>OY744521.1:27128082-27198082 GCA_963556195.1 Sepiola atlantica | reverse complement strand
TCGGCAGCCTCGTAACCTTCGCTTCCCTTATTTTGTCCTTTAGTTCTCACATTCTATGAGCTATGTTTCTGACAAAGGGTGAAGAATTGCTGTTTTTCTGGGTCAGAATCTATACATCTAACACTTATCGTTTGCTAGTTTTTGACCTTAGTGGCATTTTTTTCTTTCTTAGCTCCTTACATCAAGTGGCTTCATGCCGTGTCTGAAGTGACTTCCATAAAAAATATTTGTTTTAAAAATCTATGCACGTTTATCCAGTTATGAAAACTACAATTTGGACCGCTAAATGATGAAATTGCAGTAACTTTATGCAGGCCACACAAGTGTGCCTATTTGACATGCCTGCTTTAGGGAGGATTTATTTGAAGAGACTTTCTTCTTTTACTTGTTTACGATTGGTTCAGATATTTCTTTTAATGTGTTACATCCATAATTTAACTTGATTAACCAACACAGTTGACAAAAATCAAGTCAATTGCACCTGTAAAATATCTTGGTGTTACACTATTTACATTTAAGATTTTACATGTATTTAAAAATATTGTTGTTAAAGATTTAATTGAGAAATGTACTTTTCTGTTGTCCCAAGATATTACGTTATTGAAATTGAAAGTTTTTATTTGACTTGAGAATTAAAGATGAGTCAATGATGAACATTTTTGTGTTCGTTCTTGAATTAGTATAACCTTGCCAATGACTTTATTTTTTTTCGCTGAAATGAAACATTTGAAAGAAAATTTAATTCTTGAAATTTTAAAGGAATAAATTGTTAAAGATTCTAAAAGTGATTTTGATTTTAAACCTTTTTTTTTATTTTTAGCTGAGATTTCAGGAAGTCCAGTGGTAATACAAACTTTTGTTGAAACTGACCGAAGTGTCAGGTTGTCTCCAACTATAACCCTAATCGATATGGTTGAAAATGGTGAAGACCTTAATATAGATTCTGCTAAGACTATCCCTCCTGAAAAGGAACCTCCCCAACAGGAGGAGGCAAAGTCTCCCTGTTCTCCTGCATCTCCCCTGGTGACGGCCAAGTCATTCCAACGCAGCTTTCTACCTGCTATTCCCAGCCCTTTGCTCCAGGACATTACTCCGCATAAAAAAAAGCGGGCAAGCCGCAAATCATTTTTGTTTACAGATGCTGGCAGTCAAAAGAGAACGGAGGTGACTCCAAGACAAAACTCTGAAATGGAAACTGACCAGGAACCAACAGAAAAGGTTTTTGTGTTGCAAACTCCACCTCGAAGGTTAGTAATAAACAGTAGTAGTCGAGAACCTGACATTCTCAGTAAACTTATTAGAAAATTTTAATCGTTCTTTGCTCAAATGTTCATATTGTTTTTAACGATAAAACAATTTAACTTTTCTACCAGAGTAAACATAGTCAACAAAGATTACATGTTTCACTCTACAGGTCTCCATGAGAAAGTATGTCTCACATCCGAAATGCTCCAAAGTGAGTCTCACATTGACGTTGATGGCTCAAAGCAATGTGGTAGGCCGCTTGAGACATGGAGGGGATCAGTTGATGATGACCTGATCCTGGTGACGGCACAATCAAAATGGCAACAAACAGGAAAAGTTAGAAGTTATTCACGAAACATCTAACTTAAAATTAATATAAATAAAAAGTACCATATACAAAATTCTTTTCTCGACAATGAATTAACCCAAACAAAAATGTGGCATGTTGTGATTTTATTGAAGAAATTTATTGCAAAAGTTTTCTTCTCTATTTTCTCGATTCATCCACCATCTAAATGTTAGTTACACATGACTTTATCTACTTCCGTTAATTTTATTTGGGTTCATATTCTGATGTGGGTTGTGATGGTCGATCCCAGACCCCTTAATCCCCACCTGTTGGGTGGTTTTGAGAGGCTCTCCACACATCTGGCCTGGGCAAGTTGTTTGTTACAACAGCATTTAACTTGGTTGGGTTGAGCCGGCTTCTTCCATGGCTCGCACCACATCCTGAACCCTGGCAGCATATGCATGGAAGTCCTAAGCAAGAAATGATTAGCCACTTGCACTTCCAACTGACTGAAAAACCTGGGGCCTGAGAGCACAAACAAGTGTTCCCTAATGGCTGTCACCCACGTTCTTAACTCCCCACCGATATGTTTCAGCTACCCAGACAGATGTAGGAAGGATTATGTTGAAAATTAATTAAATACTCCTCTGTTCGAGTGTCACATGCTGAAAAAGCGTTCTCGAGTGACTTCAGTTACACATTCTTGCTAAAGTCTTGTGGCCCCTTCATTATCCCCCCCCCCCCCCCATTACTAGCAAATATGTTATTTCCAAGTTTTAAACTGTTGTTCTCCTCTTCTGTTCTACCTTGAGTTTGTGGTAAAGGAACTGAAGGAAAAATATTGAATGATACTCGATGTCTAAAATGGATGTATGTGCAATATGAGCTGAGTCGATTAAAGCATTGAAATTCCGGTCAGCTAGAAGGTCCCAAGTTCGAAAAGATGCACCTGAAATAGGTTGGACGTGACATCAGCTGAAACGTGAAATGGGGATGGCACAGTGGCTTAGTTGGTATCGACGCGGACTGAGAACCTGGGTGTGCCAGGTTCAAATCAAAGTCATTCCACTGAAAATGCTTCCATCAAACCCACATAACACTTGTGTCTAATCTCCTGGATGGGGGATAAATAGAAATCACATTAACACTTGTCCACGGGTGGCCTCGGCCTTGATAAAGTGGTGGTTTCTGTTTTATGTTTAAAAAATAAATAAAAATCAAGACTCATCTTGATTGTTATATTCACGTTTCAGCTGATGTCACGTCCGACCTTCTTCAGGTGCATCTTTAAGAGTTCAAGTAATACAATTTATCGATCGTTATCTAAAAGATTTGTTTTGATGTTCAATTTTTGCTTAAATTTCAATATTGACGATTAATGAAAATAAAATTAATATTTTATAATAGATGCGTCAGGATGTTATTTTTTTTCTCTTATATTAAAACTGCCTTGAATGTTAAGGCTTCTTAAAATTATATTCTTCACTTGATCCTTTATGACAATATCAGCTTTAATCTTTTAATAAAAAAATAAATACTTTGACCAATCTTATTTTTGAATTTGAAGTGCTCATTGGAATATTAAAATAAGTCTTTTAAATTTTCTGACCCCAAATTTTCCAATTTCTTTTCTAGGTGCCGTGGCCACTTAAGGAAACCTGTTATTTCCCCTACTGCTGTAAACAAAACTCCGTCTCTAGACGACATGATGCAACGTTTTATTAAAAATTTAAGTTGTGATTCTTTGAATGGTAATTATTTTTTAATTTAAAAAAATAAAAGTCTATTGTTTTTAGCAGCCTCGTAACTCTCTTTTATTTTGTCGTTTAGTCCTTACATTCTATGAGCGATGTTTCTGACAAAGGGGGAAGAATTGCTGTTTTCTGGGTCGGAATCTATCCACCTAACACTTATCGTTGGCTAGTTTTTGACCGTGTATTTTTTTAAAGCTCCTTACATCAAGTGGCTTCATGCCTTGTCTGGAGCGATTTCCATAAAAAAAGAAAGAAAAAACCCTGGTTTTAGGTGACACATTTTAAAATTTAATTCATTTTGTTTTTCTGTGTGCACATCATTCAATTTGACTTTCATTTATTAATGATCTCTGGTTTCATCATTGCTCAAATAAGTGAAAAATATTGAACCAAGCGGATGATGTTGTATTTTGTATATGCAAGTGATGTTAGTGAATGGTTTAGGCAAGATTTTGGGATTGGCATACAAGATTAAACCTTTGAATTAATATTCTGTCTGTACTCAAAAGCTAGAACAAGTAATTTAGAAGGAAAACTTCAAAATAATAACTAAGCATCACCACTTAACAAACTTTATTTTTAATTCCTCCACTTATCAAAGCCAAACTATCAGATCAGCCTGTCTAAAGATACAGGCTTCCCTACCAAAAATGCACCAAGTTGCATGTTATTGCTTTTTTTACTTTCCCTTTGCAGAATTCAATCCTGCCAAGCCCAAAACAATTTTCCGCATTTTGTTTCTTTCTCGTCGTCCTCCTTTTTTCTCCTCCAATGGGGCCACCAGTTTGCCGTGGTTGGCAAACCGTAACGTTTAATGATGGAATCCTTGTCTGAGCAGTCTATAATCCGGGAAAGTATATAAGTGCACTGCAACACTCCATTTTGGCCCTTACCTCGGCTAGGCGGGCAGTTGAAGAGGTCGGATCCTATGAATCGCCTGGTCACATTAAGCCTCACTGACCTACTCATAACAACTACTAATATTCCTATTCTAACCTCCACTAATAACTAATAATAATTACCCTCCAAAATATGGTGGAAAGTGGTGGCTGAGGTTTAATTGGTTAGGGTGAAAAAAAAAAAACATCGACATGGCTGTGACATCCCTGACATTTTTCTTAAAATCCCTCGGAAAGGCAGAAACTGAAAACACTACGGCTCAGACCAACGAAAGTATAATCAAGAAAATAAAGGCAAATAAACAAGATCCATAAAAGACAGGAACCCAAACTGACAAAACTGCAACCAAAACTCAATCACTCTCAAACAAGAACCGGAACCCCAATATGAAATTAAACTACAATCTCTTCAGAGATGGAGATCGATGAAAGTCCAGAAAATCTTAAAAACCAAAGAAAATATTTAAAACTTGAAATAATTTTTGCAGATTACAAAACTAAAAACAAATTTAAAAAAAACAAAAAACAAAAAACATGGCTTCCCAAATAAATAACACAAATATTGTACAGTGGAATTGCCGAGGACTTAAGGGAAACTATGAAGAAATCATACATCTTATGATGAGCAATAACCTAAATATAGTTTGCCTTCAAGAAACGTACCTCAAGAAATCCTACACTATATCTTTCAAGGGATACAACATGTACAACAAAATTAGCAGGTAATAGACCAATAGGTATCTCTTCAATCCTAATGAAAAAGTCAATACCTCATGAGCTATTTCAATTAAACACACACCTACAGGCAATTTCAGTAAAAGCTCCACTGCACAATAAAAATATGCTCAATATACATTCCACCAAAATATAAAATTAAAAAAAGACAACTTAAACAATTTGATAAACAAATTTTAAACACTCTTCTAATTAGTGGGGAAACTTCAACGGCCATAGTAAGATAGGGAGATGTAACGATTGCGACCCAACTGTTAAAATCATAGAAAGAATACTTGAAACAACAGATCTATGTATGCTAATTAATAAATCCTACACTTAAATACACCCAGGAACAGGTTCAATGTTAGCTATTGACCTGTCAATCTGCTCTCCCTCCATCTTCAGGGATTTTATTTGGAGAACCCATGATGACCAATGTGGAAGTGATCATACACCTATATTCATAAATACAAATAAACCAATGATAGGAGACAAATTATCCCAATTGATAATACACAAAGCCAACTGGTCCAAGTATAAAGATCTCTGTACATCCATAATTAAAAAACGAAATTCTCAAAGAACCAAACCCTATCACAAGATTCACTAATATACTAACACAGATAACAACAGAAACAATCGACAAATCCTCAGCAATCTCACATACAAAAAAAACCTGGTTCAATACAGAATTTAAAGAAGCCATAAAAAACCGGAAAAAGCAAACTAATGTTAGAAACAAACCCTACCACAACGAATCTACAAAACTATTAACAAATTTGCATGAACGCACAGTGCATTATTAAAAAAAAAAAGCAAGAGAAGTCTGAAAACAAGATAAACCAACACACCAATGAAGAAAGTATAGGATATGACTAGGAAAATGAATGGACAAATTATGCGATCCAAATCGCACTTAAAAAGCTAAATGGATAAAGATGTACAGAAAGGGAATATATTGCCAACCTGTTGGCGTCAGAATTTGAAACCACTCCTCAAGCAAACAGTGTGATCCTACATTTCCAAAACTTAGGAGCATTGCTGAAAGGCAAACACTAAACTTCGCATCAGACAATACAGAAAATTACAATTTTCCTGTTACTATTACTGAACTGAAAGACTCTCTCAGGAAATCCCATGATACAGCAACAGGGCCAGACGATATACACTATCAATTTCTAAAACAATTACCAGCAACACCTTTAAAAATACTACGAGAGGCAGCTTTCCTGAAACATGGTGGGAAGCCACAATTCAATACCAAAACAGGAAAAGATCCATCAATCCCAACAAACTATCAACCTATTTCACTAACTAGCTGTTTATGTAAGAAAATGGAGAGAATGGTGAATGAAAGATTGAAGTAGTATATAGAGAAATATTAATATATAATCAATACCCAAGTGGTTTTCAACAAAACCAAAGTACTTCCAATCAATTGGTACGAATTGCAACCTTTATCAGAGATGGCTTTGTAGGAAGACATCATGTTTTGCATTTTTTTCCAACCTTGAGAAGGCCAACGACACTACATGGAAGCATGGAATTATGAAAGATATACAACATCGGCTTAAAAGGTAGACTTATTACATTTATCCAAAACTTTTTTTCAAATTGTATTTTCAAAGTTAGAAATGGATCAATGATGCCAAAACTTCACAAACAATTAATGGAAGTACCTTCCAAGGAAGCATTTAATCAGTAACACTATTTATAATAAAAATAGTGTTATCCAGGTGGTTAATCTTGTTTTTGAGAAATTACTATTTGTGGATGACTTTTCTGTTGTCAAATGCAGAAAGACATGCAAAACTGCATTTAAAAAAAAAAAAAAAAAAAAAAAAAAAATTTGAAAAATGGTAAACGTAAATGGATTAAGATTTTCCAAAAACAAAACAATATGTATACATTTTTGTAATAAAAGAAAGCTACATCCTGATCTGCAATTCAAAATAGAATACTCAAGACAAAAAATGCATTTAAAGCTTAAATCTCCTAAAAATCCAATCAAAAACTGATTGGTGAGCTGATCATAAATGAAGCTACTCTTATGACATTAATCAGATCAAAAACAGATTATGGCAGTATAATTTATAGTGCATCCCATGAGTCATATCTTAAGACAACCCATACAAAATCAAGAACTGTCTGAATGCCTTTTGTACCTCTCCTATGCAAAATCTCCATGTAGAAGCCAACAAAGATGGGGAAAAGCTATCACTTCAATATGTTGAAAATTCAAAATGACCCCAATAACCCAACATATAAAAAATATATTCACATCACAATGCATCCATTTTGATACCAGTAAGCCCTCAGTTATACGTCCCTTGAGGATACACATTAAAGAAGCCGGCTCCCAAATAAATAATACTCTTGATAACATATCGTGATGGACACACTCAAATGTACCCCCATGGTTGTTAACCAAACTAAAAATAGATGTCACACTGAAACAGGAAAACAGAAAAGACCTAACGCCTGAAAACTAATACCAATACAGAGTTGGATATATAGAAATCTATACGGATGTGTCTAAAGATGAGAATAAAGTTGGAGCAGCAGCCACCAGCGTTTATAAACAAAAATAATATAAGACTAGCAAACAACGCTTCCATGTTTACTGCTGAAATGCAATCACTAAAAATGACAATTGATCTTGTAAAGGAATCGCCAGAAAAAACAGTTTGTAATATTTACAGACTCATTATCTTCCCTCATTGTCCGAGAAGAAAGGAGATTGCATTACCCTTACATCTCCAATATATTGGAAAAATATCATAATTTAGTGAAAGCAGAAAAGGAAATAATCTTGACCTGGATACCAAGTCATGTTGGTATTAAAGGCAATGAAAAGGCCGATAAATTAACCCCCACAAAGCCCTTAACAAGGATATAAATATCAAAATACCACAAACCATTTTAATAGAAAAGTCAAAGAATACATAAAATTAAAATGGGAAGCAATATGAAAAACCTTCACTCAAAATTGTTTGAACATCAACATGTCGTCTGAACAGAAAACAAAAATTGATTTAGGGAAGACACCGTATTAACATGTATACGTATCAGCCACATAAGATTGACCCACATACATCTGCTTAGAGATTTGGTTTGTTTTACGTCATATCAACCTCTTATGAGTAATTTAATGTCGAAACATTAGTTGTAGTATGGTGAAAAGATGTTATACTTCAAGTTCCTTATATGTTCAAGTATTTATTCAATGTTTGGTTGAGTAAAACAGGGGAGGGAAATTGTTGTTTTTTGTTCGAGGTGAAAAGATTTTATACTTCAAGTTCCTTATATGTTCAAGTATTTATTCAATGTTTGGTTGAGTGAAACAGGGGAGGGAAATTGTTGTTTTTTGTTCGAGGTTTTGCAGAACATGATTGAGTTTTGCAAAGAAAAAAAGACATTTTGGGTGAGGAAACCGATATCTTCCAGCAGCCTGATCTAATAGCACTAGCTTAAAGATGAGCCTCAGTGTAACCATTGCAAGGAAGGACAACAATAAAACATACATTAATCAAGTGCAAACATTATGCACATATATGCAGCAAGTATTACAAAGTAACAAATATAAAAACATTATTGGAAAATATAGCTTTTCAAATAATAGGGTTTCTTAAAGAAGCTAATTTGTACAAATATATTTAAAAAAAAAGAAGGAAATCCGCTATTAACAAAATAACATCTGACACGAAACAAATACCACTTAACTTGAATAGAAATGTGAATTATCTTGTCAAGAAGCAAAGAATAAAAAAAAAAAATTCTTCAAAACAATGACCCAAATATCTCCCTAAAAAAAAAATCTAAAACTCAAACAAAATGATCACACATTATGAATAGTTAAATCCTTCACGCTAAAAACAACTTCCCAAAGAAACTTTGTAAAAATCTCTGACCCCCCCCCCCAAAAAAAAAGTTTGACCTAAGATGCCATTATAATGGTTGAAAGGTCGTAAAACACTAACAATATCAAGGCCAAAAGAATAATGAATAATGAAGAATATTATAAGAGGATTGAAAATGATGAATGAAATGCACAAAATTTAATTACTTGTTCAGACGGTTTATGACTAGTATTTGTTGATATTAGATTTGAGGATGACTGTTGTAGCCCTCAGGGAAGCTGTGGTAATGTGTTCCACAGATGGAAAGTTCTTGGAAAGAAACTGTTTATGAAAATTCCATTTGACAAACAAAGGATAACCTTAAAATTAAAGTAAAAATCTAGCGTTAGTAAAGTTGTCGACTCATGGGAATGAACAACCATCTTGTTTTGGGTGTCATGAAATTAACTATTCAAATTTGAAATTTTCTTCTCTGCAACTAGAAACAATGGATTTTGTTGGCAACTTTTCTCGGGCCACTCTTGGATGAACGAACAGCAACAGCAAATATCTAATATGTAAAGTCAGTCTCTTTAAGTCACTTCTTTGTCATCAACAGCTTTCTATCTACAAAATCAATATTTGATTTAGGTTCGTCAATTTTCTTGTGAATTGTTGCATCTTAAAAATGAAATCTAATTCCTTCCAAAAAGTACTGTCTCCTGGTCAGAATTATTTTTAAATGGCTGCCATTTTGAAGAAAGAAGAAAAAAGTATGTGCACTGTATTCATCCATACAGACGTGCTTCCATTTGTTTGGAACAAAAAGAATTAAAAAAGTGGGCATAGTTTAAAAAAAAAAAAGCCAAACAAATTGCAAGTAAATACACTATCAGACAATGCTGCCCATCTGTTCTTTCTTCTCCGATGTCGAATTGTGTGCGCGTCCTTTTGTCCACTGTCGAATTGTGTGCGCATCCTTTTGTCCACTATGTCGAATTGTGCGCGCATCCTTTTGTCCACTATGTCGAATTGTGCGCGCATCCTTTTGTCCACTATGTCGAATTGTGTGCGCGTCCTTTTGTCCACTGTCGAATTGTGTGCGCGTCCTTTTGTCCACTGTCGAATTGTGTGCGCGTCCTTTTGTCCACTATGTCGAATTGTGTGCGCGTCCTTTTGTCCACTATGTCGAATTGTGTGCGCGTCCTTTTGTCCACTATGTCGAATTGTGTGCGCGTCCTTTTGTCCACTATGTCGAATTGTGTGCGCGTCCTTTTGTCCACTATGTCGAATTGTGTGCGCGTCCTTTTGTCCACTATGTCGAATTGTGTGTGCGTAGTTCCTCATTCTTCTGTTGCATTTCCTTTTGTTTCATTTTTTTTTTCTTGAATATCAAAATGCGTTGCGTCCTTTTGTCAGCTATCGATATATGTATGCATAGTTCCTTTCTCTTTCCTCTTTGTAGCAGTGTTGTCACTTCATTACCTCAATTAGTGTCATGCATTTCTTTATCACTGCTATGTATCTTCTTATTGTCACTTCTTTTCGCTGCTGTTTTGTTCTTCGTCGTTCCTTTCTGTCTTTCCATGTCATCTGTGTTGACTAGGACTCCTTGTTCAAATAACTTGGTTTTGCATATAGAAGAATTAAGATAAAAACAAATACTTTGCCTCCAATCCGTTAATACATTTTTCTATTCTGCACTCTTTTGCAGAAATTGGTCTTCGTTCGTTGTTAGATAATGGCCCTATGGGAATGGACGTATCTGTTGGGAATCGTCGATTTGACTTGCGCGAATTAACGCGGGGCAGTCGAGTGCAGAACAGGGCTTGTTCTCACAGTCAGAGCTGACAACGTTACCGTGTGACGAGACCCTAGATCAGGGGTTAGTCTACACCTGCAAGAGGCTCTGTGACTTCGCGGGCCTTGCGTGGGAAACAAAGGGATCTGTGACGTCACTCGTTCTCGTGAGAAGCGAGTTTTAGTCAGTCTGTTTCGGAAAGCGAACTGAGAGGACGTGCGATTCACAATGTAAAGATACGGAATATTTCCCTTCAGGGAAGACAAGCGCGAGAATCCTCCCCCCCCTCTCTAGGAATAGTTAAGAAAACATTAATAACTAACTATGATAACGTGGGATTTGTTCTCTTAGTCTCTTTCGGATGACATAACAACGTTTGAATAAAATGAATTAAATTTAAAAGCAGAGTTTGTCTTCGGGAGTGACATGGCTTTTATTGCAGACAACAGACGACGGCAGAGAAGAAAGAATTCATCCACTGGACGACACGACCAATCCTCTACCCGACGAGTATACAAAACGCGTACTGCCGCGGTCCAGGCAGGAGTAGCTATTTAACAGTTGGAATTTGGGCGATATCATTCATTTGTTTTTTTATTTAAGAGTTTTTTTGGGGGTGGGGGGCATACCACTAAGACCTAAGGTTAGTGGTAGTTACTAATTACTTTTATTATTTTTTTTTACTAATATTTTACGATGATTCCCCCCCCCCCCCCCCAAAAAAAAATATATATGCACAGAATTTCTCTCTCATAGCAAAACTATTTCTTGGTTAACTGCCCCCCCCCCTCTTTCCGGTTGGGAAATTTATCTCGATTTCAGCTTTCTTTTGCCATCAGCCACTTGCATCTCTGCTTTAAATGAAAATAGAAAATATTGTTTGCAAATATGACGATTGCAAGATGCATTGTCCTGTTTAAAGAATAAATGCTTCATATACTTTTAAAGGTTTGAATTTTTTTTATTTTTGCACTTCCAAATTTTCCGGTGTTTATTTGAAGTTCTGTCAATTGATGTGTAGTTGTTAAAATTTCATGACTTTAATTAATTAAAATAAAAAGAAAGTTTAATCATGAAACTTTTGAATAAATTGTTAACTGAAAATAAATACCATCTATTAACTAAATCTACTAAAATACAAAAGAAATAGATTAAAAGTATAAGAATATGTATTCATTTTTGTGTGTATATATTTATTTGCCTCCTCATGAGGGTAAAATCCAGTTACACAATAAAGGGATTCTCTGATTCCAGCATGAAGACTGAGAAGTAGTTTATTCCGGATAAACCATTCGGCGGAGAAAACGGTTAATATCCTAGTTTCTGTGTCTGGATATGTTATTGATGTTGGGGAGGGGGCATTTGTCGAAAAGTACTTATTTTTTAATTCTGATTGTCATGTCTTGTTAGCAGGGTTAATTGGCAGGGGTGAAGTGATAAGGATGGATTCAAGAGATGTCATGTCCTATTTCCTTTTTTTTTATGTTAATTTTAAAAATTCTTTTTCTTAGGGTCACAACATTCAGAGAATCTAATCATAAACTCTCCAGTTGAAAGGTCCAAAGAATTACCAGATTTGACTCTGTTAAAAAATGAAAAACCCACCCCAAGACAGACAAGAAGGCGTAAAACTGTGGGTTAGTATCTTTGTTCTACTATAATGGATTATTTACACAAGGGGTAGGATACACCTACCTACCTATCTATCTATTTCCATTTCAGATGATGTGTCAGACTTGTTCTGTGAACCGGGGATGTATATCTATCCATCTGAAGCAGTTCTACGTTCAGATACATTCCCTGTCGGGGCTAGATCCCTTAAGGAGACAGATTGCCTTCCTTCTGAATTTTGGACCAGTGCATACTGGGGTTTCACTTCGATTAATTCTACCTCGCTCACTGTTTACTGTGACGAACATGGCGTTTTAGTAAAACTGTTCCAGCTTGTGTGAGCCACGAGGGGAGTGATGTACCTGTTGAGCTTCGTCGTGGAAACAAGAAGAACCTCTCATGTGGAGTAGGATTTGTCGCTGTAAATAAGTCTTAATAGCGTATAAGCCCACGGGGATGAGACTTTCCCAATCAGATCAGACTCTTGCAATTTGTGGCCGCCAACTGTACTGTCTTCCATATTATGCCAGTGTATCTTTCGCACTGTTCGTTGCCTTGGGGATTGTAAGGAGTTGTTCGACGTACAGCTAATCTTCGTTCATGCAGAAATTGCTTGAGTTCGTCCGACATAAAAGCAGATTCACGATCTGAGTGGCACCCGAAAAACGGCAAAAAGGAAGTAGAGACCTTAAATTACTGTTGCAGCCATTATGTCTGGGCAGAGGATGACGAACAGAAATCTTGAGTACTCTTCTATTATTGTGAGCATGCATTTATTTTCGTTTTAGAGGGTAGAGGGACTTTAAAACCCAGGTTAAACCCTTCGAAAGGTTGTGTGGCCTTAATGAGTGTTTCTAGAAGGTGGGGGGGGGGGTTGTAGAACCGTGGCTTATTTTCTGCGCATATCTGACAAAAGTTTGTAATTCTTTTTACGTCTTCGACAGAATATGGCAAGTTTCTGCTCCTGACTACGTAAGTCATTCTTATGGTACTTGGGTGACACAATTCCCTGTGTATATTCTTAAGATCATCTGAGCCGGTTACCAGACCACATACCCTTGAAAGTGCATCGAGCATGGCATTCTCCTTACCAGGGCGGTAAGTGACGTTGAATGAGTAACAAGAAAGCTTCATTCTCCATCTCTCTGTCTTTCCATTTTTTATTTTGCTCGTTGTTTTCGGGTTGAACATAAACGAGACTGACTTTTGGTCAGTGATTAGTTTAGAATGTCGACCGATTAGGTAATGCCTTCATTTTTGTAATACCTCAACTATAGCGTATGCCTCTTTTTCTATCGCCGAGTGTCACTGCGAAAGTATTATTGAAAAAAAGCTACAGGATGACCGGATTGTCTCAGCGAGGTAGCTATCGCCCAGCAGAAATGGCAGATTGAGCAATGTCTTTTTTCATGTTTTGAAATGTTTTGATAGTGTAACAGGACAAAGGAAAAGTAGATGCGTCAACGAGTGTATTTTTTTTCTGAAAAAGACGTACCCCATTGGGGTAAAATACCGAGGGCTCGTCGTAAGGCGGACATGTTTCAGAGATTGGTAATTCCATTAGGAGTTTCAGTCGCTCGGATCCGGCGTCATGGTGCCATTTTTGACAATGTATCCCAATAGCTTGATGCTTTTCAATTTGTAGGAACATTTTTCACTGTTCAAAGTCAGATATTTTTGATGGCAGTCATGAATCGTTTAAGGTTGTGGGCATATTCAGCTTGGTGATGGCCGCATACTGTGACATTGCCTATATACACAACAGTACCCTTCAATTTTTCATTGGAGATTATTTCATCTATAACCCTCTGGAAGCTAACTACACCGTTTGTTACCCCAAAAGGAATTCCACAGAATTGGTATAGGTGACTGCAGGCCTCGAATGCTGTGTAGGGCTTATCCTCTGGCTTGATAGGTACCTGACTGTAAGCACCTTTGAGGTCTAAAGTACTGAAAATGTGGTATTTAGCAATATTAGAAATCATTTTGTCAATACGAGGCAGTGGATAGTCATCAAGTAATGTGTATCTGTTGACGGTCTGGGAATAGTCAATGACCATCCTTTTCTTATGATTTTCGGTGGCTGTTACGAGGATCTGGGCTCACCATGGAGATTCACTTGGCTCTATAATTCTTTCCTAGTGTTGTTACTTCTGCTGCTATGAACTCTTTATCCTCTTGTGAATAGCATCTTGATTTTACTGCTATTGGTTTGCAGTCAGGAATCAAGTTTGTGAAAAGTGACGGGTGCCGCACTTTGACAGCTGCTAGTCCGCATACATTTAGGACCGGCTTGGGGCAACCAAAGGGGATTTCAACACATGAATGTTGTTTTAGGAAATTGTGACCCAAAATAACCTTGCAGCAGAGGTTATTCATTACTGATAATTTGATCCTTTGATAAGAGTTTCCTTTTAGTTTAAGATTAACCATGCAATATTCAATTACATGGGACGATAAAGATGAATTTGCCATTGATATTTGGTTGTATCTGTACTTGCATGACATTTTTCTCTATATTATCATCCTGATGAAGTCTTATAACTAAAGACGAAACGTTGATGTACACATAAAAACATCCATTTTTTGGTTTTCCTTTTTCATTTTCCCATCACATCGGATTACCTTCATCCTTCTCTTCCCATATATATATATATATGAGAGAGAGAGAGATAGAAGTTTTAATATAAAGATACACACGCTATTTAACTTCTATTTTTTTATGGCCCCGGGCAACGCCGGGTAGCCCTTCTATTGTATATATAATTCTTTAAAAGCAAAAAATAATTTAAACATCAGTCGATGAAAAAGGTATTAATATAGAACAACATCCTTTGCTACCCCCCCCCCCCCATGATACTTTTTTTAAGCGATTACACGAGGAAAACCGTGACCCCTCCCCCACTGATTTTAACATCTTAGAGCCATTCTACTGTTTTAGGGCAATTAATCATTTTTTAATTTTTTAATATTTCGGTTACATTTTTAGGCGATTATGTGCGGTTTTATGAGATTTTTGTTTGGGGGGCGCCACTCGAACTTAGGTTAGGGTTAGGGTAAAGGAAGTTTTTAGGAGTCTAGCACTAACCTTTCACCATGAACACCCTCTCCCTCAAAGAAAAAGACAGAACTTGTCTCCCATAACCATTTATTTAGTTAATGCCCTAAAAAGCTAGAATGGCCTGAAAATGGAATCATTTTGTTAACTCTCACAAAAGAATCGGAAAAGGCATCTCGATTTCAGTTTTTTTGCCATTGTCCACTCACATTCCAATTTCATGACCATTTAAAATCGCAATTTCAATTTCATCCAGTGCAGTGACTTTTCAAATTGTCACTCAACCATCACTTTTATTATTACAAATGGTATTTTTACTGATCCCCCAAATGATAATCAGTTAAGTTCTCAGCACCAGTAAAACGTGCTCTCATTTGAAAGTATAAGACTAAAAAAACTTTTATTTCTCTTCAGATTCTCAAGCAAGTAATCCTTCTCCAAATCGTCGCTGTTCAACACGAATAAGTAGACAATCGGTTTCCATTTCTGAAGAAGAACAAACGACTTCTTTAAAAGAAAATGTCTCTCTACTTCATCCTATTGTTTTACATGAGACCTCAGAAATTAAATCAGAGAGGTTTGATTTTTATGTTTTTTTTTATTTATTGTCATATATATTAAATTGATTTCTCATCGTCATATATAGTAAATTGATTTCTCATTGTCATATATTAAATTGATTTCTCATTGTCATATATTAAATTGATTTCTCGTTGTCATATATATTAAATTGATTTCTCGTCATATATTAAATTGATTTCTCATTGTCATATATATTAAATTGATTTCTTTTTGTCATATATATTAAATTGATTTCTCGTTGTCATATATATTAAATTGATTTCTTTTTGTCATATATATTAAATTGATTTCTCGTTGTCATATATATTAAATTGATTTCTCGTTGTCATATATATTAAATTGATTTCTCGTTGTCATATATATTAAATTGATTTCTCGTTGTCATATAATTAAATTGATTTCTCGTTGTCATATAATTAAATTGATTTCTCGTTGTCATATATATTAAATTGATTTCTCGTTGTCATATATATTAAATTGATTTCTTTTTTGTCATATATATTAAATTGATTTCTTTTTGTCATATATATTAAATTGATTACTCCTCTTTCAGTATCTCTTATTTTAATTAATATTCTAACTTTTAATGAAGAAAAAAATTAGTCTTCAAATATATAATTTATTAAAGTACGCAAACATAAATTTTTTCTCTATGGCTTTTGGAAATTTGTGAGGATTCTCTCTTCATGCTAATTTATTTCAATACGGTATATGTAACAAAATTGTGGTCCAAACAATGTACATAAGGTTGACATTGTAAATTATATTAGGCATTATTTCTTAAGGATAAAAAATAAAATCATAGTTAATAAGACTATAAAAACGTAGGGGGTTACAGACACCTAATATCCATTATAGTAATCTACAACTTCACAATAAGTTTATAGCGTAATGCGATACTCTAGGCCCTGCTTATTGAGTTTTGTTGACGACTTGCTAGATGGCCGCCGAATTTGCTATGTAGACGTTGATTCACTCTCCCATTTCCAGACAATTCGTGGTGGGCACGTCGGTATGCAATGCATTCTGATTACCAAGTCAAATATGACTTTCGTATTGAGGTTCGAACCATGTGACCGGCAGGGATTGTCTCCTCCCATACTGTTGATTGCAGGTTTGGTATGAAACACATGTGTATATGGGTTAATTTTAAAACATTTATAAATAATTATTTAAATATCAAATTCTCTTAAACATTTTGCATTTCTAATGAAATATTTATGTAAATTCACTGTTTCATCCTTATGTCTAAATTCTTAAATTATTCTATGAAAATGCTATTTTTAACTTTTTGTTGCAAAAATATTATCCAATCAGATTTTCTTTTCTCAATCTGTATTTAGGTTTTGAAGTCGTGCCAATTAATTTTCAGTGTGAGGAGATATTACAAAACAAACCCGTTTCATATTTAGGAATCCCATTAATTATTTTGAAAACCACCTCAGCCCCCCCCCCCCTGCTTCTCCCTCTAAATTGTCTGTAAATTTCAGTTAATATGGTTATTTGATTTTCTTTTAACAGGGGGACGCGAAAAACCAAGTGTGTTGCTTTTTCGGATGAGGTTTCAACCATGGCAAATACAGGTTTGTATTTTTATAGACTGAAAGATTAGGTTATGGAGAGAGTGATAGAAAGCACATTCGGAAGTGGGTGGGGGATATTGCAAACAATGACATGCAGTTTGGCTTTATGCCTGGGAGTGGCACAATGGATGCTATTTTGATTCTGAGATATCAGCAGGTACAAGATGTTATTTACTTTTGTGAACCTGGAAAAGGAATGTTCTACAAGCTGTGTCTTAGCAGCCAGTGAGAAAACTGTTTTGATGAGTCGATTGTGTCCTGTGCAGAAGCAGGGTCCGTGTAAATGACTCCTTTAGTGATTAGTTTGAGATAAAGGTTGGTGTCAGTCAGGGTTCGGTATTGATTCCTTTACTATTCATCATTATGTTTGAGACATTACTGAGGGAATTCTGTACAGGATGTCCCTGGAAACTGTTGTATGCCGATGATTTGGTAATCATTGCTAAATCTGAAGAACTGCAGTCTAAGTTGAACCTGTGGAAAACAAACATAAAGTTAAGGGACCTTCGTGTCAGTATGGGGAAGACCAAAGTTATGATCATTGGTCCTAACCTGCATACTCAGAAAGTTTCCTTGTGATGTCTTTTAGATCTGATGTTAGCAGCAACTCTGTATTCAGCTTGGTCATTCACTTTGACTTTTGTTATTTTCTTTTTATGGAAATCGCTCCAGACAAGGCATGAAGCCACTTGATGATAATAAGAATGAAATATGATTATCGCAAAGACAGGAAATGCCTATTGGCCTTAGTCTTGAAAAGACAAAGGCTCTAAGTAGGAGGAAAACAGTCAACAGGAAGAGAGTTCCACAAGCCTGCAGTTCTTGGAAATAAGCTCCTGGAATAGGAAACTGTATTACAATGAGGTATCAAAACAGCGAATTGGTGGATACCACTAGTCTTAGTCAAACGAGCTGGAAGAAAGGAAGCAGGGAATAGATCACCTAATTCTGAAGAACACATGCCATAATAGTACTTATAGAAAAGACTGAGACTAGCAACATCATGTCTGAGAAGATGCAGAGAAAAAAGGGTGTGGCCAATCAAATTGCAGATACGTTTATGCACCTTATCAAGAACCCTCGAATGGGACAGAGATTCTCCAGCCCAAATATGTCAACAGTACTCCGTACATAGTTTGATAGTAGATTTGTAGAGATAGAGAATAGCATCAGGTGTGAGAAAGTGTTTGGAGCAATTAAGAGAACATACTTCACGAGAATCAGAAAGAATAATGAACTTGAAGAAAGATTTGATGAGAGAGAAAAGCCATGAAATTGCAGAGTCGCTTTCTCCTCCAAAGAAGAGCCATCCATGAGAATCTCAGGAAGACTTGTTATTTGAGGTCGAGTTAACAACACCTATTTATGTAGTGTAATGTTATGAGTGAATGGTAAGCTCTCACTAATTCCGTTTTCTTGGGATGCAGAGAAATGACAAGTCTATGATTTGGTGGATTTGTAGTGTGCATCTTGACGAGTTCTGACTCCTTGCTATTGGGCTTGACTGGAGTTAGTTCTGCTTGCGGTGCTATTGACATGTTGAATTGGGTAAATAGATGTACAGGTTTGTTAATTTTAAATAATTTTTCATTTTGCAACCATGTGAAGTATTTAACAGTGGTAAAGTGCAATGGATAGTTGTTTCTGTTTACTATTGGTGGGTTTGAGATCTGAAGACGATAGATGACTGGAAAGCACTGGATTATTGGAAGAGTGACCTGCATCATGATGATTGCACATTTTGATTAAATAATACCTGAATTAAAAAAAAATCGGATTAAAATATTAAACACTAATAATACATTTTGCCATGTAACCTAATATTGATGGCGCTGCACAATTTTGATTAATTATAGCAGTTTGAAAATTGCCTGTAAAATGACTGGTTTATTACTTACTTCCTAATATTGATGGCGCTGCACAATTTTGATTAATTTTAGAGGGGTGAGGGTGTCTGAGTTGAATGGGTTTTAGTAGTGTGAAAATTGCCCGTAAAATGACTGGTTTATTACTTACAATATCACTGCTAAAGTAGATGTGCCATTCAAATTTTGCTAACGTAACTGTTTGAATTTTATAAGAGTCTGTCCATTTTCACACGTTCCAATTTGAAATGGTATTTTCTTCATCGCTAAACGTGTGAATGAATGGACGTATCTTAAGAATGGGTTCATTCAGATTTCTTCTTTCAATTCCAAGAATATTTTCTTTGTGACGAACCAACTCGAATGTTCTTATTGAACTTGTACTAAATTTCCTGATCATTTTGCAGATTCTCCATTGACCGTACTGTCTCCTGTCAGTCTGAATGTTGACGCAGAAAGAAAAGAACTCAACAAAAATGGACAATTCAAAAAGTTAAAAGTTAACTACACTCCTGTTAGAGGCCTTGTGAGTAAAAAACAAAATTATAAGTTTGTATTACTAGTTTCATTTTGGTTGTTATTTCCACAATTCAGCGGATGTAACCGTTGCCCATATTCAGGTGCATATTTTCGAACTCTGGAATCTTTATTAAACATGGAAAGCTAAAGAAAATAGGAGGTTACATCAGCTGAAACATTGTGAATATAAAAATGAAGATGAGCATAGTAGCTCGGATAATAAAAATTATCAATCATTATCTCAAAAATTCGAAAACATTTGTCATTTGTCTGCTTGGTTTATGAACATTTATAGTGTAGGCGAAGGTAGACTGTAGCACACCTGCCCTCAAATCTATTTTTGAGAATTTTCAAAATTATTTTTCTTTACAAAAATTAAAAAAAAAAAAAAGAAAAAGAAAAGAATTATCCCAAAAGAATTTGTCTTAAATTTGATGCTAAATCTGTTTTGTATTCTCTACCTTATAAATTCGAAATCCCTCTCAAACTTTAATTTTGTTTTTTTAAAATTTACCAGTAAATTTTATACACACATGCCAAATTGCATTGCTGTTTTTTCATTGATAAATTCTTTTAAAAAGAAAATATATTCAAGATAATGTTGAATATAAGCATGTAAAGTTTGGAACAAGAATCCCCTCCCCCCTCAACACACTTCCAGTAAGTGCTGTCCAATTGACATAGAATTTTCAAGAAAATTGAAGTTGGGGTGTTTATTTCTGTCCGAATTTTTCCCTCCCAAACTTCAAATGCTTATATTTCAAAGGTATGGATGGATTTTGATAACTTAAAAACCAAGTTTTATTTTAATTGGTATTTTAGAAATTGTTATAACAGCATTTCGATTCTAATTTTTCTGTGAATATTGCTACTTAACGAAATGTGAGATATACACGCATAGACCTACCTTCCTACTATCTCACTGAATATATAATAGCAATATATCAATCTAATTCTTTAAAATTTCACTAGGTAGATTCAAAAATGTCTTGTAAATTAATAGTTATTTTGGTAAACATGTATTTCAGTAGAAAATCTCCCTGCTAAAGAATGTTTTCTAAAATCTGAAATAAATTTTTTTTTTTTTTGAATTTCAGAAGTCTAGTCCGACGACCGTTCACCATCAACGACCATGTCATTTCATAATTCATCAGATTTAAGAAATTTTTTTTTGTTAAAAGCAAAATAGTAGGTGGTTGGTACTTTTAATCTGACGAAATTTACATCTAGCTTTCCCAGCAATAGTCATTGCCACTTTATTAAAAGAGTTTGTTTTAATCTATTAAATTTATCAAAATAAACTTCTGTAGCAGTCATAAATAAGGAACTATTTTCTAATATGGAAAACTGTCCTTGTTGGCCGATTAGCTTGCAGGGCGTATTAATTTCAGCTGTCACCCATGTCATTTTATATTTTATCAATTTTAAGTAAAATTGTTTCTGATTAAAAGCAAAACAGAAAGGGTTTGGTATTTTTTAAATCTGATGACATTTACGTCTTGCTTTCCTAGCATTATTTAGTGCCATTTTATTAAAGGAGTGTAACGAGGTTGAAAGGGAGAACCCTCAGACTGCTGAAGTATATTGGTACGAAGAACCTGTATTTTTCTTTTGTGGATCTGGAGAAAGCTTTTAGCAGTTCTAAAGAGATGTTGTTTTGTGGGTTTGTAAATTACGTGCAAGCGAGTGGTTGGTGAAGGTTGTTCAAGCAATGTACAGAATTAAAGCTCTCACTAAATGTGTTGTTGTTATATCTACATATTTTGTCCCATGAAGCATGAAAGGGGGAGCGGGGAACTGGTCGGCACATGTTCCCCTACCAATTCAGAAAGGGGGTGCAGACAGCGGCGTTTGTCAAAAAGGGGTCAACAGGATGCTTGGCAGACGAGTCGGCCCACGCATTGGCATGGGCGAAAGACTCAACCAATCGGGTGAGGGAATGCTGCTGATATACAGAGAGCGGGAAAGTCGAAAAGAAATTCGGGGAGTCGAGCTTCGGTGTCCGTGGAGAGAGGACGTCTCTGGGGAGACAGGCCTTGAAGACGTCTCTGAGGAGACAGGCCTCGCCCGGCATTGAAAAACGAGCGTCGGGAGATGAAGGATCACACCGCGATAAATTTCAAACAATTTACCAGAGAGGACACCTCTGAGAAGCAACCGCTCACCAAGCCGTCATTCAGACAAGTTATCCAGAGAGGACGCCTCTGAGAATCAACCGCTCACCAAGCCGTCAGATTCAGAAAATTTATCCCCGCGCACAAATCAAAAATAAATCAATAGGATTTTGAAATCTAACGCGGAAGAAATGCAGCGACATTTATTACGGCTGTATGCCGGACACCTAAGAAAACCCTGTCCAACAAAATTGATTACGGTCGATCAGCGTCGAGATTATGTATATCTCAGGACCCTAAAACAGCTCGTTAAAGATGGACCAAAGAATCCAAAATTCTATCAAATATCCTTCTCTCCGCCGTCAAAACAAATGAGGTATGTGTTTATACATAAGGACAAAACAAACAAACAAAAAATAATTACTATATTAATTTGTCATGAATCAACTTTCATTTGTTTATATTTGGACTTCTCATTTGTTTTTCCTCGAATTTCATAAGAAAAGGGAACTCTCCTATTTTCAGTTTCATAAGGGCCGTAAGCCTTTTTAATTGATATATTTGAACTAGTTACAGTCTCTTCACGAAAGAGCAACGTACTCATGCAGGAAGGCATGAAAATAAGTTTAACAATTATAACATTTGGTTTTCGACACAATTATAACTTTGGTGTCAGGAAAAAGAGCTTTCCTAATTTCATTTTCATAAAGTCTATAAGCCTTCATATTTGCTACAAATGAACTTTTAATTCTGATCGACTTTCTCCGAATAATAAAAACCAGCCTCTTTTTTAAATAAATAAATACTTGTTATGTACTGTTAATTTTGTCTTGGTTGTTTGTATATATGTTTATAATTTGTGATAGGATGTGCATTCAGTTTATGAAGTACGGGTTGATTTCCTTTCATCGGGTGTTCAGCCTGTGCACATTTTACATTCGTGGCTGAACTACGTTAGGTATCGTTCAGTGTCTTACTACCACAATTATAACATTGTTAATGTTAAAGTGGGAGTAAATCAGGAATGTACTGGGTCAATTGCTTTTCATTTGTGTCTTAGAAGCATTATCCAGGGAGTTAAGTATGGGTTGTCTAGAAGAGATGCTTTATGCTGACGATTTAGTGCTTGCCTGTGTAAGAATAGGTTTACATGATAAGTTAAACACTTGGAAGAATGTTTCTGCTGCTGATGATGATCATCATCATCACCAGTAGTGTAACATCCCTTTTACGTTCTGGCATGTGTTAGATCTGGGGCGAGCAACCTCTGCCCCATGGGCCACATCCGGCCCGCGAAGGCTTAGCGTCCGGCCCGCCACCCTGCTATGCTTTATTATTGCAATCCGGCCTGCCGACCTCCTAGTAAAACTCATATCATTTTGTGACATAGACGTAAAAGTAGGTTTCAATTAAGATTTACAGTGAGATGAAAATTTATAAATATCAGCGAGCGATGATGCATGTATATTTCATTTTTCTTTAACTATTAATTTCAAATCCTTGTTCTGACATAAAAAGAGAAAAAGAGAGGCAGAGAGGAAACGAGACGAGGAAAGGGCATAAATCAGAACTTATGTGAGGTGTGTCAAAACGAATGCTGGATCAACTTGCTACTTCCCCCGTCATTATTTTTTATGATTCCAAAATGGCTCTTCGTCGGCGCCTTCTATAACATCACATACAGAAGTCTCTTGAGAAAAAATGTAAGATTTGTAGAGTGTTCAATGCAATTTTTGTACAATTTATTCATGTAAACAAAATATAGTAATTCTAAGATTTCCTTTGTCACTCCGGCCCGCGATCTCCTTCCAAAAGTCTCATCTGGCCCTCACCCTGAAAAGGTTGCCCGCCCCTGTGTTAGATGGTAATGTTATAGAAAGTAAAGGTCTGAGAGAATTTTACCAACACTAAATTTAGGACCAGTGGTTGTAGTTTTAAAAAGCCCTCAGCACGGGTACTTTTTTTCTTTCTAAGTATTTGGAAAGGGGGTTGAGTAACTAAATATTGGGGGAGGGGTTGTAAACATTGGGTACACAAGAAGTGCAGCAGAATTGCAAGTAGGTTGAGAGATAACAATCAGTTTGTGTAAGACATTGATGAGAACTCAATTGTGAGCCCATCGAATATCAGCCCGTTACACATGAATTCAGGAGCTAACAGACAGAAGTTCGATTACTTCTAGGGTAATACACTGATTCCAACGTTTCTCTAACAATTTGATGCCCTTTTTTTTTATAACGATTTGTCATTGACTTCAAAATATGCCTCAGTTCCCGATATCATTTCTTCCTTGGAGCCAAATCTCTTTCTCTGGAGATAAGATCTAGAAAATAGGCTGGGTGCAGAAGCAATTTAAAGTTCACTTCATGTTTTGCAATTGTTGTGATCGACTTGCGACATGGTTCATTGTCTTCGTAAAAGATCACTTTTTTTCATTTGTGGCCATTTTTGACGATTCAAACGTACCAATAATCAATGAACAAAATATCTTGCACATCCCAAAATACCGAGGCCAAAACCTTGCCTGCTGATGTTTGTGTATTTAGTCGGGTTTCACCTGCTGATCGGTTGATCCATGTGTAACGTATTGATGCAACAAAAAAAACTCTTTTCTGTTGCATTGAAACAGTTGCAAACAACGCTTTGAATCATTGACGTGTTGTTGTTTTCGATCAACTGTGAGCAAACGCAACACCTGCGTTGAACACAGATTTTTTATTGCCAAATGTTCATACAAAAATGGGGATATCTTCAACTCCTCTGCTATCTCATGCAACTTTAATTTATATTCCATGATAAATGCCAGTATACATAAATCATAAAATTGTCTTCGACCAATTCTTGGTCAATCGTCAAAGTGTTATATGTGTGTGTGTTGGGAAGAATTAATCGAATCGGAAAAATCGCAATTTTTTGGGTATCAGAATCAGAAATATTTTAGCTTAATTTCTGATTCTGAAAACAATTCTTTAAAAATGTTAACTTAATTTTCTATTGCTGGTACTAATGATAAAATGACAAATATTATTCAAGTATGATCTCATTTTTTTGGAGGGGTGAGGTGATTTAGCTGATTGTCCTCATCAACAATAATACCGAAAACTTAATAATTTTGATCAGCTAAATCAGCTCCACCTCTTGAAAAAATGAGATAATACTAATGATAAAATGACAATTATTTCAACTTTACATCATAATAACATAAAAAATACAATGTAAATTTGTTTTACTGAACATTCTTAAATAATTTTTCGTTTTTTTCTTCTTTCCGCCAGATTTTTCAGGCTGTTCACACGTAATCGCTTAAACAAAGTAGAACCTCGTTTATTCAGATTTAACAGAACAGAGCACGAATTATTAAATAACCCAAGAAAAGTTATTGTTGCTAAAAATGAATTTAAACTTGTTAATTTAATTTTATTTGAGTGACTGATACCCCCCCCACCTTCTCCTTCAGATAAAATAATTATTAATAGTAAAATCTCATCATTTCAATATGAAAAGAGAGCATATATTTTTCAAAAATCATTGTTTGTTTGATTCATCTAAGGCAATTCAAGAACCAGCATTAAAAGTTGTGAAATATCTTAAAATATTATTTATAAAATAAAAATATTTATACAATTCTCATGACAACGATATCAGTATTGATAATGCATAATTTTCCAAGCAGTTATCAGATGTTTTACATTTAACCCCTTTTTACATATTTTATTGGTTTTTATGTTACTGTTAATGTAAGTTGATTTTATATACTGTATCATGTAGAAATAAGCATTTTCTTAATTTTCTGCAAACACAAATTGTATATGCAACAACAAACTTTGTAAAACTTCTCTGAACATTATTTTGTTCATAAAGTATTTGATCTTGTAAAATCTTGAATTTGCTTTCTGATTGTATTGTCATATTTTCTGCAATCAATTAGTCAAGAAATTGACTCATGATTTTTGAAATATCAAAAATGTGTTTAATTGATGAATAAATTGATTTGTTTTGTTTGTGAATTTAGTTTTGTCAGAATCGGGTCGTGTTCCCGACTATAAGCGAGTTCATAAAATCAAGCAATTGTTGCATGCAAAAACAGAGTAATAATTAACAAAAAAAAAGGAGGTAGTTCAAATAAGGTTTATTGAACGTGTGTGTATGTGGGGTGGTGTATGTATGTGTGTCGATAGAAAACAGTTCTTAAAAAGGGTATGTGAAGAAAATGAGTTTGGCGTCGGAAAGTCCTTGAAAACCGTATACAAAGAAAATGAGTTGAGAACTCTTACCGTTGTTGAACACGTGTTGACTGAGCACTGGTGTCTTAGCGTCGTTCAGTGAGGTTAATTGAGTAGAGAAGAGGCCTTTTTTCCGGTGTCCCTTGGTTATATATCCCCTAAGGGCAGATAACTCCTGGTCGCTTTTAGTGCCACCTGACGGTGAACAGTGACACCAGTTAGTGCAGTTATGTTTTGAAAGGAGGTGATAACTGCTACAGTTTTTATATTTTTGTATTTCTTATATTTGATTCGATGGAAATAAATCAATTAATGTAAGCTGCTTCCTAATATGTATAGTTGCTAATTACTGGGTATTACTAAGAAATTCTTACTAAAACTTCTCGGTAATATTTAGTATGCCGCAGTCGCATGTTTGCCAGACCTGTATTATGGATCCCCTTGTATTTGTCTCAACCCTATAAAGTTGACTGATCGACGGCGTGGTGAAAAAACAAAACAAAACAGTCACACCCCCAAGTTCCAGCTGAAACCAAATCAGAATTTTGTTTAAAAAAAAAAAAGTAGCTCCCAGCTAAAAAACAAAAAACAAACAAATGACAGTCATGTTGCCTGCTTTCAACTACGTACACACGGCTAATATAAAAACAGACCACGGCAACAAAATAAACCTCTTTCCGGGGTTGCCAGATTGACCGTCTTTAAGCCAAATCTTTCGAATTTGGCCTATTTTGAAGCAGTTTGGCTTTCAAAAATTGTATTTAGCTTCAATTTTGGCTTTTTTTCTACTTATTTACATAAATATTTATTTTACAGTAATTATTAAAGAAAACGTTATATTTAAATAATTTTTGAAGACGTTTCAACTTCAAAAATTGTATTGGTCTTTTCTTTATTTGTTTTTTTTATTTATGTACATAGCCATCAGAGGGTGGCGGGATTATTTCATACCCAAATAAGACCGACAGTCTCAGGCATGTAGTGCTGGCGGGGCATTGTTCTCTGTTGCTGAGGTATGGTTCTGTGCAATTCTAGGATCCATCCTCCCAGGGTTTACCTTCTCACCCTTTGAGAACGAGTTAATTTATAGCTAATCGCCTGAAACGCACCTACCACGGAATGCCGACTGGACTGCCCAGATTGCTTTTACTCTATGACGTTGGCTTTTCAAATCTCACTTTTCATGGCCTTGTGTCCAATCTTCCTGCAGTGGGATAGAGATAAATAAAATCTATTTGATAGAAATTATTTTCAAAAAAATCTTAAAATTAATTTTTAATTTTTAAATTTTTTTAAGGGCCAAACGTCTTCAAATATTATGTTGCCCTTTTTAATAGCTTTATTACTTTTTACAAATATATATTTGATCTTGATTATTAACGGAAATGCTATAATTATTTTTGAAGCAGTTTGGGCTTCAAAAATTGTATTGGCCTTTTTTTAATTTTGGCTTTTTCTCCGACAATTTTATATAAGAATATATTTGGTTAGTATATGCTCCTAAAACGCTATCTACTAGACGATTGGCCGAAAATGGGTAATAATTTTATGTTAAATTTATATGTGACACTGATCCCCCTCTAAATTCTGAAGTATGTTTTTCTTTCCCAAGATGTAATCACCTAAAAAAAGTAGAATCTCATTTTTTGAGGGAGTGGGATTTAGCTGAGGGTACTCATCTACAAATTTATCAAATTATTTAAATATAACATTTTCAAATATTCTTTAAAGTCCTCTGGTAAACTTTGAAAATATGCAAATTTGTGTTCCTAAATTATCTAAATATATTTTTTTAATTTCCCTTTAACGATTTCAATTCAATACGGAATGTCTACTTCATCACTGTTAAGAAAACAGTACGAAACTAATAAAAAAATAAACGCAAATATTTGAGAGCTAACATCTTTAATGTAGCCAATTTTTTTATATATTTATAAAGAAAATTTTCAATTTGGACTTTTTTTCCCTAAAAGTGTGGCTTAAGTTTACAATTTAGCCTTTTTTGCCCTTTTTAAGAGAATTTGGCTTTAAACATTTATTATAGTCTGGTATGGTGATTAGGGCACTCAAACAGTACGAAAAAGGTACAGTGGCTGTTGTCAATCTCAGCAAATCCAATGTTCGAGATTGGCAGCCTGGAGCAACGTGGTTGTGTTGTCGGGCCATTTTAACTGGACAGATGGCCCGGTCCGGATCCTTGGCATGTGGTTCAGTCCGAGTTTCCAGTTAGATAAGAATTGGTCAGAAGTACAGTCGAAGGTTGAAGTGTCTGTGAGAATTTTCCTTTATCCTTTACCACTTGGCTGTACTACCTCTGCCTGAGGACCGCTTGGTGGCTCTTACGCGTCTGCTTTTCTCATTTCTGTGGCAAGGCAGCAAACCGCTAGTCCAAAAGCAGGTCTGTACTCAACGTCTGTGTGAGAAGGGTTTGACAATGCCGGACTTGGCAAGTTATTGACATGCCAAGAGATTATCATTCCTGAGCCATACTCTGATGGAAGAAACTGCGTGAGACCCCGCGGTTGAGAAGGCTTTTCCCAACCTCATCCTCAACCACTTGGTTGAAGGTCGACATAGATCAAGAGGGAAGACGCCATTCTTCTCTGAATGCCAAGCTGCGTTAAGATTCCTGCCGGGGTCCAGTGACCTTGTACGGTCTAGGAAGACTCTTTATAGGGAGTTAGTGGAGGGGACTGCTTCTGATCGGCTGGGATGGTCGATGGGGGCGATCCGCTCTGTGGTGTTGGGCGCCAGGCCGGGGTTACCTCAATAATTCTGAGTTCTCTCTGACCTGGCGATTGGTTAGGAATGCTCTACCCCTCAAGGACAGGCTTCACAAAACCAAATTAGTATTTACACCGTATTGTATTCACTGCGATGAAAACGAAGAAGAAACGGGTGAGCATAGCTTCTTCGAATGCAGCAGGCTTTGTGGGTTTTGGAAATATGTCAACGAGGTGTCGGCTTGCATCGTACTCAATCAGCTGGTTCGCCTGGATGTAGCATCTGTTATCTAAATGTAGTTTTTTTGTGGACCAGGGAGAAACGAATGGTGTTTCTCACGATCGTAGCTAGTCTGGTAGTGTGGGTTTCACACTTAATAGGAAGGTGATGACCCTCATCCCTAATGTTTATGATCTGATTTCACATTTTCACAGCTTAAAATCAAAATCAGATGTGATAGGAGATTGCATGCTTCACAATTTAGGAGTAGGTGGATACACACCGCTAGCTTATGTGTATTTGTTCGAAACAGGTTCGAGTTCGTGTTCCATGCCTAAGGCATGGCACTCACCGTCTTTAGATCGCAAATCTAAAAAGAGTTTTTGGAAAAAATTTAATTTAAAGTCCCTTAGCTAGCATTATGATTTAGTCCTGTCCCCATATTTATTTTTGGTATCAAAAAGCTTTCAGGATACCCTCTCCCAAGATTTATTTTATACTTAGCCCCCCCCCCTCTACAGTGCTTATCCTGAAAGTCACCAAAACGGCCCTTTTTTAAAAATCCATCCCATTTTTCTTTTTTACTCTGCAAACAAATACCTACTCCCATTTAGGAACTGACTTATTTGCTTTCTGTTTTTGCCGGAAAACAGTGATCAGTTCATATATTAGACAAGAGTTGGGAGGGTCTTACTAATCCACCACACTTAGCATTTTATTTGGTTCTTTTATTTTTATTACTCTTATTTTTCTTTATTGTTAGGTGTTTTTTTTTTAGGTATCCCACTCCCTTTAATTCATTGTCTGTTATTGTTTGTAAAAAAAAATAAACAAATAAATAAAAAATACTTCTGTAAATAGCGTTAAATACGCAAGGAAATTCGTGTATAAAATCACACTGTAAATATATTTTTGTAATCATCATATGGGGTTTTAAGTAGTTTAAGCCCATAGAGTAAATGCGGTATTGTGGTGATTGATACTAGCTTAGGGAACAGACAAAATGGACGATCCCCGACCCCGACATATTGTGGTATTGTGCCACGACTTTTACATTTTGTTAAATCTAAAGGATAAATAAAGGGAATCGGTCGGGGGTGTCAGGAGACTCTCACTTCCGACTGGTGGAAGAAGACACCACCAGTAGCAGCAGCAATCAAACGTTTCAGATCCACATTCAAACTACTAATAACACCATTCACACTTTGCTGCCTACTCCATCAACCTGACTTCAGCCTGACTCTCCAGCAGCTCCTGCTCCGATCCCAGCACCTGAACCAGTGGCTCCTACTCCTGCAACAGGTTTCTCGAGCGCCTGCTCAAGCTCTTAACAGCGGCTCTTACTTCTGCAGCGGCTTATACTCCAGCTCTCTCCAGCTCCTTCCAGCAGCCCTTACTCCAGCGGCTCCTACCCTAGCTCCTTCCAGCGACTCTTGCTATAGCTTCCTGCAGCGCCTGCTCCAACAGCTTTTTCTCCAGCTTCATGCAACGCCTGCTCCAGCTCCTCCGTCTCTTTTCTTTCAACCATTGCTCCAGCTCCAGTCCCAACAGCACCATGTTCCTGTCGATCCATCTCCTCACACATGAGGGATGTCCACATCAATCTCTGTGTGGCATCATCCTTCCTGCTTCCCCGATTCCTGTCGACCCAGCCTTTTCTTGCTATCCAGGTTCTGGAAACACCCTTTCTGCTGTCCAAGTTCTAGCTCTCTCATTCCAGCCTTTCCTGCTCCCAATGACGTCATGTCTGTCATCCATCCTTTCCTGCCTCCCGTAACGTCACCACAAATTTTATTCACACGTTACTTTCATGGTAAATAAACGATTCTTTTTAACTGTTCATTTGCGTTTGTTCCCTCTTCTTTGCCGTAATGTCTACTTTCTTAGTTGTAAGTGACCGAACCCGACAAGAACATTTAAAAATATCACTTTTCATGTAAATTCTGAGCAATATTTGCAAACAGGATAGATTACTGCAGTATATAACGTGACACACAATTCAAGCTGTTGGAGATCATGTCATGACCTGTTTTAAACTTGCCATGACTTGTTATCAAACCGAATACGGTTTAACGGTTAAATTAAAGTAGCCCACTCTGTCATGGTGGACAAATCTGAAGTCCAATATTTCGAGCGGTGTTAGTTATAGTAGGGTTAAACCAAACAGAATTATCCCCCTTACCACATTCGCTCTGTATTTATTTACTCCTCTCCAGGAGTTAGGCACAAGGCCAGTTTTATCTTACTCCCACAAGTAAGATGTGACCCAAGGTCGGGTCGGGAAAGTGGGGTTTGAAAAGCCAGCGCTCGAGAAGGTGAGCACTCTGGCCATTAAAAATTGCCTGGGCAGCCCCGTCGGCATTCTCCGGTAGGGGCACCCCAGGCAGTAAGCAATAAACTGACTCCTCGCCAAAGAGGCCAAGCCTGGGAGGGTGGACCTCCTAGAATTACGCAGGACAGACCCATAGACCGGCATAAATCAAGCCCCAAAGGCCAAGACAATACCAGTCTATGGGGTGGGGGGTGCAGTATCAATCGGAACAGATACTACACTTTGATCTTGACTAAAATGCCAAGAATCGCTCTGTAACCTGAACAAGATTTTAATAAACGTGGGTCGGCCATGTTGGATCTGAAACCTAAAACATGTGCTTTGCTTCGGTCATGATTCAGTAACATAACATGGGGTCAGAAGTTTTAATAAAACCGAAAGCGGAATAATAGAGCATAAGGTAAGGAGTACACGCGGACGCCAGACAAATAAAAATATCTGAGCGGAATTAAAACAAAATGAATAGCAGTGTGTCGACGCTAGAGCCGTTCTCATTCGATCAGCCAGGAAAATGGCCAAAGTGGATAAGGAGATTTACTACAGAACTGTGTCTGGCCTTCAAGAGAAACCCGAAAGGGTTCAAGTTGATTCCCTAATATATGTGTAACAAAGCCGAGGACGTCCTAGCCACATTCGAGTTATCGCAGAAGGACTCTGAAAAGTTTAACGTAGTCAAACAAAAGTTTGATAAGCACTTCACGGCCAGCACAAATGTGATATATGAACGAGCCATGTTCAACAAGCGCTGTCAACAAGATGAGTCCATTGATGCCTTTGTTACTGACTGACACGTGTTAGCAAAGACATGCGACCTAAGGGGACTTGAAGACGAGTTGATACGAGACAGAATCGTTGTGGGGTGCAGAGATGTACACTTATTCATGTCTTTGGATAAATGTTGTTAAACTTAATAAATGTACTTTTGGATTTCGAATCCACTGGTCTGATAAATTCACAATATAATTGACACAGTTGATTTTCAATGATGCACATATCACGTGACATGTTTACTGATGTCTCGTATCTAATAATAATGTAAAGGAATTTTCTGAACACAGACTCACTGACAAGCAAAATAGTTGCTACAAAATCCGGCAGATTTCGAATTCAGTCATCAACTTTCTTGCTGTATGATGCATACACGTGCATTCACTGTAACAGTAAGAATAGCAACAGCGAGAGTTGAATGTATGACAATGGCAGTGAAAAATCATATTTAAAATCCTATATATACAATTCACAAATAGCTAGTTTATGTTTGTTGCTTTTCAAACCAGATGTAATAGGTATTCAGATTCAGTGTCTGTATATAACTGTAATAACGTTTCATTTCTAAAGTATTTTTGAAACATTATAGTATTACTTTGATATTAATATTTCTCTGATAATCTACGTACACTATTAGATATATTAAACACAAAAGAGAATTATATTGAAAAAAAAAACGTGAAGAAAATGTCTTAAACGAAACAAGGATAGAAAGAAATTATCAACATTATTATCTTTCGAAGATAATAATGTTGATAATTTCTTTCTATCCTTGTTTCGTTTAACACATTTTCTTCACGTTTTTATTATTGAAGAGAAAAGGTTTTTATTGTAATATCTTATATCAAATATGTGTTTTCAAAAATATGTTGTGAAGAAATTATACATTTCATTTGTAGACTTATGTTACAGAAAGAAATGATTAATGAATGTAAGATTTCATAAATAAACGATTTGTAGATTGGTTTAACTAAATATTATCTGAAAAATGAAATTGATTCACTTCGTTGGCAGAGTAATATTATAATAACAAATGTACTAGGTTATTTTGAATTTCACCAAGACAGGATTTCAGTTAATTTGCTCATATGTATCTCACTGATAACTTGAATGTTTGCCTCTTGACAAAGCTTAAATTTGTTCATAATTTGTCCTTTCAAAACCAACTTTCATAACGACTATTACATATACGAGTAAGAAATTATTTGTTTGATCCCAGAAATTATTTGTTTGATTACATATACGAGTAAGAAATTATTTGTTTGATTACATATACGAGTAAGAAATTATTTGTTTGATTACATATACAAGTAAGAAATTATTTGTTTGATTACATATACAAGTAAGAAATTATTTGTTTGTTACATATACGAGTAAGAAATTATTTGTTTGTTACATATACGAGTAAGAAATTATTTGTTTGATTACATATACGAGTAAGAAATTATTTGTTTGATTACATATACGAGTAAGAAATTATTTGTTTGATTACATATACGAGTAAGAAATTATTTGTTTGATTACATATACGAGTAAGAAATTATTTGTTTGATTACATATACGAGTAAGAAATTATTTGTTTGATTACATATACGAGTAAGAAATTATTTGTTTGATTACATATACGAGTAAGAAATTATTTGTTTGATTACATATACGAGTAAGAAATTATTTGTTTGATTACATATACGAGTAAGAAATTATTTGTTTGATTACATATACGAGTAAGAAATTATTTGTTTGATTACATATACGAGTAAGAAATTATTTGTTTGATTATTTGTTTGATTTGTGTGCAAAAATATATTCTTTCTGGAAAAGTATTTAATAATGATTTTATAATTGCAGATTCTCCAGTAAAAAAAATCAAATTCGTAACTATTTCTGGACAATACTGGGGAATTACTTTTAATTACAAAATCTGAAACGAGAGAAATCATATTTTTATTCGTGTGAAATGAAGTTAAAAGATGTTGGATGAACAGTTTCTGGATCATGACAGATACATTATATACTGACTCTGTTGTACAAAAATTAGGACTACATCATAGAAATTGAATAAGATACTAAATTGAAAATATAAATATATTTTAAGCAAAGTAAAACCTTTAATTTTATGGATGTAAAATAGGAATATTTAAAAAGAAATCACATTTGCAAGGTCATGAGTAAAAGCATTTGAGCAAAACAACACTTTTGTGAAGTTTATGGCAATTATTTTTCAAATAAATCAATCTTGCAGATACATATACATATATATATATACCAGAGAAAATCAGTTTAGGTGCATACAATCTTAGCCAGGGATGTCAGAAAGATAAATCAAAGAGAATCAATCATCTTCTTTTTATGCATGATCTAAAACTTTATGCGAGCTCAGACAATGAGTTGAATGAGCTCCTGAAAGTTGCACACACTTTCTTCAGGGACATCGGAATGAAATTTGGCATAGACAAATATGTGAAGGATGGAAAGAGACTTCAAGCCTCCAATTAGACGTGGATAATAACATGAGAAATCTGAAGGAGCATTGAGGAAAATGATACCATCTTACATGCCAAGATGAGGGGAGAATAGACTAAGAATACATAAGACGTGTGAATATATGTAAAATGCAGCTCCGAAATAAAAATAAGATTACTGCAATCAACCAGTTTACCATGCCAATAATCACGTACAGTTATAGTATCATAGATTGGTCCCAACAAACCATCAACAGGCTGGATGTGAAAACAAAGAAAGAAATTAACACTCCACCGAGTCATATACAGAAATCAATGTTTGCCAAAGCTGTACTTAACTAGAGGAGAAAGACTGGGATTTTCAGAGATCAACCACCAGCATAGCGCCACCATTGTTAGTATCTGAGAAGCTCAATAAACACGAACCTTACAATGGTACAAGAACACCAAAAAAAAACAAGAGCAAGCCAAACAACTTCCATAACACATTTGAACAGGGTTGTCTAACAGAAAAGGTGGAAACACCAATTAAATGCACAACAGAAAGAAACCAAAAGAGTCGAAAAAAGTACACCGAAAATTTCAGAGTAGGCAGAACAAAAACGCGCCACTCACTTTTTTGATGAAATATCTAAAGAGTATATCGACAAAGAAGGTTCCTTGGACTAGCTTTAAAAGGGAGCCCTTCACTATGATCTGAAAAGACTTATAATGGCGGCCGAAGACCAAGACCTTATGACAAACGCATTTAAAAAATCGCAGGACTTACTAACAATAACACGTGCAGGTTTTGCCACACCGAGGTGGAGAGTGTGAATCACTTGATATCAAACTGTAAAATTATGTTGGCAGATAGAAGCTACACAGCGCGTCACAATGGTGTGCAAATACATACACTGGACCATCTGTAAAAACTTTAAAATCCAGTGTAGCACTAAGTTCTGGGAACACCTACCAGAGATGATCGTGGGAAACGATAAGTATACCATACATTATGATTATGTAGTTCCTACATCTACCTACTTGGAAAATGTAGCAGTAAAACCAGACATTGTGATATTAAATAAGGCAGAAAGGGTGGCAACACTGGTTGAGCTGAGTGTTTAAAATGATAGTGACCTATGTCTGTGCCGCTATCGAAATAACATTTTTCAAATCTTCACTTTTTCTGAAGACGTTCTTTGATACAAACGAAACCGGTCAAATCTCTCGTTTCTTGTTTTTCTCCTGTATTTAAATCTGTTTTCCGTTTGTCTTTCTTTACACACACACATATATATAGTCACGTATATACTAAAATATATATTTGGAAATAAATGCATGCATTAGTTTGCATGAAAAAAAAGTATATGGCCGTTATTTATCCTATATGTAAGCTTTTACAATTCAAACATATTAACAATTACGAAACTGCTCTATTAGAATTGATGCGATAATTTTAATATGAAAATTAAAATATTGATCACTAGAAAAAGTCGAATTGGATATTAAAGTTCAATAATACTTTCAGATGTATTTATTTAGTTTTTTAAATTAAGAATGATTAGAATTGTGAGAATAAATCGTAATTATCTCTGATAGTAACAAAACTTCTGTAATCTGTCCACCTAAGACACAGCACTGATGGAAATGTGCAATTATTTCGATTACACTTTACCCTAAACTTACCCCTGATCTCATAACATGCAATTTTAGTCCAATTTCCTGCACTTTATGCCCCTTCGTTCTAACATGGTCTCAATTTTTCCTGCTGAAGCTTAGCCACTGTTACTGGATTCTAAGTGTATCGTTTTTACTGGTAAGCAATTCCATGATCAGACTAAGAAAATACAAGACGCTAGTATTAAAAAAAAGCGCAAAGTTCGAACTTGGGTCACCATTTTGTAGATGAAAAAGCATGGTCGTTGATTGTAGGAGGAAATAGTTGTTGCGTAGATATCCATCTTCTATGTCTTGTTTGGTAGGAAGAAAAATCATGTTACCATAGTTTGGTTATAAGTACAGAGGTGTTCATTACAATTACAATCAATTTTATTCATACAGTTTTATCAATAAACAAGTGTGGGCATTAGAGAATTACGTAGATAAAATGACGATAAATGATAAAATTGGGTCTCGGTCATTCATCTTGCATCTGTGGAATAGAGAAAAGACAGAGAAAGTGTCACCTTGTCATCTTGACGTTTAAACGCAGACTAAAAAAAGTGTGGTAAAAATAGAATGAAGAGTCCAGCGGGAGTGTTGCACACACAAGTGTTCTGATTGAATAATTTATTAATCACTTGACAAGAGAAAATAAACTAGTGCAAAAGATCGTAATACAGTTCATTTATATAATATATTGTTGGTTTAGATTGATTAAGGTGCTTGGTGCATGATATAAATGCTTTGCTATTTAATAAATTTCAAATAATTTATTTATTTATTTTTACTTATTGCCACTGAGACGTAAGAGGCTACTGTAGATTAGGGGCAAGATTTATAGGAGCATCCTATGTGAGTTGTGCAGAGATTTTTGTTCACATTACATTTACATTTTTGTATGTTGATACATTCAGGGAAACAGAGAGCAGGGAGAGAATTCCAAAAGTTGGCAGTTTGAGAAAAGAGAAGCTATTAGATTAAAAAGCTCTACGACATCTGGGTACCTCCACAGTAAATGCATGGGATTTAACTGATCGTCGGTTCGTTGGGTATGTTTACCTCCATTGACATACTTGCAAAACAAGCCCAGGGATGCAACATTGCGACGATGGGATTGGTAGATAGTAATAGACTTATTAGATTAGAGATTTATTTTTATCCTGTATAAGAGAGAGACTCGTGGATGGTACACCAGCCCAGATTTGACAACAATACTCCCTGCATTGGCAGATGGTAACCTTGAAGAAATATAGGATACTGACAAGTGAGGGGGTCTACTTTCCTTGCAGCAGCCTTGGCAGTGTCTTCTATGTATTTGTTCCAATTCATGTTACTTGCAAATGTTAGACCGAGGAGTTTGAATGGTAGACGCTGAGGTAGGGTGTCAGTAGGCATGGAAATCGGTGGCTGAAAAGGTTTCTTGCAGTTGTTAAAAGAAAGGAGCTTTGTCTGAGTAGCATTAAATATAACCATTCATTTATATCCCCATTCAACTACAGACGGGATATTATTTTCTGAGGATTCAGCCATTGCTTGGATATGTGCACGTCTGTTATACCCACATACAGGTGTGAGAGGTTTTCTAGCATAGTAGAGGGAGCTTACTTTCCTTGCAGCAGCTTTGGCAGTATCTTCATACTATTATAAAGCATACTTTTCTTGTGTGACTGTAAAATCTCTCGTAATGCTTTTCAAACAGTCATTAATACAAACTAAAGATGAGGAGAAAGTTCCACAAGTGATCAGACTGTACAAAGATGGTTTAAAAACTACAGTATTTATCACGTGAGAATTGAAGGTGAAGAAAGTATAGGATGACGCCCAAATACTCTTGACACTTTTGGAAGCAATTTTTGGAAGCAATTTTTGAATAAAACTATATTAACGGGTCAGATGAATGTCTTAAGTATTGGATCTCATTATTATAATAGCGTCCAATGATCTGAAGAAAATTAAGATTAATAAAATCCCATAAATGGGTTCAACATGAACTCAGTGAATATATATCCGTTTTTGGAATCGGTCATTATTATCGAACAACCTGATGATTTCACTCAACTGAACGATAAAATCGATAATCGGTGTAAAATGATGTTGTCTCTTATCTTCGTAAAATTTGAGGGAAAATTACTAGCTGAAAAGGGAATGAGATGCTTAGCATGTTCTGCCGGCCAATCTACCTGAGGATAAAAGAGTTTATCTTTCTAACTGTAGATTTTTATAGTTTATAACTAATTTGCATGTGTGGGGACCAACGGACTAAAATGAAAGGACAAATTAAAAACGAAAGTTTGTTTTCAAAGAGCTAAGAGAATGTTGTGATGTTTGAAGTTTTGGATTGCCTTTGCGACTTTTTTCGTACAGTCAGTTTTCAATCTATTTCATTCCTGAGACTGATAGGACTGAAGCAGTCATTGAATGGATTGAAATGTGGAAGTAGTGTGTGACATACACAGTGAAGCGACTTCATCATATCATCCTACTTCGCATAACTGGGGGAGTCTTTGAAGTTTATCAACAACTTAATAAAGAGAAATCCGATGCAGCACAAACTAAAGAAAGCATTTTTATTGTCCTTTCCTATAACAGATTTATGACATATGAGAAGTTCGAGGCATGTGTGTTACGTTTGAGTGAGACCACAGATATGTATTTGTGGAAGCTGTTAGTTGGAGGAATAGCAGATAATGTGATTGCGTGCATATTTGTGCGAGGGTATCCTGCTGCAGTCCTTTTACAGAGTGTATGATCGGACTTTAGGAGCTGTTGGCGCGATTTCATTCGTTGATGAAAGACAATGTTGAAGAGAACAAGCTGTGGTTGTGACATAGCCTGCCTGAATCAACTCAACTACCTGATCTGATTATAAGTGTTATAAATGCAATGACCTTAATCATTTTGCTAAGGAATGTGTATAGGGGAGGCAGACCACCCAACAACGTTGTTATTGGTGCAACAAGGCCGGTCATCTGGTCACAGATTGTTCAGAAAACGAAGATGTGTACGACACATTTGTGCCATCCTATTTCCCAGTCATGGTGCTACCTATCATTACCGTGTATGTTGATGATTCAACACTTGGTGCAAACGTTTAATTTTGAGCAAAAAGTGTTGTATATTTGAATGAGACGACGACAAACGTACAACTTACCTCGTGTGAGGAGCCCGGCACAACGAAAGAAAATAAAGAGAAGGAGCAATGCGTTTTTATGGGAAGGAAGTACTTCCAGCGGAAACGGAAGTGCTTCCGGCGGAGACGGATTGTGGGAAAAAGGCTGCACTATAAGAGCAATCAATGTTTGGGTAAGAACGGCGGGGCAGTTTCCTGAGAAACACGTAGTGCCGTCGTCTAAAGTGATAGAAGGAAGGAGAGAACGAAGGGAAGAAGGAGAGAAAGAGGAATTTATTTTTATTTCGGGTTGCTACCTACTGCCCAAAACTTAAGAACACAAAGCTATTTCAGTTTTTGTCCACCGCAGAAGATTGTAGTAAGCACAATGACCGGTGCTATGTCGGCCTGCTACGAAAATAGCACCGTGAGGTAACGTTGCTGGTTATGTAAAGGAAACCTCTTGATTTTGATATGTTACTCGGTATTGAGGCCATTAAGGCACTCAGCTGCGTTCACACAATGCAGTTTGGAAGTTTGCATTTGGGGAGACACAACTACGCTATGCAGCGCTTCGTATTAATGAAGCTGATTTTAGTATAGAATTTGACGAGTGGAAGGGGGTGTATGTTGCAACATAGGAATGGTCAGCGTTTCATACACCTGAGAAATTTGAAACTCAGATTTCCGAATATTTGATGTCTAATGAACTAAGGGAGAATTATGAACAATGGTTGGTTGCTGCTATATAATGAGGAGTTTAGTAAATGCAAGGGACTTATAACCACTGATGGTCGTACTGCAGACCACTAAAAATAAGGTGCATCCTGCCATGTCCAGTCATGAATTAAACACCTGTTTATGCATTCACTGGTGATGTAGATATTTGCGCAGAGAAAATGCAAGAGCGGAAACAGCAACGAACGAATGTATCAATTCTGGACCTCAGTAAGGCATATCTACAGATTCATGTTCAGAAATCTTTTTTGTCATACCAGACTGTAAGACAAATATATTGGTTTGGATTTTATGTGACACCTCTGGTAGTGCGGTTTTTACTCAAGGCTGTGGATGAAAAGATAAGAAGAGCAACGTCAGCATATACCGATGACATATGTATTAATAAGGATGTGCCGTTGGCAGAATCCATGAGGAAGCATTTGGATTGGTATGGCCTCACTAGGAAGGATTCATAGAAGCTGCAAAACGGTGCAAGAATGCTGGCATGAAAGTTTAGAAAGTAACATGGTCGACTACAGTTGCGGTAAGGAAGCAGTACTGTGGACGGTCCTATAAGCATGACATGAAGATGTATCGCCCCCATATGTGGAAAAATGGTAGGATCCTTTTATCTTATGTGGATGGATTTGAGTGGCGACAGGTTTTATCAATGGTCGAGCTACAACTGTCACACAAGACTAGAATGACAAGGTTTGAGATGCTCCCCTGGAGTGTATAATAGCTAACATACTTGCTGGGGTACATGGATCAGATCCCGTACAAGTAAAGTTCTACGTGGGAATGAAAAAAGATACTCAACATATAAACGTGGCAGAGCTGCATGTCATGTTGAATTTATTAAACCTTGCACTTAAATGGAAGGCCAATATGTTTCACATAAAAACAGACTCTCTTTGTGTGCACAACTGGGTGATTAATACTTTCATGGAAAGTCTTCTTTGAGCACCAAGGCCACAGGAAAGATTCTTATGAGTCGGAGACTCAACATATAAACGTGGCAGAGCTGCATGTCATGTTGAATTTATTAAACCTTGCACTTAAATGGAAGGCCAATATGTTTCACATAAAAACAGACTCTCTTTGTGTGCACAACTGGGTGATTAATACTTTCATGGAAAGTCTTCTTTGAGCACCAAGGCCACAGGAAAGATTCTTATGAGTCGGAGACTGGACACGATAATCTGACTTTTAAAAGAGAATAACATTTCTGTTTATGTGGCACTAGTTACCAAGCACAAGAGTTTCTGGAGTCATGCAAACATTATATTTTATGCCTAGAATCGATCTGTTCATTTTGAAAGTGGCAGTAGCAAAAGTTGTTTGGTATTGTTCAGAATGTAAGACAATAGACCCAGCTCCAGTGCATTGGCAAAAGGAGGGGTCAGTGTGCATGCCATATGGTGGCTGCAAGGCATTGGCATCACACACTGCAATCCTTTGACACTGATCGATTGTGGCTTCACACAGTTTTCAATTTGGTGGCTGCTAGGCATTGGCATCACACACTGCAATCCTTTGACACTGATCGATTGTGGCTTCACACAGTTTTCAATTTGGTGGCTGCTAGGCATTGGCATCACACACTGCAATCCTTTGACACTGATCGATTGTGGCTTCACACAGTTTTCAATTTGGTGGCTGCTAGGCATTGGCATCACACACTGCAATCCTTTGACACTGATCGATTGTGGCTTCACACAGTTTTCAATTTGGTGGCTGCTAGGCATTGGCATCACACACTGCAATCCTTTGACACTGATCGATTGTGGCTTCACACAGTTTTCAATTTGGTGGCTGCTAGGCATTGGCATCACACACTGCAATCCTTTGACACTGATCGATTGTGGCTTCACACAATTTTCAATTTGGTGGCTGCTAGGCATTGGCATCACACACTGCAATCCTTTGACACTGATCGATTGTGGCTTCACACAGTTTTCAATTTGGTGGCTGCTAGGCATTGGCATCACACACTGCAATCCTTTGACACTGATCGATTGTGGCTTCACACAGTTTTCAATTTGGTGGCTGCTAGGCATTGGCATCACACACTGCAATCCTTTGACACTGATCGATTGTGGCTTCACACAGTTTTCAATTTGGTGGCTGCTAGGCATTGGCATCACACACTGCAATCCTTTGACACTGATCGATTGTGGCTTCACACAGTTTTCAATTTGGTGGCTGCTAGGCATTGGCATCACACACTGCAATCCTTTGACACTGATCGATTGTGGCTTCACACAGTTTTCAATTTGGTGGCTGCTAGGCATTGGCATCACACACTGCAATCCTTTGACACTGATCGATTGTGGCTTCACACAATTTTCAATTTGGTGGCTGCTAGGCATTGGCATCACACACTGCAATCCTTTGACACTGATCGATTGTGGCTTCACACAGTTTTCAATTTGGTGGCTGCTAGGCATTGGCATCACACACTGCAATCCTTTGACACTGATCGATTGTGGCTTCACACAGTTTTCAATTTGGTGGCTGCTAGGCATTGGCATCACACACTGCAATCCTTTGACACTGATCGATTGTGGCTTCACACAGTTTTCAATTTGGTGGCTGCTAGGCATTGGCATCACACACTGCAATCCTTTGACACTGATCGATTGTGGCTTCACACAGTTTTCAATTTGGTGGCTGCTAGGCATTGGCATCACACACTGCAATCCTTTGACACTGATCGATTGTGGCTTCACACAGTTTTCAATTTGGTGGCTGCTAGGCATTGGCATCACACACTGCAATCCTTTGACACTGATCGATTGTGGCTTCACACAGTTTTCAATTTGGTGGCTGCTAGGCATTGGCATCACACACTGCAATCCTTTGACACTGATCGATTGTGGCTTCACACAGTTTTCAATTTGGTGGCTGCTAGGCATTGGCATCACACACTGCAATCCTTTGACACTGATCGATTGTGGCTTCACACAATTTTCAATTTGGTGGCTGCTAGGCATTGGCATCACACACTGCAATCCTTTGACACTGATCGATTGTGGCTTCACACAGTTTTCAATTTGGTGGCTGCTAGGCATTGGCATCACACACTGCAATCCTTTGACACTGATCGATTGTGGCTTCACACAGTTTTCAATTTGGTGGCTGCTAGGCATTGGCATCACACACTGCAATCCTTTGACACTGATCGATTGTGGCTTCACACAGTTTTCAATTTGGTGGCTGCTAGGCATTGGCATCACACACTGCAATCCTTTGACACTGATCGATTGTGGCTTCACACAGTTTTCAATTTGGTGGCTGCTAGGCATTGGCATCACACACTGCAATCCTTTGACACTGATCGATTGTGGCTTCACACAGTTTTCAATTTGGTGGCTGCTAGGCATTGGCATCACACACTGCAATCCTTTGACACTGATCGATTGTGGCTTCACACAATTTTCAATTTGGTGGCTGCTAGGCATTGGCATCACACACTGCAATCCTTTGACACTGATCGATTGTGGCTTCACACAGTTTTCAATTTGGTGGCTGCTAGGCATTGGCATCACACACTGCAATCCTTTGACACTGATCGATTGTGGCTTCACACAGTTTTCAATTTGGTGGCTGCTAGGCATTGGCATCACACACTGCAATCCTTTGACACTGATCGATTGTGGCTTCACACAGTTTTCAATTTGGTGGCTGCTAGGCATTGGCATCACACACTGCAATCCTTTGACACTGATCGATTGTGGCTTCACACAGTTTTCAATTTGGTGGCTGCTAGGCATTGGCATCACACACTGCAATCCTTTGACACTGATCGATTGTGGCTTCACACAGTTTTCAATTTGGTGGCTGCTAGGCATTGGCATCACACACTGCAATCCTTTGACACTGATCGATTGTGGCTTCACACAGTTTTCAATTTGGTGGCTGCTAGGCATTGGCATCACACACTGCAATCCTTTGACACTGATCGATTGTGGCTTCACACAGTTTTCAATTTGGTGGCTGCTAGGCATTGGCATCACACACTGCAATCCTTTGACACTGATCGATTGTGGCTTCACACAGTTTTCAATTTGGTGGCTGCTAGGCATTGGCATCACACACTGCAATCCTTTGACACTGATCGATTGTGGCTTCACACAGTTTTCAATTTGGTGGCTGCTAGGCATTGGCATCACACACTGCAATCCTTTGACACTGATCGATTGTGGCTTCACACAGTTTTCAATTTGGTGGCTGCTAGGCATTGGCATCACACACTGCAATCCTTTGACACTGATCGATCGTGGCTTCACACAGTTTTCAATTTGGTGGCTGCTAGGCATTGGCATCACACACTGCAATCCTTTGACACTGATCGATTGTGGCTTCACACAGTTTTCAATTTGGTGGCTGCTAGGCATTGGCATCACACACTGCAATCCTTTGACACTGATCGATTGTGGCTTCACACAGTTTTCAATTTGGTGGCTGCTAGGCATTGGCATCACACACTGCAATCCTTTGACACTGATCGATTGTGGCTTCACACAGTTTTCAATTTGGTGGCTGCTAGGCATTGGCATCACACACTGCAATCCTTTGACACTGATCGATTGTGGCTTCACACAGTTTTCAATTTGGTGGCTGCTAGGCATTGGCATCACACACTGCAATCCTTTGACACTGATCGATTGTGGCTTCACACAGTTTTCAATTTGGTGGCTGCTAGGCATTGGCATCACACACTGCAATCCTTTGACACTGATCGATTGTGGCTTCACACAGTTTTCAATTTGGTGGCTGCTAGGCATTGGCATCACACACTGCAATCCTTTGACACTGATCGATTGTGGCTTCACACAATTTTCAATTTGGTGGCTGCTAGGCATTGGCATCACACACTGCAATCCTTTGACACTGATCGATTGTGGCTTCACACAGTTTTCAATTTGGTGGCTGCTAGGCATTGGCATCACACACTGCAATCCTTTGACACTGATCGATTGTGGCTTCACACAGTTTTCAATTTGGTGGCTGCTAGGCATTGGCATCACACACTGCAATCCTTTGACACTGATCGATTGTGGCTTCACACAGTTTTCAATTTGGTGGCTGCTAGGCATTGGCATCACACACTGCAATCCTTTGACACTGATCGATTGTGGCTTCACACAGTTTTCAATTTGGTGGCTGCTAGGCATTGGCATCACACACTGCAATCCTTTGACACTGATCGATTGTGGCTTCACACAGTTTTCAATTTGGTGGCTGCTAGGCATTGGCATCACACACTGCAATCCTTTGACACTGATCGATTGTGGCTTCACACAATTTTCAATTTGGTGGCTGCTAGGCATTGGCATCACACACTGCAATCCTTTGACACTGATCGATTGTGGCTTCACACAGTTTTCAATTTGGTGGCTGCTAGGCATTGGCATCACACACTGCAATCCTTTGACACTGATCGATTGTGGCTTCACACAGTTTTCAATTTGGTGGCTGCTAGGCATTGGCATCACACACTGCAATCCTTTGACACTGATCGATTGTGGCTTCACACAGTTTTCAATTTGGTGGCTGCTAGGCATTGGCATCACACACTGCAATCCTTTGACACTGATCGATTGTGGCTTCACACAGTTTTCAATTTGGTGGCTGCTAGGCATTGGCATCACACACTGCAATCCTTTGACACTGATCGATTGTGGCTTCACACAGTTTTCAATTTGGTGGCTGCTAGGCATTGGCATCACACACTGCAATCCTTTGACACTGATCGATTGTGGCTTCACACAGTTTTCAATTTGGTGGCTGCTAGGCATTGGCATCACACACTGCAATCCTTTGACACTGATCGATTGTGGCTTCACACAGTTTTCAATTTGGTGGCTGCTAGGCATTGGCATCACACACTGCAATCCTTTGACACTGATCGATTGTGGCTTCACACAGTTTTCAATTTGGTGGCTGCTAGGCATTGGCATCACACACTGCAATCCTTTGACACTGATCGATTGTGGCTTCACACAGTTTTCAATTTGGTGGCTGCTAGGCATTGGCATCACACACTGCAATCCTTTGACACTGATCGATTGTGGCTTCACACAGTTTTCAATTTGGTGGCTGCTAGGCATTGGCATCACACACTGCAATCCTTTGACACTGATCGATTGTGGCTTCACACAGTTTTCAATTTGGTGGCTGCTAGGCATTGGCATCACACACTGCAATCCTTTGACACTGATCGATTGTGGCTTCACACAGTTTTCAATTTGGTGGCTGCTAGGCATTGGCATCACACACTGCAATCCTTTGACACTGATCGATTGTGGCTTCACACAGTTTTCAATTTGGTGGCTGCTAGGCATTGGCATCACACACTGCAATCCTTTGACACTGATCGATTGTGGCTTCACACAGTTTTCAATTTGGTGGCTGCTAGGCATTGGCATCACACACTGCAATCCTTTGACACTGATCGATTGTGGCTTCACACAGTTTTCAATTTGGTGGCTGCTAGGCATTGGCATCACACACTGCAATCCTTTGACACTGATCGATTGTGGCTTCACACAGTTTTCAATTTGGTGGCTGCTAGGCATTGGCATCACACACTGCAATCCTTTGACACTGATCGATTGTGGCTTCACACAGTTTTCAATTTGGTGGCTGCTAGGCATTGGCATCACACACTGCAATCCTTTGACACTGATCGATTGTGGCTTCACACAGTTTTCAATTTGGTGGCTGCTAGGCATTGGCATCACACACTGCAATCCTTTGACACTGATCGATTGTGGCTTCACACAGTTTTCAATTTGGTGGCTGCTAGGCATTGGCATCACACACTGCAATCCTTTGACACTGATCGATTGTGGCTTCACACAGTTTTCAATTTGGTGGCTGCTAGGCATTGGCATCACACACTGCAATCCTTTGACACTGATCGATTGTGGCTTCACACAGTTTTCAATTTGGTGGCTGCTAGGCATTGGCATCACACACTGCAATCCTTTGACACTGATCGATTGTGGCTTCACACAGTTTTCAATTTGGTGGCTGCTAGGCATTGGCATCACACACTGCAATCCTTTGACACTGATCGATTGTGGCTTCACACAGTTTTCAATTTGGTGGCTGCTAGGCATTGGCATCACACACTGCAATCCTTTGACACTGATCGATTGTGGCTTCACACAGTTTTCAATTTGGTGGCTGCTAGGCATTGGCATCACACACTGCAATCCTTTGACACTGATCGATTGTGGCTTCACACAGTTTTCAATTTGGTGGCTGCTAGGCATTGGCATCACACACTGCAATCCTTTGACACTGATCGATTGTGGCTTCACACAGTTTTCAATTTGGTGGCTGCTAGGCATTGGCATCACACACTGCAATCCTTTGACACTGATCGATTGTGGCTTCACACAGTTTTCAATTTGGTGGCTGCTAGGCATTGGCATCACACACTGCAATCCTTTGACACTGATCGATTGTGGCTTCACACAGTTTTCAATTTGGTGGCTGCTAGGCATTGGCATCACACACTGCAATCCTTTGACACTGATCGATTGTGGCTTCACACAGTTTTCAATTTGGTGGCTGCTAGGCATTGGCATCACACACTGCAATCCTTTGACACTGATCGATTGTGGCTTCACACAGTTTTCAATTTGGTGGCTGCTAGGCATTGGCATCACACACTGCAATCCTTTGACACTGATCGATTGTGGCTTCACACAGTTTTCAATTTGGTGGCTGCTAGGCATTGGCATCACACACTGCAATCCTTTGACACTGATCGATCGTGGCTTCACACAGTTTTCAATTTGGTGGCTGCTAGGCATTGGCATCACACACTGCAATCCTTTGACACTGATCGATCGTGGCTTCACACAGTTTTCAATTTGGTGGCTGCTAGGCATTGGCATCACACACTGCAATCCTTTGACACTGATCGATCGTGGCTTCACACAGTTTTCAATTTGGTGGCTGCTAGGCATTGGCATCACACACTGCAATCCTTTGACACTGATCGATTGTGGCTTCACACAGTTTTCAATTTGGTGGCTGCTAGGCATTGGCATCACACACTGCAATCCTTTGACACTGATCGATTGTGGCTTCACACAGTTTTCAATTTGGTGGCTGCTAGGCATTGGCATCACACACTGCAATCCTTTGACACTGATCGATTGTGGCTTCACACAGTTTTCAATTTGGTGGCTGCTAGGCATTGGCATCACACACTGCAATCCTTTGACACTGATCGATTGTGGCTTCACACAGTTTTCAATTTGGTGGCTGCTAGGCATTGGCATCACACACTGCAATCCTTTGACACTGATCGATTGTGGCTTCACACAGTTTTCAATTTGGTGGCTGCTAGGCATTGGCATCACACACTGCAATCCTTTGACACTGATCGATTGTGGCTTCACACAGTTTTCAATTTGGTGGCTGCTAGGCATTGGCATCACACACTGCAATCCTTTGACACTGATCGATCGTGGCTTCACACAGTTTTCAATTTGGTGGCTGCTAGGCATTGGCATCACACACTGCAATCCTTTGACACTGATCGATCGTGGCTTCACACAGTTTTCAATTTGGTGGCTGCTAGGCATTGGCATCACACACTGCAATCCTTTGACACTGATCGATTGTGGCTTCACACAGTTTTCAATTTGGTGGCTGCTAGGCATTGGCATCACACACTGCAATCCTTTGACACTGATCGATTGTGGCTTCACACAGTTTGCAATTTGGTGGCTGCTAGGCATTGGCATCACACACTGCAATCCTTTGACACTGATCGATCGTGGCTTGACACAGTTTTCAATTTGGTGGCTGCTAGGCATTGGCATCACACACTGCAATCCTTTGACACTGATCGATTGTGGCTTCACACAGTTTTCAATTTGGTGGCTGCTAGGCATTGGCATCACACACTGCAATCCTTTGACACTGATCGATTGTGGCTTCACACAGTTTGCAATTTGGTGGCTGCTAGGCATTGGCATCACACACTGCAATCCTTTGACACTGATCGATTGTGGCTTCACACAGTTTTCAATTTGGTGGCTGCTAGGCATTGGCATCACACATTGCAATCCTTTGACACTGATCGATTGTGGCTTCACACAGTTTTCAATTTGGTGGCTGCTAGGCATTGGCATCACACACTGCAATCCTTTGACACTGATCGATTGTGGCTTCACACAGTTTTCAATTTGGTGGCTGCTAGGCATTGGCATCACACACTGCAATCCTTTGACACTGATCGATTGTGGCTTCACACAGTTTTCAATTTGGTGGCTGCTAGACATTGGCATCACACACTGCAATCCTTTGACACTGATCGATCGTGGCTTCACACAGTTTTCAATTTGGTGGCTGCTAGGCATTGGCATCACACACTGCAATCCTTTGACACTGATCGATTGTGGCTTCACACAGTTTGCAATTTGGTGGCTGCTAGGCATTGGCATCACACACTGCAATCCTTTGACACTGATCGATTGTGGCTTCACACAGTTTTCAATTTGGTGGCTGCTAGGCATTGGCATCACACACTGCAATCCTTTGACACTGATCGATTGTGGCTTCACACAGTTTGCAATTTGGTGGCTGCTAGGCATTGGCATCACACACTGCAATCCTTTGACACTGATCGATCGTGGCTTCACACAGTTTTCAATTTGGTGGCTGCTAGGCATTGGCATCACACACTGCAATCCTTTGACACTGATCGATTGTGGCTTCACACAGTTTTCAATTTGGTGGCTGCTAGGCATTGGCATCACACACTGCAATCCTTTGACACTGATCGATTGTGGCTTCACACAGTTTTCAATTTGGTGGCTGCTAGGCATTGGCATCACACACTGCAATCCTTTGACACTGATCGATTGTGGCTTCACACAGTTTTCAATTTGGTGGCTGCTAGGCATTGGCATCACACACTGCAATCCTTTGACACTGATCGATTGTGGCTTCACACAGTTTTCAATTTGGTGGCTGCTAGGCATTGGCATCACACACTGCAATCCTTTGACACTGATCGATTGTGGCTTCACACAGTTTTCAATTTGGTGGCTGCTAGGCATTGGCATCACACACTGCAATCCTTTGACACTGATCGATTGTGGCTTCACACAGTTTTCAATTTGGTGGCTGCTAGGCATTGGCATCACACACTGCAATCCTTTGACACTGATCGATTGTGGCTTCACACAGTTTTCAATTTGGTGGCTGCTAGGCATTGGCATCACACACTGCAATCCTTTGACACTGATCGATTGTGGCTTCACACAGTTTTCAATTTGGTGGCTGCTAGGCATTGGCATCACACACTGCAATCCTTTGACACTGATCGATCGTGGCTTCACACAGTTTTCAATTTGGTGGCTGCTAGGCATTGGCATCACACACTGCAATCCTTTGACACTGATCGATTGTGGCTTCACACAGTTTTCAATTTGGTGGCTGCTAGGCATTGGCATCACACACTGCAATCCTTTGACACTGATCGATTGTGGCTTCACACAGTTTTCAATTTGGTGGCTGCTAGGCATTGGCATCACACACTGCAATCCTTTGACACTGATCGATTGTGGCTTCACACAGTTTTCAATTTGGTGGCTGCTAGGCATTGGCATCACACACTGCAATCCTTTGACACTGATCGATTGTGGCTTCACACAGTTTTCAATTTGGTGGCTGCTAGGCATTGGCATCACACACTGCAATCCTTTGACACTGATCGATTGTGGCTTCACACAGTTTTCAATTTGGTGGCTGCTAGGCATTGGCATCACACACTGCAATCCTTTGACACTGATCGATTGTGGCTTCACACAGTTTTCAATTTGGTGGCTGCTAGGCATTGGCATCACACACTGCAATCCTTTGACACTGATCGATTGTGGCTTCACACAGTTTTCAATTTGGTGGCTGCTAGGCATTGGCATCACACACTGCAATCCTTTGACACTGATCGATTGTGGCTTCACACAGTTTTCAATTTGGTGGCTGCTAGGCATTGGCATCACACACTGCAATCCTTTGACACTGATCGATTGTGGCTTCACACAGTTTTCAATTTGGTGGCTGCTAGGCATTGGCATCACACACTGCAATCATTTGACACTGATCGATTGTGGCTTCACACAGTTTTCAATTTGGTGGCTGCTAGGCATTGGCATCACACACTGCAATCCTTTGACACTGATCGATTGTGGCTTCACACAGTTTTCAATTTGGTGGCTGCTAGGCATTGGCATCACACACTGCAATCCTTTGACACTGATCGATTGTGGCTTCACACAGTTTTCAATTTGGCGGCCGCTGCACATGTACAACGTTACCCCAAAGAATGATGTGTCCACCTCGTCAGCATCGGTGAATTTGCTGCACTCACAACAAATTCAAGTGAAAAAGGGTCAATGTAAAGGATCTTTACACATTTTAAAGTGGGGGACACAGTTGAGGTGAACATTCTACAGGGATGTTAGACTTTGAAATTCAGACCAGGTCATATCACCAGAGTGATGTGTACAATTGATGGTTGTGGATGGCATGCCACATTTTAGTTCAGTTTAGTGGACAACAGCGATGACATATCATTAGAGAGTGTTGAATGGAGAGAACCAGATTCTGATGCAGGCAATAGTTGTTCCATGTCTGAGAGTGATGGTGAGACCAGAACTATTTTGATTGAACTACCTTATTACACTACTAATTTAGATCATGGCAATTTGACAGTTCGGTAAGAAGGGGGAAATAACTGTCCCACTACAGAAGGGTAAAACGATCGCCACAAAACTGTCACTTGTGTGACAATGAAAACGAAAAGCGAATTAAATGCTTTGCATGTTGTGCTTGCTTATTTACCCGATCAAAAACGACTTCTCTTCACAATTGTAGGCATTTATTGTTGGAGACAAACTGGCTTAAAGGAAATGTTGGATTGAAAGAGTTAGTTTTCAGAGAGCAAAGAGAATGTGGTAGTGTTGAGAATCTGTTTGAAATTTTTGATTGCTTTTATGACCTTTTTTACAGTAAGTTTACAAGGTCACATCGATTTTGTACTTAAAAAATCTTTAAACATTAATAAATAAATTGCATATTATTATCCCTTTGTACATTTATAACACAGTCAATGCAGCATCTATTCCGAAAATCCGAATGGATGCAATACATATTTGTAATGTTAGTCTCTATTTTCCAACACATGTAAAATTGCATAATGCCCTCAATAAAAAGTGAAGCAACAGTTGAGATTTTCTATGATAATGGTAACTTGATACATAATTGATATAATTTTGTTTAAAACTGCTCATACATTATGCTTTTTGTTGTTTTAAATGTCTATTAAAAAGAAATTTTAAAGAACGCTTTCTTTCAATAAAACATTAACATTTTAATTAAAAATACTGATTGCATAATTTAAAAATACACATTTAATAACACAACATAAATGTTCCGAAACTTAACTAAACTATAATCAGAATTATTTACCCAAAATGATTGAAACTGAAAAATGTTTACTAGCTTTTGATGAGAGTGATTTTTTTAATTAAGGGTTTTAGTCTTTTTATCTCTAAGGGTCGAATTTAAAGTCAGATCTCTTATTTTGTCAATTCTGTCTGTCCAATTCTATTTCTTCTTGATCTGAGGTCACATTTTCAGAGTGAACGGCAACCTGTCCCCTCATCTGTCCAAAGATATGTTGTAGATTCTGTTGCATATTTGAGAGAAATAATACTCGCATACAAATCCCTGGTGATAAGCGTCTCATGCCTGAGCTTGATACTTCATCAAGGTCTTACTCGTCGATCACCTCTATTAAATTGCGCTGGTCTGATGGAGTATCAATCTTAGTGTTGGTAATGTTTACTTTATACAGGAAGTATCATCATGTCACTGTGTTTTGACAAACTTTTGAACAGAGAAACTACAGACACCCCATTAGATCTATCTTTTTACTTTAGTTGAATTAGTTCCAAAAGATTAAGGGACACCTCGATTTTCTTATGAGTAGCATATCTGAGTGTTCTTAAGGATTTTTCCAACTTCTCAAAGCACAGAATATTTTCTTCTCTCCAATGGAACAATTAATTGCAGTTTATTTTCCTTGTAATCTTTGCAAGATTCCAGGACCAAAAGTGAGCTGGTCTTCCAGTGTACCCAGAGTAGTGTTTTACATGAGGTATCATCGTTAGGAGTTGCTATAATATTATCCTTTTATGACCAAGTCTGTATCCATGTCTTGACTTTATTTGGGTTCATATAATGTTATTTTTAATATCAGGTTTTACTTCTTAGGTTAAGTATCCTCATGCCAGAGACCAAAGCAACTCTGGAGTGATATCTAGTAAGCATCTAACTCATGTATGTTTTTTCATGTGTGCAACTAAACTTGATTTTTGTGCAAAGGAAGAAACACACAGTGTACACGAATATGGCTTCTCTCCAGTGTGTGTTCGCATATGTGAAAATAATGTATTTTTCTGACTAAAAGTAGATCCACACACTTTACAAGAATAGGGTTTCTCTCCAGTGTGTATTCGCATATGTGCAACTAATGTGTCTTTCCGGCTAAAAGAAGAAGAACAAACTTTACAAAGATATGGCTTTTCTCCAGTGTGTGTTCGCATATGTTTAACTAATATGTATTTTCGAGAAAATGAACAGCCACATATTTTACAAGAATATGGTTTTTCACCAGTGTGTGTTCGCATATGTGAAACTAACATTGATTTATGAGAAAACGAAGAGCCACAGACTGTACAAGAATATGGTTTTTCTCCAGTGTGGATTCGCATATGTGCAAACAAATGTGCTTTCTGAGTAAAAGATGATGAACATATTTCACAAGAATATGGTTTTTCACCAGTGTGCTTCTGCATATGTACAACTAAATGTGATTTCCGAATAAAAGATGATCTACATATGTTACAAACAAATGGCTTTTCTCCAGTGTGTGTTCGCATATGTATATGTAAAATTGTTACTTGTGCAAAGCGAGATCCACAAACTTTACAAGAATATGGCTTCTCTCCTGTGTGTGTTCGCATATGTGCAACTAAACCGGATTTGCAAGTAAAACAAGATCCACAAACTATACAAGAATATGGTTTCTCTCCAGTGTGTGTACGCATGTGTTTTACTAAACTTGCTTTGAGACTACAAGAAATACCACACACTGTACATGAGAATGGCTTTTCCCCAGTGTGTGTTCGCATATGTGCCACTAAGGAGTGTTTATGACTAAAACTTGAGCCACACACTGTACAAGGATGTGGCTTCTCTCCAGTGTGTGTTCGCATATGAGCAATTAATGTTGCTTTCACACTAAAGGAAGATTCACACACTGTACAAGGAAATGGCTTCTCCCCAGTGTGTGTTCGCATATGCACTAAGAGGTTCGCATTATTTGAACCAGCAAAGCCACATATTTGACAGCAATTCTCCCCAGTATGTTTTCCCATGTGTCCTGCCAAAGTTGACTTATATTTAAACGACGAGTCACAGATTGTGCAAGAATATGTTTTTTTTGAAGTTTGGTTTTGCATTTCTTTTTCTTATTTGGAGAAAATAACGAATCAAACTTTTCTTTTGTTTCTATGGGTGTTTTAGTTTCGCTTCATCTGACTTTTTCGTTTTACTTTAACATGATCATATATTAATGATGCATGTTCAGAAATTCAGGTTCATAAACATATTCAATGAATATATATATACAATCATTTCGGATTAATACAATAATGCATTAGATTGACATTTTTACAAAAGATCCTTCTTCGTAAGCAATCATTTTGGATTAGTTTCTATTATTTGTAAAAGATTATGGAAAAGTATTATAAAACAGATTTCTTTCAAGAGCATTACTTTAAATTTCGTCTTTAAAATTTAACCAATTTATTAGAAAATAATCATTATCCATGTGAAATTGATTCAAAGGTGCATTTTCTCTTGTAAGAAAATCCATATATTTTAGGGATTGAACTCACAATGTATCAGAAGATATCTCTTAATTTACAACGTTACTCACTAGGCTGTGTTCACTTGCACAATACAGTATTATATTCTAGACTGGTAGTGGTGGTGAGGTCAATCTTCTTCATTTGCCAGAAAATAATCCATTAACATTTCTCAAACAGGAACATCTGGTAAAAAGAGAATGCATTAAATTTAAATTCATGTATCATCATCATTTTAGATTGATCTTGCTAGTAAGAATTCAATCTATAAATCATACTTGATTGTTCTAAGAGGACATAGACTAACGGATAAAGGTGTTAGGTAAGAGACATTACGGTGTGAATAATTCTGATAGATGATGAGTTCATTTCCTGGAAGTTGAGAAAAGACTAAATGGTCTGTAACATTTCCTAAAACATACTTGAAGGACGAAGAATACAATTACTGAAACATTGTGAATGCAAATTTTGTTATGGAATATAGGTATTACAAATGTGAGTTTTTTTCGCCAATTTGTATTTTCTCTATTCATTTCAAAATTTAAAATATACTGAAATTCTCTTCAATTTCAACTTGAGATTTCTTGTGTAATTTAAATTTACAATTATCATCAGTGTTTTTTGGTTTTTGTTCGTCCGGGCCACTCGTCAATTTAAGTCATCCAAGTTTAATCATCCAATTAAATTATTTATCTTAATCTTCATTTTTGTTAGATTGACATTTTAATCCCTTGGTAGAATTCAGTTTTAAAATAATACTCGATTGTTGAAATGGACATAGATAAAGTTTTAGTTAAGAGATATTAAACAGTAAAATATTATGATAGATGGAAGATGAATAAATGCAGCAGATTACATAAAGGTTTCAGTTATAAATGCTTAACAACTTTCACAAAAATTAACTTAAGAAGGCCAAAGAGAAGAATGACTGGCAAGTCGGTGAAGCACTTTGCCATGCCTACATACACCATGAACTGGGTCGGGCAGCAAAAATTGATAAAGTATCTGGCGTCCCTATTGGCACTAAACGTTTCTTGCCATGGGTACAGCCACCAAGTGCTTCAGATTTTGGTCAAAGGCAGAACAAATCAGCAAAAACATGCATGTCATCTTTGTTCGGTATCCTTAGATGCGGCCTGCCTGACAACACTTTGATCCTGTCATCACCATTACATACTGATCAAGCTGCTGGTGGGCAGGAAGAAAGATTTCCCACATTACACACTAAACAGTTGATCTTGCTAGTGGTCATATGCGTGTCTCAAAGCTTAGGCCATGCAAGCTGAATTCTACACCCAACATTCTGATGGGATAAACTATAAATGGCTCAGGAACCAGACCTAATCCTTGGATCCATATTCCTTCTTGGAGGAGATAGATAACTGTGGCAATTCTTGAGCTAATACATGTAACACAGGCTAGCACTCACGTTGGTCATTCTGGATCATATTACTCTGAATGTGTGTCATTCCATCCTCCCATCATTGCGGTGGGGGTCAGATCTCATCAGAAGCAGGGTTTATAAGGCAGCACACTTTGCTGTGGTTTATAAGGCAGCACACTTTGCTGTGGTTTATAAGGCAGCACACTTTGCTGCGGTTTATAAGGCAGCACACTTTGCTGCGGTTTATAAGGCAGCACACTTTGCTGCGGTTTATAAGGCAGCACACTTTGCTGCGGTTTATAAGGCAGCACACTTTGCTGCGGTTTATAAAGCAGCACACTTTGCTGCGGTTTATAAGGCAGCACACTTTGCTGCGGTTTATAAGGCAGCACACTTTGCTGCGGTTTATAAGGCAGCACACTTTGCTGCGGTTTATAAGGCAGCACACTTTGCTGCGGTTTATAAGGCAGCACACTTTGCTGCGGTTTATAAGGCAGCACACTTTGCTGCGGTTTATAAGGCAGCACACTTTGCTGCGGTTTATAAGGCAGCACACTTTGCTGCGGTTTATAAGGCAGCACACTTTGCTGCGGTTTATAAGGCAGCACACTTTGCTGCGGTTTATAAGGCAGCACACTTTGCTGCGGTTTATAAGGCAGCACACTTTGCTGCGGTTTATAAGGCAGCACACTTTGCTGCGGTTTATAAGGCAGCACACTTTGCTGCGGTTTATAAGGCAGCACACTTTGCTGCGGTTTATAAGGCAGCACACTTTGCTGCGGTTTATAAGGCAGCACGCTTTGCTGCGGTTTATAAGGCAGCACGCTTTGCTGCGGTTTATAAGGCAGCACGCTTTGCTGCGGTTTATAAGGCAGCACGCTTTGCTGCGGTTTATAAGGCAGCACGCTTTGCTGCGGTTTATAAGGCAGCACGCTTTGCTGCGGTTTATAAGGCAGCACGCTTTGCTGCGGTTTATAAGGCAGCACGCTTTGCTGCGGTTTATAAGGCAGCACGCTTTGCTGCGGTTTATAAGGCAGCACGCTTTGCTGCGGTTTATAAGGCAGCACGCTTTGCTGCGGTTTATAAGGCAGCACGCTTTGCTGCGGTTTATAAGGCAGCACGCTTTGCTGCGGTTTATAAGGCAGCACGCTTTGCTGTGGTTTATAAGGCAGCACGCTTTGCTGTGGTTTATAAGGCAGCACGCTTTGCTGTGGTTTATAAGGCAGCACGCTTTGCTGTGGTTTATAAGGCAGCACGCTTTGCTGTGGTTTATAAGGCAGCACGCTTTGCTGTGGTTTATAAGGCAGCACGCTTTGCTGTGGTTTATAAGGCAGCACGCTTTGCTGTGGTTTATAAGGCAGCACGCTTTGCTGTGGTTTATAAGGCAGCACGCTTTGCTGTGGTTTATAAGGCAGCACGCTTTGCTGTGGTTTATAAGGCAGCACGCTTTGCTGTGGTTTATAAGGCAGCACGCTTTGCTGTGGTTTATAAGGCAGCACGCTTTGCTGTGGTTTATAAGGCAGCACGCTTTGCTGTGGTTTATAAGGCAGCACGCTTTGCTGTGGTTTATAAGGCAGCACGCTTTGCTGTGGTTTATAAGGCAGCACGCTTTGCTGTGGTTTATAAGGCAGCACGCTTTGCTGTGGTTTATAAGGCAGCACGCTTTGCTGTGGTTTATAAGGCAGCACGCTTTGCTGTGGTTTATAAGGCAGCACGCTTTGCTGTGGTTTATAAGGCAGCACGCTTTGCTGTGGTTTATAAGGCAGCACGCTTTGCTGTGGTTTATAAGGCAGCACGCTTTGCTGTGGTTTATAAGGCAGCACGCTTTGCTGTGGTTTATAAGGCAGCACGCTTTGCTGTGGTTTATAAGGCAGCACGCTTTGCTGTGGTTTATAAGGCAGCACGCTTTGCTGTGGTTTATAAGGCAGCACGCTTTGCTGTGGTTTATAAGGCAGCACGCTTTGCTGTGGTTTATAAGGCAGCACGCTTTGCTGTGGTTTATAAGGCAGCACGCTTTGCTGTGGTTTATAAGGCAGCACGCTTTGCTGTGGTTTATAAGGCAGCACGCTTTGCTGTGGTTTATAAGGCAGCACGCTTTGCTGTGGTTTATAAGGCAGCACGCTTTGCTGTGGTTTATAAGGCAGCACGCTTTGCTGTGGTTTATAAGGCAGCACGCTTTGCTGTGGTTTATAAGGCAGCACGCTTTGCTGTGGTTTATAAGGCAGCACGCTTTGCTGTGGTTTATAAGGCAGCACGCTTTGCTGTGGTTTATAAGGCAGCACGCTTTGCTGTGGTTTATAAGGCAGCACGCTTTGCTGTGGTTTATAAGGCAGCACGCTTTGCTGTGGTTTATAAGGCAGCACGCTTTGCTGTGGTTTATAAGGCAGCACGCTTTGCTGTGGTTTATAAGGCAGCACGCTTTGCTGTGGTTTATAAGGCAGCACGCTTTGCTGTGGTTTATAAGGCAGCACGCTTTGCTGTGGTTTATAAGGCAGCACGCTTTGCTGTGGTTTATAAGGCAGCACGCTTTGCTGTGGTTTATAAGGCAGCACGCTTTGCTGTGGTTTATAAGGCAGCACGCTTTGCTGTGGTTTATAAGGCAGCACGCTTTGCTGTGGTTTATAAGGCAGCACGCTTTGCTGTGGTTTATAAGGCAGCACGCTTTGCTGTGGTTTATAAGGCAGCACGCTTTGCTGTGGTTTATAAGGCAGCACGCTTTGCTGTGGTTTATAAGGCAGCACGCTTTGCTGTGGTTTATAAGGCAGCACGCTTTGCTGTGGTTTATAAGGCAGCACGCTTTGCTGTGGTTTATAAGGCAGCACGCTTTGCTGTGGTTTATAAGGCAGCACGCTTTGCTGTGGTTTATAAGGCAGCACGCTTTGCTGTGGTTTATAAGGCAGCACGCTTTGCTGTGGTTTATAAGGCAGCACGCTTTGCTGTGGTTTATAAGGCAGCACGCTTTGCTGTGGTTTATAAGGCAGCACGCTTTGCTGTGGTTTATAAGGCAGCACGCTTTGCTGTGGTTTATAAGGCAGCACGCTTTGCTGTGGTTTATAAGGCAGCACGCTTTGCTGTGGTTTATAAGGCAGCACGCTTTGCTGTGGTTTATAAGGCAGCACGCTTTGCTGTGGTTTATAAGGCAGCATGCTTTGCTGTGGTTTATAAGGCAGCACGCTTTGCTGTGGTTTATAAGGCAGCACGCTTTGCTGTGGTTTATAAGGCAGCACGCTTTGCTGTGGTTTATAAGGCAGCACGCTTTGCTGTGGTTTATAAGGCAGCACGCTTTGCTGTGGTTTATAAGGCAGCACGCTTTGCTGTGGTTTATAAGGCAGCACGCTTTGCTGTGGTTTATAAGGCAGCACGCTTTGCTGTGGTTTATAAGGCAGCACGCTTTGCTGTGGTTTATAAGGCAGCACGCTTTGCTGTGGTTTATAAGGCAGCACGCTTTGCTGTGGTTTATAAGGCAGCAGGCTTTGCTGTGGTTTATAAGGCAGCAGGCTTTGCTGTGGTTTATAAGGCAGCAGGCTTTGCTGTGGTTTATAAGGCAGCACGCTTTGCTGTGGTTTATAAGGCAGCACGCTTTGCTGTGGTTTATAAGGCAGCACGCTTTGCTGTGGTTTATAAGGCAGCACGCTTTGCTGTGGTTTATAAGGCAGCACGCTTTGCTGTGGTTTATAAGGCAGCACGCTTTGCTGTGGTTTATAAGGCAGCACGCTTTGCTGTGGTTTATAAGGCAGCACGCTTTGCTGTGGTTTATCAGGCAGCACGCTTTGCTGTGGTTTATAAGGCAGCACGCTTTGCTGTGGTTTATAAGGCAGCACGCTTTGCTGTGGTTTATAAGGCAGCACACTTTGCTGTGGTTTATAAGGCAGCACACTTTGCTGTGGTTTATAAGGCAGCACGCTTTGCTGTGGTTTATAAGGCAGCACGCTTTGCTGTGGTTTATAAGGCAGCACGCTTTGCTGTGGTTTATAAGGCAGCACGCTTTGCTGTGGTTTATAAGGCAGCACGCTTTGCTGTGGTTTATAAAGCAGCACGCTTTGCTGTGGTTTATAAGGCAGCACGCTTTGCTGTGGTTTATAAGGCAGCACGCTTTGCTGTGGTTTATAAGGCAGCACGCTTTGCTGTGGTTTATAAGGCAGCACGCTTTGCTGTGGTTTATAAGGCAGCACGCTTTGCTGTGGTTTATAAGGCAGCACGCTTTGCTGTGGTTTATAAGGCAGCACGCTTTGCTGTGGTTTATAAGGCAGCACGCTTTGCTGTGGTTTATAAGGCAGCACGCTTTGCTGTGGTTTATAAGGCAGCACACTTTGCTGTGGTTTATAAGGCAGCACACTTTGCTGTGGTTTATAAGGCAGCACACTTTGCTGTGGTTTATAAGGCAGCACACTTTGCTGTGGTTTATAAGGCAGCACACTTTGCTGTGGTTTATAAGGCAGCACACTTTGCTGTGGTTTATAAGGCAGCACGCTTTGCTGTGGTTTATAAGGCAGCACGCTTTGCTGTGGTTTATAAGGCAGCACGCTTTGCTGTGGTTTATAAGGCAGCACGCTTTGCTGTGGTTTATAAGGCAGCACGCTTTGCTGTGGTTTATAAGGCAGCACGCTTTGCTGTGGTTTATAAGGCAGCACGCTTTGCTGTGGTTTATAAGGCAGCACGCTTTGCTGTGGTTTATAAGGCAGCACGCTTTGCTGTGGTTTATAAGGCAGCACGCTTTGCTGTGGTTTATAAGGCAGCACGCTTTGCTGTGGTTTATAAGGCAGCACGCTTTGCTGTGGTTTATAAGGCAGCACGCTTTGCTGTGGTTTATAAGGCAGCACGCTTTGCTGTGGTTTATAAGGCAGCACGCTTTGCTGTGGTTTATAAGGCAGCACGCTTTGCTGTGGTTTATAAGGCAGCACGCTTTGCTGTGGTTTATAAGGCAGCACGCTTTGCTGTGGTTTATAAGGCAGCAGGCTTTGCTGTGGTTTATAAGGCAGCAGGCTTTGCTGTGGTTTATAAGGCAGCAGGCTTTGCTGTGGTTTATAAGGCAGCACGCTTTGCTGTGGTTTATAAGGCAGCACGCTTTGCTGTGGTTTATAAGGCAGCACGCTTTGCTGTGGTTTATAAGGCAGCACGCTTTGCTGTGGTTTATAAGGCAGCACGCTTTGCTGTGGTTTATAAGGCAGCACGCTTTGCTGTGGTTTATAAGGCAGCACGCTTTGCTGTGGTTTATAAGGCAGCACGCTTTGCTGTGGTTTATAAGGCAGCACGCTTTGCTGTGGTTTATAAGGCAGCACGCTTTGCTGTGGTTTATAAGGCAGCACGCTTTGCTGTGGTTTATAAGGCAGCACGCTTTGCTGTGGTTTATAAGGCAGCACGCTTTGCTGTGGTTTATAAGGCAGCACGCTTTGCTGTGGTTTATAAGGCAGCACGCTTTGCTGTGGTTTATAAGGCAGCACGCTTTGCTGTGGTTTATAAGGCAGCACGCTTTGCTGTGGTTTATAAGGCAGCACGCTTTGCTGTGGTTTATAAGGCAGCACGCTTTGCTGTGGTTTATAAGGCAGCACGCTTTGCTGTGGTTTATAAGGCAGCACGCTTTGCTGTGGTTTATAAGGCAGCACGCTTTGCTGTGGTTTATAAGGCAGCACGCTTTGCTGTGGTTTATAAGGCAGCACGCTTTGCTGTGGTTTATAAGGCAGCACGCTTTGCTGTGGTTTATCAGGCAGCACGCTTTGCTGTGGTTTATCAGGCAGCACGCTTTGCTGTGGTTTATAAGGCAGCACGCTTTGCTGTGGTTTATCAGGCAGCACGCTTTGCTGTGGTTTATAAGGCAGCACGCTTTGCTGTGGTTTATAAGGCAGCACACTTTGCTGTGGTTTATAAGGCAGCACACTTTGCTGTGGTTTATAAGGCAGCACGCTTTGCTGTGGTTTATAAGGCAGCACGCTTTGCTGTGGTTTATAAGGCAGCACGCTTTGCTGTGGTTTATAAGGCAGCACGCTTTGCTGTGGTTTATAAGGCAGCACGCTTTGCTGTGGTTTATAAGGCAGCACGCTTTGCTGTGGTTTATAAGGCAGCACGCTTTGCTGTGGTTTATAAGGCAGCACGCTTTGCTGTGGTTTATAAGGCAGCACGCTTTGCTGTGGTTTATAAGGCAGCACGCTTTGCTGTGGTTTATAAGGCAGCACGCTTTGCTGTGGTTTATAAGGCAGCACGCTTTGCTGTGGTTTATAAGGCAGCACGCTTTGCTGTGGTTTATAAGGCAGCACGCTTTGCTGTGGTTTATAAGGCAGCACACTTTGCTGTGGTTTATAAGGCAGCACACTTTGCTGTGGTTTATAAGGCAGCACACTTTGCTGTGGTTTATAAGGCAGCACACTTTGCTGTGGTTTATAAGGCAGCACACTTTGCTGTGGTTTATAAGGCAGCACACTTTGCTGTGGTTTATAAGGCAGCACGCTTTGCTGTGGTTTATAAGGCAGCACGCTTTGCTGTGGTTTATAAGGCAGCACGCTTTGCTGTGGTTTATAAGGCAGCACGCTTTGCTGTGGTTTATAAGGCAGCACGCTTTGCTGTGGTTTATAAGGCAGCACGCTTTGCTGTGGTTTATAAGGCAGCACGCTTTGCTGTGGTTTATAAGGCAGCACGCTTTGCTGTGGTTTATAAGGCAGCACGCTTTGCTGTGGTTAATAAGGCAGCACGCTTTGCTGTGGTTTATAAGGCAGCACGCTTTGCTGTGGTTTATAAGGCAGCACGCTTTGCTGTGGTTTATAAGGCAGCACGCTTTGCTGTGGTTTATAAGGCAGCACGCTTTGCTGTGGTTTATAAGGCAGCACGCTTTGCTGTGGTTTATAAGGCAGCACGCTTTGCTGTGGTTTATAAGGCAGCACGCTTTGCTGTGGTTTATAAGGCAGCACGCTTTGCTGTGGTTTATAAGGCAGCACGCTTTGCTGTGGTTTATAAGGCAGCACGCTTTGCTGTGGTTTATAAGGCAGCACGCTTTGCTGTGGTTTATAAGGCAGCACGCTTTGCTGTGGTTTATAAGGCAGCACACTTTGCTGTGGTTTATAAGGCAGCACACTTTGCTGTGGTTTATAAGGCAGCACACTTTGCTGTGGTTTATAAGGCAGCACACTTTGCTGTGGTTTATAAGGCAGCACACTTTGCTGTGGTTTATAAGGCAGCACACTTTGCTGTGGTTTATAAGGCAGCACGCTTTGCTGTGGTTTATAAGGCAGCACGCTTTGCTGTGGTTTATAAGGCAGCACGCTTTGCTGTGGTTTATAAGGCAGCACGCTTTGCTGTTGTTTATAAGGCAGCACGCTTTGCTGTGGTTTATAAGGCAGCACGCTTTGCTGTGGTTTATAAGGCAGCACGCTTTGCTGTGGTTTATAAGGCAGCACGCTTTGCTGTGGTTTATAAGGCAGCACGCTTTGCTGTGGTTTATAAGGCAGCACGCTTTGCTGTGGTTTATAAGGCAGCACGCTTTGCTGTGGTTTATAAGGCAGCACGCTTTGCTGTGGTTTATAAGGCAGCACGCTTTGCTGTGGTTTATAAGGCAGCACGCTTTGCTGTGGTTTATAAGGCAGCACGCTTTGCTGTGGTTTATAAGGCAGCACGCTTTGCTGTGGTTTATAAGGCAGCACGCTTTGCTGTGGTTTATAAGGCAGCACGCTTTGCTGTGGTTTATAAGGCAGCACACTTTGCTGTGGTTTATAAGGCAGCACACTTTGCTGTGGTTTATAAGGCAGCACACTTTGCTGTGGTTTATAAGGCAGCATGCTTTGCTGTTGTTACTCTGGATAACTCACTGGTCGATCGCATGGGTTTTCACTGCTGGCAGGTCTCTCCTACAAACTGTTTACAGTCGGTTAAGTGCCTATCATGGTTATTACAGGTAACAAGGAATGGGGTTGAATTATAGAGAGGGACATGCAAAACGGCTATCACATACAATGAAGGCATCAAGCATGAAAATTACCCAGTCCCTACATGGTGAAGTAGTGACGAAAAATAATAAAGTGGGACTCTGGCAAGGTCCAGCGATGAAATCAGTACACTTTAAATCCACTAACAAGAAGCAATCAGAGAACTAGTCTAGTGCCAGCAGCTGTGGTAATTCAAGTTCTGGGTTCACATATTAAAGTTGTAGTAAAAAGATCATAGTCTGAATTTGAGTTCATGGGCGCACAAGGTGTCCTGGGTCGGCGGTGCCATCGTCCATCGTTGACTTTGATCGTCTGTTTGAATTCCCAGCATTTTTCCTCGGTGTCAATCGCTAGCATATTCATCATACGGTCCTGTGGGCGAGAGGGACAGGTCAGAACTTTTGACCTACTCTGTATCCTTGCTTCATGTCTGTCTGTGCAGTCAACGTTTTATCCTCCAAGATTCCTCTTAACTAGGTATCTTTGAAACCATGAGAGTGGTCAAAGTGGGCTGTTCAAGATTGCATATGATAAGCATAGAATGAGGGAAGAGGTCTCCATCTATGGCAAGGCAATGATCTAGGGGAGCGTTCGGGGACACTCGTACTGTGACGTTAGGGTTGAAATTCTTATTGCAATACAAACTGCAGCAAGGGGAAATCACTTTTTATTGATCAATAACAAAAGTCTGAGTTTCAAAGATGATCAGATACCGTTGAAGTCCTGACCATAAATGATGCTGATTAGCGATTCCTGGTGTTTACTTTGATGACTCAGCAGATAGCCTGGGAGGAGTAATGTTGCAAAGTTGAAAATTGACGGAAGGGCATCACCAGTAGTGGAGCGTCTGTAATGGCTCTCAGGTCCGAGCTGGTTTTCTCATACATTTCTGGATGACTGGAAAAAAGCCACTATACTGGAAGTATCAGTGGAAACATCGCCTGACCTGGAAGGGTTGAGAAACTTTTTAATCTCCTCCCATGATAGGGATTGAAGCCTGTAAAGAACCCCATGAACAAGGAATTCTGGTCAACAGCTAGCATCGATCACATTCCTTCCTTTTGTACAGATCGCCAGTCGGTACTATCGGTATGCAATGTCATACATCTAAAAAAACGACCAGACCTGATTGTTTAAAGGAAGTAAAAGTATAAGAAGATTTTTGTAGTTGCACATGCATTATCATTCAACATAGGTGGCATATCATCGTCAGTTTGTAACATGCAAAATGCGGACCATTGTCATCATCTTCTGTCAAAGAGGTGTTAATCCTTTCCCTCTACCACAATCATTGGTCTGAAAAGACAGAGTAGCTACTATCATTGATGCAGTTCCTGCCACCACCACTTGTTGCAGCTAGTTGAATGGGGTCTTGGGAACTGTATCTCAGTGCCGTCTCCACTTGCCTGTCAATATTTACAGCCATTGGACATCCAAATTATATATCGCCTTGAAAGATGACAACCCTGCAGTACATCAAAACTGCTAGTCTGAGTTTCACATAAGCAGACACAGTAGGCAATGCTGGGCAGGTCTTGGCTTTGATCTAGTCATCCAGCAAACACTAATGCACTCACTCAAGAGTCAAGGTGAGCTCACATGAGAGAGCGGGATGTCCAAACACCAGAGAACAGTTTGGGCTATGTTGTGCACTGCATCATCTGCTTACAACCTTGCCATGCAAGAACTTATTGCACAAAGTTACACAACATGCAGACAACAGAAGAGATGAGACAAATTGCTTTCAGGAGATCAATCGTTATGCAATATTATCACAGTGGTTACTGCCAATGAGGATGTCAATGTTCAGGACCTTTTCGAAATTGGAAAAGACTTTGTACAGAAAATGGATGGACAATCAGTTTTTTCTGCCTCTCACACAGTTTGAAGGTAAAGACTCTAGCATCGAGCAGGAACGTCAAAATTTCTGCAGATCGTACCATTGATCCAGCACTTTTATTCCAGAGGTTTCTTGTCGTCTTACAGATGAGTGATCTAAGGCTTGATGATGTCATGTCCTATGAACTATGTCTCTACCCAACGTCAAGCGCACAAACCACAGCTGGCAGCGGCTCTCAGAAATTATATTGAAACAAAATCGGACAGTGCTGTGACACAAACCGTTTCAGTCACAAAGCACAATGTACTAGATAGAGGATTTCTTCTTCACTGTCTGAAATGGAAGGAGGGGAGTACCTACAGCTCGATTGCAAACGATTATGTCTCATTTACTGTTGAACACTATGAGAGCAACTGTCGTGTTTCATGGTTATGAAGTTGGACCAAGTATAAACAGCTGTACACATCAGCGGCAAAATCGAGAGCTGAATGTATAAAGGTAAACATTACTGAGGTGACGAAATTAGCTAGGAAAAAGGAGGACTTTTTGTCAAATGTGGTAAACAAGCTGATGCTGATTCAGCTAATCATGGAAGGAATGCAGCAGAAAGGCTGTGACGTTATTCAAGCAGAAGATGCTGATGTTGAAATTGCAATGGCAACCATCACTATGTCTGCTTTCAAATCAACCACCCTAATTGGAGAAAACATGGATCTTGTTGTTCTCTTTTTCTGTTCCATGCATATGTTTTAACATTTACTGCAAGTTCTCAAGCAGTTTGTAATAATCTGTTGTTCCTGCATGGCTTTATAGGATACGATTCGGTGTCCAGGGTATTCGGAATAGGAAAGACGTTGGGGTTCCAATGAATCGTCAAGTGATAAAAGACAATGACAGACTGTTTAAAAGCATTCTCTCTACCAAAGCAAAGCCAGGATGTTGTGGAAACACATGGTTGTAAAAAAATGTTAGCTTTGTTCAACACAGATCAGAAAGACTTCCTGGCATCTATTAGATACTATATGCTTTGCAAGAAAGTTGCAAGAGCTAAGACGTTCGTCATGCCAGAACGACTCCTACCAACCATTTCATTCATTGCAGACTTACTACAATGTTATGAAATTAATGGGATGTAGTGATGAAATGGTGCCATCTGAGTCGGAGTGGAAGGGGACAAACTTGTTCCAGTAATGACAGACAAAAGCATTGCTCCAGATAATTCATTGCAACTGTTTGGAAAGATGCAATACCCTAAGGTGTACCTGCAGGAGGCATGGACTAGAATGTACCAGTTCATGTGGACATTACCAAGACGGAAATTGTGACAATATGAAAACTGATCCAGTGGAAGATGATGATGATGAGTGAAAACTTTTGAAAAAGCACTGTAACGTAAGTGAATCAGGGTGGATGCAACAAGAGTAATGGACCAAAAGGCCAAGGAAGTCAGTGTGAAAATCATAATATTGTATTGAAGATTCTAGATTATTAAGTGTAATTGCCGGAACTTCATTCCAAGTAGATTTGATATCAGGTGTTTCTTTTTATTATTATTATCTCAAATAACCTCTACACTTGATGACTCTATATGATTATTTTCAACAACATTTTCAATCAAGAAGCATAGACTAGAATGTACCAGTTCATGTGGACATTACCAAGATGGAAATTGTGACAATATGTCAACTGATCCAGTGGAAGATGATGAGTGAAAACTTTTGAAAAAGCACTGTAACGTAAGTGAATCAAGGTGGATGCAACAAAAGTAATGGACGTAGTGGTACCCCTTGATATTGTATGAGGCTTTATTTGGCATCACTTGTAACCCCTTTTATGTGAAAGATTAACCCTGAAAACCTGGGTAAAAATCCAAGATGTATTGATTTATCATTAAAACTGACCGAGTTAGTGCTTCACATGTAAATGGAAATTGACTTGTAAACCCCCAAAAGTCATATTCGAAATTTTACACTTTCCCATACTCCAATCTTGGTCAACTTTTAGTATTTTGTAGACTAAACCCAAGCTAGCACAAAACTACCAAAAAACAAAATTTTGCAATTTTTTGGTGTCAATCAGTATATTGACTCGTCTATGGGTCAAAGGCACTCATTTGTTTTCATCTCCCGGATTTCCCTTGATCTTGGTTGCCCACGTCAGATATCAGATCAATTCGGTGCAGACAGCAAGTGCCAGCCTTCAATCAAAAAGGTCACGTTTCTTGGGAATGCAGCTTAAATAAGGGTGGTAAGCTCTATCCAAGGCTAAATACTGAGGTAAGTCCGATAGTTGATAAGTACCGTGAAGGAAAGTTGCAAAAACTTTCCAGAGAGAGTTTCAGAAACCACTCAGGGTAAACTTGTAAAACCACTCACCACGATTTCGGGCGAACTCAGCACCGGACGCACATCACCTCCGGCATGCAAGTCGACTTGCAGGTGTTTCCATAAAAGGGCAGGTGCTTTAGAAACTCCTGCACTTAGATGCGGGGCGACTGTCCATCGTGCCTGCTAACATAACTACCCCCTTCTGCCGGACGCTTAGGAATTCTGATCCAATCTTCTATATGTGGTGAGCCAGTACATCTCTAATCCCATTGGCTTGTCACTTGTGTGCAATCGTTTCCCTCCTCCTTGAGAGGAGTTTAGGCTAGAAGTTTGCAGGGCATCAGATTCTATCCTTCTTAAACCTATCGGTGAGATCCCGTGGGTTGAACTAATGCTATTTTGTCATTAAAGTTAGACATGGCACACAAGCGCATTAGCACCAAAGTTGGTTTTTTTCTCTCTTGAGTAATTTTGCTCTCATGTTGAGGGCAATGGATGAATGTTTTGCCTGTCGCTACAGGTTCCATCATTTTCAAAGGAGTACAGATGGGAATACAGCAGTATTTTTTCACATTGACTTTTTTTTTTAACGGAAAATTTAGAATTATATTTTTATTATAATAAAATAAGTTGTAAGCAAAGCAAATTATCAAATATATTTTTTTTTTCATGAAAATATAACAAATCTTTAATGAAAAATCTTTTTTATGAATCAAATATGTTGAAATTTCTCTGGCGGCGCTGAATAAAACAAAATTATTTCGGCAATATTCTTTATTGTATACGCTTTTATTAGTCTTTTTAAATACTTTAAATTATGTTGCTGTTTCACAAAATACAAAAGACATTTTAAAACTTTGTTTTAAACAATGTTTATTTTTGTTATTAAATTGTTATAAAATAATTGCTTTAAAAATTACTATTAAAATACTAAGCTATTTTATTATATTTTCATAAAAAATTAAAACACATATGCTGCTGTTTCACAAAATACAAGACATTTCAAAACTTTATTTAAAGAAGACATTTCAACATATTTGATTAATAAAAAATACTTTTTAATTAAGATTTGTTATATTTCAGAAAAAACAAACAAACTGAAGACATTTCAACGTATTTGATTCATAAAAAGATTTTTTATTAAAGATTTGTTATATTTTCATAAAAAAAACTTATTTTATTATAATAAAAATACAATTCTAAATTTTCCGTTAAAAACAAGTTTTTTTTAAATATCATTTATGATCATCCGTACTTGAAATTTACTGCAGGATAAACCGGAAGTCAGCGCGGTCGTGAAACCTTCAGGAACGCCTTTATTTTAAGGTATGGAAATATTGTTTTCTTAGAAATCAGGTAAATTATACTATAATAAATGAAGAGATTCTTCTCAAATCAAAATGTCGATGTGGGATCGTTTAAAAAATCGGAGATATTTTTTTATAATCAGATCAGCCAGAATGGCGAAATGGAGATTTTTTGTTGGATTG
>OY744521.1:26978082-27123082 GCA_963556195.1 Sepiola atlantica | reverse complement strand
TGCAAATGAGTAGTCGAATGTGTTATATCTACATATTTTGCCCCATAAAGCATAAAAAAGGGAGCAGGGGACTTGTCCGCACATGTTCCCCTACGCATATAGAAAGGGGGTACAGACGGCGACGTTTGTCAAAAGTGGGTCAGCAGGAAGCTCGACAGACAGGCTTTCATAAGTCAGCCCACGCATTTGCGGGACGGAGGATTCAACCAATCAAATTAGAGAATACTGTTGCTAGGGACAGGAGAGCGGGAAAATCGAAGCGAGAAGTAACACGAGGAGAAGGTCCTCGACCAGCGTTAAGAGTGGACGTCTAGAGATTCACAGTTCACACCGCTGTCATATCAAACAATTTATCCCCGCACACAAAATCAAAAAATAGGAAAAGTGGAATTCGAAAATTAACGCTTAAGAAATACAACGACATTTAATACGGCTGTTTACCGGACAAAAAAGAAAAACCCTGGTCCAACAAAATTGATTACGACAGACCAGTCAATCAAATGACCTCTTTAACGTCGAGATTACGTATATCTTGGGATCCTAAAAACAGCTCGTTTAGAACGGACCACAGAATCTAAAATTCTGTTAAAATATCCTTCCCAACGCCATCAAACCAAAAAGGTGTGTGTTTACGACATAAGGACAAAAGAAAACCAACAAAAAAAGAAATACTTATTAATTCGTCCTAAATCAAACTTTCATATTGTTTATATTGTCGTGTTAAATGATCTCATTAAATCGTTCCCCGCGATTTGAACACATTTGCCTTCATATCTCGATCTCCCGTGGGAGGAGAAGGGCTTCTCATTTCCTCGAATTACGTAAGAAAAAAAAAGACTTTCCTATTTTCATTTTCATTTTCATAAAGGCTATAAGCCTTCTTAATTGCTATATTTGAACTTTTAATTCTGATCAACTTTCTCGGAATAACAAAATTAGCCTCTTATAGATAACTCCGTTTGTGAATATTAGTTGATCTTTTGCCAAAAATAAAAATAAATAAATAAATGCTCGTTATGTATTGTTAATTTGTCTTGGTTGTTTATAAAATATATGATTATAATTTGTGATACGATGTGTTATTCATTTTTATGGAGTACGGGTTGATTTCCTTTCGTCGGGTTTTCAACCTTTTTGCACATTTCACATTCGTGGCTGAACTACGTGTAGTTAATGTTCAGTGCCCTAGTACCACAATTATAACAAATAATAGGAGTGGGCGTTAAAGGATCTCCTCAATATGGGTGGGGATGTCACTTTAAGTGTAAGACCGTAAGATAATATTTGACAAAATCTCGCTAATATTTTGAGATGTGCTAAGGGTTATAGGAGAACATGTCGGACGAAGCATACGTCAATTTTCGTTTCCTGAGCCATAAAATAGAAATAGAAAAAATCCCTGAAGTATTTTAAAACAATTTTTATTTTCATTACATTAACAACCTATTTTTTCCAGGGGAGGAAAATTTGACTCGATATTTTTTCTATTTATTTTGAAAGAGAATTTAGATTTGTTTTAAGTAAATAAAGTTTTACTTTTAAACATTATTAGTGATTATTTTCTTTTTAAAGAAAGCATTTCTCTGTGAGAGGAGAGACAACCAGGGCAACATTAATCGTCGTGTGGTTGTTTAATATTTGTTTGTTTTAAGAACGTAACTATATTGTATAATGTATATTATTATTTATCACAGAGAAACGCGCAAATACTTTCAAACAAATCGATTTATCCATTTTTTTCAATACTACAATTTGAGGCGAAAAAAAGAATGAAGTTTATTTTTTAAAGATTTAATAAAAAATATATTTCATTAGTTGGCCAAAAAATATCAATAAATTGTCAATAAACAATTCAAAGATCTATTCAATGTCTTAAAATTTCATACAAAATATCTGGTCTAGACTTTGGGAGGGGAAAAAATATCAGGTAAAATTTTCCTTCCCCGAAAAATTAACTGGAGCAAATTTTCCTAGGTCGGACAAAAACATTTATTAAAATTAAAAATTTAAATAAAAAGGTGAAAACGTCGATATTTTAAATCTACAATAAAAACAAACTGTTTACAATTTTAATATTCGATAATAGATTTTTTAAGATAAAAAAAGATATCTAATCTACTTTCGGTGCTAAAAAAACAATAAATTTCTCAGAAAGTCTAGTTATTTGCTTTTTAAAATTAAAATTTAAGACATTTTCTTTAATTTAATTAAGTTTAAACGTCGGTTTAATTGTAGAATAGGCACCACTTTTTTTCGCTCATTTCTCTTGGTATTCGCCCAAATTTTGGATGAAACTGATTGTTGGTCTTAATTGTATTTTTGATTCTGAAATAACATTCTCATTTACTTTTTAAAGTGTTGAGAATCTAACTTTATTTGCAGGTTTTAATCGCTGGCGGCCATGTTGGTTTTTATTGTTTTTATTTTCCTTGGACCAAAGATATATTTTTACTGCTTTAACATTTTATTACACACAAAACACAACTTTGAAATTCTATTTACAAAAGCAATTATTAACGGAATTGAACGAATTTAAAAGCAGACATGAAAAGGTTAAAACATACTAGTTGTGAATTTAAGAATAACAAAATGTTGCCAATAGACGACGGTGAAAATGTGGCATGAAAGTTAAATTAAAATAAAAATAAAAATTGGCTTATTTATTTAATCAGCAATAAACATCCTTGTCATAAATACAAAAAAAGTTTAAATCTTTAAGAAAATAACCTCAAAGACATCTATAGATTCACTGGCGCATTTGAAGACATTTGTTACCAAATTGTCTCCTGCCTTGGGAAAACTGTCCTATCAAAAATGTAACATGTAGATGTGAAAAAAAAATTGAGAAGTTCAGTGTTTCGTTTCCATGTGTAACTCTCTCGTTCTTTCTCCCTCTCTCTCCCTATCTCATATACATTTACCAGAGATATAATTTAAAGAATAACTCAGAATTTAGCTGAGACCTTTTCTTTTTCCTTTTCATTGCTGAATAAAAAAAAACTAATGTTAAAATAAAAATCAAATAATTTTGGAGCGAGGAGCAATAAAACAACCGCTCTTTAGTCCCAAATGGTGTTGCTCCCGCTCTACTCCCGTTTAATATTAAATGAGCCTTCTTCTCTTTCGCTCCAGCAAAAAGGAGCATGCTCCTGGAGCGCGCTCCTTTTTGGAGAGCTCCGTAAAGCCCTGTAGGTGGTGCATTGGTATCAACTGTTAGTGGGTGGTTGTGTCTGTTGTTATATAGACTTTCGGTCAACTCTGCTCTTGCGGGCCTTAGGAACTATTTGTTCCTTCGATGAATACTGCCATCTGTGGATTCTACAAGGTATGACCTTGGCTCTACAGTGGTTTGTGTGACTGTTTCAGGTTCTCACAACATGGTTTTCTCATCTTGGATATGGACTTGCTGACCTACATGCAATGGTGGATGGCGGTGATTATTCCGTTGGTCATACCGATTCTTTGTCTTGTCTTTGTTTCATTGCATTATGTCTCTGGTTTGCTCATTTCCGAGCTGTTGCTTAGAGATTAGTGGTGTTTGCATGGACTTCCCGTTGAGGAGTTCTGCTGGGGATTTAAGGGTGTTTGAAAGCGGTATAGTTCTATCTGACATCATTGCCAAATGGCAATCATTGCAAGTTTCTCGGGCCTTCAAAAGTAGTTTCCTGCATACGCCAACCATTCTTTCTGCAAACCCATTGGATTGAGGATAATGTGGTGATGATGTTGTGTGCTTAAATTTGAACTTCTCTGCAAAGTTGGCAAATTCCATACTTGTGTACCGAGACCCATTGTCACTATAGACCACTTCAGGAACACCTTGTTCCTCAACTATTTGTTTCATCTGCCTGATCACAGGAGCAGATGTTGTTGACTGCAGGCGCCGTACAAATGGACTGTGGCTATATTGGTCCGTTACTAAAAGGTACTCACTTCCTTCCATTGTGAAGAGATCTGTGCTGATATACTGCCATGGGTAAGAAGTGGTTTCATGCTGAAGCAATGTTTCTGATGAGGAACTCGGTTGATACTTCTGACATGTGGGGCATCTTGCAACCATGTCCTCAATGCCCTTATTTATTCCTACCCAGTAAACATTAGTTCTGGTCCGCAGCCGGATTTTTTCTACTTCCTGATGTGATAAGTGCAGTTGTTGCAGAACATCTGGTTGGAGTGAAGCGGGTATGATTATTTTGTTGCCTTTCAGTAGAACACCATCTTGGATCCCAAATTCATCCTTAAATTCCAGTATTTGTGTCATCGGAAATGGAAATGTCTCCAAAGTTCTCAATCATGTCTCGCTGGAATTCATCCTGAGCGCTCTTCACTCCCATTGGAAATCTGTAAAACATGTATCTATCAAATGGGGTAGTAAATGTTGTCAATTCATTTGATTTCTCGTTCAGTTTCATTTGCCAGTAACCGGATTTGACATCTATTGTCGTGAACCATTTTGAACCGTGTAGCCTTGAGACCACGTCTGCGAATGTGGGGGTCACTAAATGTGATCGCTGAATGACCTTGTTCAGGTCTTTGGGGTCTAGACATAGTCTGACTGATCCATTGACTTTTGTGACACAGACAAATGAGTTGACCCATGAGTTGGTTTGGTCACTGGAGTTATGATGCCCAGATTTACCAGCGAATCCAGCTTAATTTTGAATTTGTCATTTCGGGCCACAGGGACATGCCGGGGTGGGTGTACAACTGCGACTTTTGTTTGGTCTACATTTATCGCATATTCTCCTGGCAGACATATAATGCCGTCAAATACATCCGAAAATGTGTGGAGAATCTGTTCCCGTACTTTAGGGTTCCCTCTTGGGATAAGATTTCCTTTTGTGTCATGGCTCATTTTAGATTGGCATTCCCTTTGGTTCTTAAGTGAATCGTCCGTGTTAATTGCCAAATTGACAGACCCAGGTTTGTAGCCTAAGTAGAATCGGCCCCTTGGTTTTAACCACATGGAATGTCGCACTAGTGAATCTGTCCTTGTATCTCACTCCCAAGAGGCATGATCGCACTTGCTCTATCACAGAGCCTTCAAATGCAAGCAGTCTCACTGGTGTTTCTTGCAGTGGTACCCTATCTAATTTCTGGAATACACTCATGGGTAGCAGGTTGCTCCTAGCTCCTGTGTTAAGTTTTTCTTTGATTCTATCTGGGCTATTTTGTTGTCTATTCAGTTTGCATAGGCTTCTGTTGCGCCTAAGTGAACTTGTTTCTTTTGGCATTCTATAGAATGAAAATAGAGTCCTCCATTTTCACGCTCATCTTCGCTGTCATTTTGGGTGGTTGTGTGGATTTTAATGTTTCGATATGCATTGTCGGAATATCTTTTGAGATCTTGCTGTCTTGATATCCTGTTCTTTGACTCTGCTTTCTTCTGCCAAGAGATTTGTCTTCCTGCATTTCAAGCAAGTCTTACCCATGGCTGGGCATTCTTCTTTATGGTGCCCTCGAACTTGGAATTGCCTATAGACTTTACGTGGGTTTTCACTCTAGCTTATTTGCCATACTCAATTTTGAGTTAGGACTTTCTTCACCTATTTAATCTTATAGTGGTGATGCGCAGATGCCCGCTACTGGATGCTAACATGGGACTGTCCGTCTCGGGGTTGAAATCCACCGTCTCATCCATACGCTTTGTATTCTTTATTGCTGTTACTGATGACCTATACCAGAAATTACTATATTCCTACCCGGCGTATTTACATTTTGTTGAGCAAACCTACTTACTCAATAAAAACACTACATTGAGACCACTAATGCCCTTGTTTTCTCACCTTCGCCGCCTCCCTGCAGAGAAATTAAAAGCAGGGAAGACACAATTTAACCATATACTGCAGATGGCAGTCATGCGTTTTTTGTCCAGTTTGTACAGTCCCTTTGCATTCAGTTCTGAAGAGCTCCAGAGATTGATGTCCGACTGGAGACTATCGACTACTGAACGCTATAACGGTACCTTATCGTAACCCATTTCCACATATGCAAAATTTTGTTTCGTCTCTGCACGGTTGTAGGACCTTCTCCAAATTGGAATTGGTAAAGGCTTACCATTAGATGAGTGAATCCGGTCGACATATCCAAATATTCAGTAACTCGATTTTGATCGTTCGAAATGTTTACTATGCCTTTTGGTTTGGAAACATTTACTATGCCTTTTCGATTCCAACGTTTCATGGATGAATTAGTACGAGATTTTGACTTTGTCTATAATTACATAAACGGCATTCTTGTGGCAAGGAACATGCCACTCATCCCTGCCTACTGTTCAAACGGTTTCAGCAATACCAGGTGAGGATTAACCTTGGTATATATTTGTTTGGTGCTTCGTCACTAGTTTTCTTTGGCTACATTATCAGCCCTGACCTGACCTTTAACTACCCACTTCACTTCGCCAACTAAGGTACTTTCTTGGTTTGCTAAACTATTACAGCCACTTTATTCCTAACCTTTGCTGACCTCCTGTCTCTTCTTTTCACCTGGAAGGAGAAAAACGAATAGATTTCGCTGAATGACAATTAGCTGAAATCTTTAAATGAAGTGAAGGGAGAAACTTTCACCATTCTGTATAGTTTGTGGGTACAATCACTCGGACACCAGTATTTAGCTTATGAGAAGGTTTATTAATCAGAAAGGAACCCAGGATCTTGTATCATTTGTGGATATAATAACTCAGACAACAGTGTTTAGCTTTGTGAGAAAGTTTATGAATCAGAAAGAAACTCAGGGTTCTGTATCGTTTGTGGATACAATTATTCAGACACAAGTTTTTAGCTTTAAAGGAGGTTTATTAATCAGAAAAGAACCCAGGGTCCTGTATCGTTTGTGGATACAATTACTCAAACACCAGTATTTAGTTTTAGGTTTGTGTATGTATCTGATAATACATATGTGGCTGTGCTGGAGTCTATGCGTGTACATGGGTTTGCCCGAGTTAAAATAAAGAGTTGACAGATACTTTTTGAAACATTTTATTCAGTTTAAATTGATATATGTTTAAATCTTGAGTAATTTTTACTCTCTCCCTCTCTGTTTGCCTCTCTCATATATATATATATATAAGTTAGTTGAGATGAATAAAAAGTGATCAATGTACCAAGAATTCAAGAAGACCTATTATTAGGCGTACGATCGATTCCAATACTTTTTCGAAATAGTCTATTTTTAATTATTTATGATGATTTCAAAACTTCTCCTCGTTAGCGCCTTTTATAACATCATATATATAAATCTTTTGAAAAATAAGAGATTTCAGTACTAAAAGACAACACAAGTTACAGGACTTTAGAAATAGCAAAGAAACAGCAAATTTAATAACAAATAAAACATTTGAACATTCAACCATATAGGTTTTATATTTATAACATATATATATATATATATATATATATATATATATATATATTACATGTGTCACAATTTAACTTAAAAAACGCATGCAGGTGCTCAATCGTATAAAATATCCAATTCAAACACATTGCCGTGTCTGTTGAGGATACACAGGTTTCATCATGGTAGTTGAAGCTAGGCATTAATCTAGTCTTAGTGAATGTCCCCATTATGAATTTACATCGAAATATTCGAGTTCTGTTTTAAAGAAAATGAATTCTCTGGGTTCAATGTCAACTGGGGTGGGAATGACATTGGCGATTTTGATAACTAAGGAGAATTAAAATATGTGTTGACGGGGATTTTGCGGTTGAGTATGCTGGTGTGGACTAGTGTGGCTGTGTGTGTAATGATGTGGTTGTGAATATATTGGTATTTGTGGATGTATTTTTATTCTTGTTCGTGTATTGTTGATATGACAAGTTTTTTATTAAGTTTTTGTTGTTTGTTATCAGCGCTGCAACTTGTGTTCTTATAGGGTCAACGACTAATAAATTGAAATTAAGTTTTAAACATTTTAAAATTGAATAACAGTAGTAATGAAGCAATAACTTCTTTTCTACAACATATTACTTATGGGATTTAAGTAACCTTTTTTCTTATTTTGGTTCTTACATATGATAGTAGCTGGGGCCAGGTCCTTCATCTAGACTTGGTAACTTTCCTATTATGTGTCAGTATATGCCTAAGCATAGTCTCATACTACACAAGAGTATGAGTTCTCTCAAGCATGTGTTCACATGTGTCTCTCCATGTAGGGTTTACGTGTAAAAGAGCAACATACTTCACAAGAATATGGTTTCTCTCTTTTTGTTTCCTTATACTTCAGTCGAAGTTTTCAGAAACCAAGAAGCCTCTTCCTGGTGTTACATAATGGATGTATGTATATGTAGAACGATTACATCAGCTAATATGGATTTAGTATCAAGGTAGACCAGTGCACAAGCTTGACACAAAAATCTGGGGAACAAGTTTGCTCTCGGACTAAAAATATAAACATGCCTGAACTCAGGGTGAAGATCAGGAAAAGGTCCAACAGGTGCGTTGTAACAGGTTCAGTGTCCACCTTTGAAGCAAATACGTCACTAAAGAAAGAGGATTTTTAGTCAGTCCATTCTTTGGGAACGTTGTGTACGGATGCAAAATCGAGATGTAATTAAAAAAGGAAAATGGGAATTTAATTCCTAAAACAGTTGATAGCGACTGGTATGCCTGTAACTAAGTAGAATTAAGTTAAGAAGAACAATTTAATGAATGTGATTTTTGTTCGTGTGATGAGAAAATCTGTCTCAAATAAAGACCAGTTTGAATTATCCACTGAGCTCGCCTTTTTCCTCTCTGGATGAAAAGTTTTGATTACAGACACTAGATGATGATGGCTACAAGGTGCGGCCCATGACGACAATAATGATGATGGTGATTAAATGTTTATATCAGTATACTGAAGTTACAATGGATTTAAAAAAGAACATAGATTTTAAGAAACGACATTACACCTGGGACTAACACTTAATTTCTATGTGGGATACATAGATATTCAAATATTGTATTAAAGTTCTCCTTTATTTCTCAAACATTAAGTTAGTGAAGTTAAGAACATTAATTTTTCTTTCACCAATTGACCAGTTAACTATGTTGTATATCTTTTTTGTGATCTCTTGGTCTTACCGGATTGCAGGACAAGAATTCATTTAGTCTGGTGGAGTATCCAGCTAAGTGTTGTTACTCGAGGTAACATCACTAGGAGAAGGTGCCCTATTCCTTGTATGAGCAAGTGTATAGCCGTGCTGAGAGGATCTTATTTGTCCTGCGAATACTATGTAATTTTGAATTTTTGATCAAGGTTTACTTGTAAGCGTGAAGTATCCTCATGTCAGGTTGTCCTGACAAACCTCTGTACAGAGAGACCAAAGACACTCGAGAATGGTGTCTAGTTTCCAGTTTATATTTTCTTGTGCAGAGATAAATAATAATTGCTTTAAAAACAAGACAACAAAATTAACAACAGTATTGTTTTTCTCTAGTGTAGATTTGTAGGAGACACACCACCCTGCCTGTTGTACATGATTTACAAGAATATGACTTCTTGCTTTTAAATTTTTTTAAATTTTAAAATAGTTAACCCAAAACAAGGAAGGTCACCACTGTAGACATAAAAGAGTACTGAGAATTAGGGTATAAGTTTAGAGGGTCATCCTAAGTTGGGAGCTATGCAGCGAGATGTCTGTTTACATTAGTTTTAAATTTCTGCATATCGGTACAGCCAGGGAAACAGAAAGCAGGGAAGGAGTTCCAGAGGCTGGAAGCATGAGGAAAGAAGATATTGGAGTAGAAGGCTCTTCAGCATCTGGGGACCTCCACAGTGACGGGATGGGATTTAGCTGATTGTCGGGTTTGGTATAGTGTATTTATGTCAAGGGGGCATTATAGCAGCAAGTTCATCTGTGCATAATCCATTGAAGTATTTGTAAAACAAGCACAAAGATGCAACAGTGTGGTGATGGGACAGGGGTTGGAGCTTGCTGGATAGTGAGGGACCTATTAAGTTGGCGACTCTTTTTTAGGACCTTGTCTAGGAGGGAGAGACAAGTGGATGATGCACCATCCCAGATGTGACAATATTCTAACCATGGGCAAGTGGTGACTTTGTAGAGATATAGGATAATGTCAGGTGTGAGAAGTTTACAAACACGGTAGAGGGAGCACACGTTCTTTGCAGCAGCCTTGGTAATGTCTTCTATGTATATGTTTCAATTCATGTTATCACGTGAATGTTAGCCCAAGGAGTTTGAATGTTGAACTCTTAGGAAGGGTGTTTTTTGCTATGGCAATCTGTTGTTGAAGAGGTATCTTGTAGTTATTGAAGGAAAGGAGCTTAGTCTTTGCAGCATCAAAAGTTACCATCCATTTGTGACCCCATTCAACTACAGCGTGGAGGTCATTTTCTAAGGATTAAGCCATTGCTTCAAATACGTGTGCCTCCGTTTTGCCCACACGAGAGTAGAGTGTGGTGTCGTCAGCAAATAAACTTCTCTCAGACTCAATGTCATCAGTGAGGTCATTTATAAAAATCAGCAACAGTAAAGATTCAAGGATGGATCCCTGGTGTACACCAGCATTTATGTCATGTTGCTTAGATGAACGGCCTCAAGGACAACCTGGATCTTTTATTTGGTTAGGAAGGATCTAATTATATTAAATATTTGTCCAGTAATACCATATGAGTGAATTTCTAAGAGACGCCCTTTTGTGTCAGGCTTTGGATATATCAAGCACTACCATCCTAGTTTCACCTGCCTTGTCAAGTGTATAATATAAACGTTCAGAGATGACTGTAAGGATATCTGCAGTAAATCATGCTTGTCTAAATCCAATCTGATGGTCAGAAAGAAGTCTAGCATTAACTAGGTGTCGGGAGAAGGAGCTTTTCAGCACGGTGTCTTTTTATATGTTCTTTCAAATGTGATTTTCTTGAAAAGCAAGAAGTGCACAATTCACAAGTCAATGTTTTCTTTTCAGTGTGTCTTCTTATATGTTGTAGCATAGTTGATCTTCGGGCAAAGGACGAATCACACATTGGACAACAATATGGTTTCTCTCCTGTATGTGTTCGCATGTGGATCAACATACTGTTTCTATGTGAAAATGCAGAGCCACATACTTCACAAGAATATGGTTTCTCTCCTGTATGTGTTCGCATATGTTCCAATATATGTGGTTTGTGCGAAAAGGCAGAGCCGCACACTTCACAGGAATAGGGTTTCTCTCCCGTGTGTGTTCGCTTGTGTGCCAACATATGGGCTTTTTGTGAAAAGGCAGAGCCACATATTTCACAGGAAAATGGTTTCTCTCCAGTGTGTGTTCGCATGTGCCGCACCATGTAGGATTTATCTGTAAAAGAAAAGCCACATACTTCACACGAATATGGTTTCTCTCCAGTATGTGTTCGCGTATGCCTTACTATAGAAGTTTTGTCTGTAAAAGAAACGCCACATATTTCACAATGATATGGTTTTTCACCAGTATGTGTTCGCATGTGCCTCCTCATAGATGATTTATCGGTAAAGAACGAGCCACATACTTCACAAGGATATGGTTTCTCTCCAGTATGTGTTCGCATGTGGCTCAACATACTGTATTTTTGTGAAAAGGCAGAGCCACATACTTCACAGGTATATGGTTTCTCTCCAGTATGTGTTCGCATATGGTGTAACAAATGTGATTTCGTGGAGAATGAAGAGCCACATACTTCACAAGTGTGTGGTTTTTCTCCAGTATGTGTTTGCATATGTCTCAACATATGTTCTTTCCGTGTAAAAGAAGAGCCACATATTTCACAAGAAAATGTTTTCTTTCCAGTATGTGTTTGCATATGGCGCAATAAATGTGTAACAGATAAGCCACATATTTTACAAGAATGTTGTTTTCCTCTTAGTTTTGTCTCAGAAGGTATTTTCCTGCGTTTTTTTGAAAAGCAAGGACCAGATATTTCACAAGAATGTGACTCTTTTTCAGTGTCTGATTTCAAGTTCTTTTTTAGAGATGATATCATACTTTTTTATATTTACAGCACAATGTCTATTTTTCCAAATACTACTGTTTTAGGAAAAAACGAAAAAAATTATAAACATTAAGTTTTTTTCATTTGTTAGTAAAATATATTTTATAAATATTTTATGAAAAATATTTAACTTGGGAAATTTTTTCAAGTTTTATGATAAGGTACATTCGTGCCTTAGCATTATGCATCCTATTTTGGACAAGTATTCAATTTAGTATTCGATGATATAAGACTGAGGTGAGCAAGAAATTCATATACATTTCATAAGAAAATGTTTTTCCAATATATTTTTACCAAATGTGTCTGCTGAAAAAGAAGATTCATACAGTTCACAGTTTTCAGACGTTTTAAATTCAAGCAATTTACATCAAGAAATATCCACTTTTTTCTTTACACATTTCCATATTTCAAGTCAGCGAAGGAATGAAGAATCATTCAACTCCAATAATGATTTTTTTGTATTATTTTAATTGCTGAGGATTCTGCAAATATAAAAAAAGTTTAAAGATACATTTAAATAAATGTGTTTTATACATTTTTTCAAACTAAAATTCTTTTTTTAGATGTCAAGCAAGTGTATCACACTTCTCTTGATAGAGCTGAATTAGAGATATGTTTAAATGGTGTTGAACTAGAAGTCAAATTGAAGTGTTTGCATAAATTCGTATTAAAACTCCACGAATTAATTATTATTTGAATTAAATATATAAGTATATTTGTTGCAAATTGATTTTTATTAAAAGTAAACTAATTCATTATCGTTTAAAATAAAATGTAATATTTTATTTTTTTGTAATTTTGATAACATTCAAAACATAAAATAAAAAGGCAATGTAATAATTTTCATTTTGTAATTAATAATTAAAATTCGACAAATTCGTTATGAATAAAATTCAAAATAAAATGAATACATTTGTTGTGTTACTGATCTGTTAATAAAATCTATGAATTTTCTTTTCATCAGATGATGTTGAACAAAACATCCACGAATCATCCTTAATTAATAAGATAAAAAGTTCCTAGTAATAATATTACTTTTTCTATTATAATCTACAAAAGATAGAAATTAAGTGTCGGATTTTACCGCAACATCCTGTAATCTACAAATTAAAGAAAACATACAGAAAGTTTAATTTGATCAGATATTTGTTAATTGGGAGCTGACACATTTATGGAGAGAAATAAATTTAAATAGATCTTAAAGTCAATCGCATGATGATATGATGTGGTACATGTAAGAAAAGACATACAGCATGTAATTCATGGATATCTTTTTCACCAGTATGTCATTGACCAAATCCTCTTCCAGAACATTAAGAGTGAACAAGATTTAAAGCCTTGCCAAAGAATTTTAAGTATTCTATAATACACCTATCTCTGGCCAAGTCATGATTTATCCCTCTTTCTCTCAGATCAATGTTAATCAGTCCCACTATGTTTTCCTTGGCCTTCATATGCTACCAGAACTGTCCTACATCTTCTCCCATCCATTCTTTCAATGCAACCAAAAAATAGAAGTCACCTATTTTGCAAGCAACTTCATATACTGTCCAAATTTAATCAGATCTAAGCCGGTCTTTTAGACTTACATTACATATCCATCGAAAAAATCTCATACGATTTCTCTCTATGTAACACATGTTCAACCATAACATTTTAGGCTTACCTTCCATACATGATCACACTATGTGCACATGCCCGATAAACTTCCTTAAGGATACAGTGGAAACATTCGTGATGGCAGGATTTCCCTGAACTTCATTTTCTTGTAACTCTTTCAATCATACTAGCAACAGTTCCTCTGTGAATCTGATCATCATGTTCAGTTGCACATGTTGGACGGCTTTTAAAGATTGACTTTGAGACTGACTTATCTTTTGAAATTTTTTATTTAAAGCTTTTTTCCCCCAGATCAATCCTTGATGTTTTCCCACTTTAATATTACAAAGAAACCGACGAACAAAACCAAAAAAAGATCAGAGACAATCTTCTACCAATAAACCGAACGTTTCTGTTTTCATTCTCAACTCTTTTTATCAGTTCACCTGAATGCTATGCAAATTTTTCTCCCAAGCTTTCCTGCACAGCCTATTTTTTGTCATTTATGTCGGATGGGGAGGGGGCTCGGGTCGGTACACTCCCTGTTCTCATCATGACACACGCAGCAGCTGCAAGGCGGCCTCCTTAATCTGTGGCTTCTTCAGTTGCTTATAAAAGTGGTTCTACCGAGACATGTTGATCTTTGGTATTGTCGTTGTTGACACTGTCGCTCAACCAATTAAGGCCATCATCGACCAAGCTATCAACCTCCTCATTCATCACCGGCACACACAATTCACCATTGCTTGACACTGCACTTACACTGTCTTGGAAATTGCTCACCATCCGAGGATACGGGCGAAGATTTCTTACATGGTGTGGCACTCCATCCACACATACCTTTTGGGAAATCACCACTTTCATAAAAATTCCTGTCCTCCATTCACTCATGCACCTATTTGGCTGAGCTCCTACCAGCACAATGTCATTCTGTTTATAATTTTCATGCTTGTATTCTGGAAGTGCTTCATCGATGCTTTCATCCAGACTTCATACCATTACAGTGCGTTCGTTGAGTCTGTCGCACTATGGACATCGTCTTTCTGCATGTTATGGTTTCAATAAACCGTCTCTTAAGCAGTGCATCGTTTCCTAGTGTCAATCCGTTATATAGATCTATGGGATCTCTCGACAATACCATTTCCTGACGGTGCATATGCACACCGGAAATGTAATCAGACATCCCAGCTTTCAGCAGACATTTTGAACCTGTTGCTGCTAAAAGCTGTACTGTTGTCGGTCAAGGTTTCTTAGAGTGGACCCCTCCCAAAGAAAACAGAGATGAGACACTGTATCACAGTGGCAGAATCCTCCCGTCGCAAGACTTGCCATATGGCAAACCGAGTAGGCCCGCAATCAATGAGAGTTAGTTAGTGAACATCCATACCCAATTTTTCCCATACTATGTATAATTCAAGCTTCCCATGTTGCCATCATACCAGTGCAGGATGAACAGATAGGCATTTGTGACAGGATGTAATTGCAGATTTTACAGCCCCCTTTGTCATACCAAGTGCGATCCTCATGAAGAAGTAGATTGTCCATTTCATTTCAAGATGGCAACTGTTTAAATGGATCTGTCGTATATAGCTTGGCTCCATGCTGTTATTGGCAGGAGCACATATCTGCGACACAAGCTGTTTCCTTCCTCATTGCTCCCAGCCACCTTTGGAATACTCTAGTGATATTATCAGCTTTATTTTGTATTGTCCTGATGAGCACAACCTTTAACACCAGCGAGTACTCTTTAACTAGTTTTGGAAAGGTTTGAACCGTTTTCTGATAAGCATTTCACTAGCAGCCTTAGTGCTCACTCTGGATTTGTTAATCAACATACTAGTAAGTCATTAGTGCAGACAGGAGTTGGTCTTCAGGTGCAAGGATTCGGCCTCTCAGTGTACAGCCAGATTTACTCCTTTTAGTATAGCATCCAACTCTGCGAGGTTTATGTGTTGTGTCTCATTTGGTCCGCATTCAATACGCCTCTTCAATCATAACTTGTAATTTGAGCCAAGGAACTGGCGTAAACCCACATGTCAAGATCCTCACCATTGACCCATCATTTACTATTGCATGGGTAGGCCTGACTCACTCTATTAGCAGTCTTGATTAGCATATTTCTTGTTGTTTATGTCGGGGGTATTGGCTCTATCCCTTACATAAAGGTGTCAATCAATATCTTGCATTTGTCTCAGCATAAATATAACATCAATACCTGATTAGCTGAGGCCTTAAACAAAAGTCTTTCTTTACAAAAGAAAACAGCAAACTGTGCTTGATCTATCAAACAATGCTTGGAGGTCTTGTGACTCATTGCACCTGTCACCCAGAATCATGAAAAGGCACATTTATACAATTATAACAATGTGCATGGGTCCTACAAAGGATTTAAGGCGATTAGACGCGCTAGTGTACATTTGGAAAAACGTACCAAGGAAATCTAGAATTATTATTTTGCACGAGTTGAAAAAAGAGTAATTTGTGGTTTAAGGCAATTTTTTAAAGTCAAACATGAAAATATTTCATGAATTTATTTTAACAACTGCTTGAGATTACGGTTCAACACCTTTAAATTATGAGGCAGTCAACATACTCACGGTTAGTTTTCAGGTTTATGTTTTGTTTGAAGATACCATATTTTCGCTTTTGTTTAGGAAAACCAACTTTAGATTAATTCTCAATCTGGGGTTGATCCTTGATAAAACTAATGATTGAACCTATCTATTTAAAGCAGTAGAAACATGTGCAAGAATCTGAAGTTGTATCTTCTCTTAAGGTAACTTTATGCTGGAACTGTAAGCCACAAATAGACCAGATGACATCTTGAGTGACTGCTGATTGTTTCTGGGGGTTCACATTACTGAGGTTGCTGTTCTTAATAAAGGAGGCACTATGTATAGAGCTGCAGATGCTTCTCTATGCCCAACCTGCATCTTCTTCGGATTGGAGTAACACATAACATATAGAAAACTTCCTACAGCATATGTGCTATAATCGGATATTCAGCTCCTACAAAGCTACCATTACCCTTTTGTTAATCTAGTTTTTGTTGTGTCAGTAATCACCACCAAAATACTCCTCTGTTGAAGGTTTCAGATATATCTGACACAAGTTTTATGATATTGCCTTCAATATCATCAGGTTACTTGGTAAGGAAGAGCTCCTTATACTCTTCTGGAATGGAGCAAATGAATGAAAACACAGCAAGAATAATTTGGATAAGGACTAACATTAAACTATGGAGCCATTATTACCAAGGATAGTCGATTCTTGTATTCCATACACTACTCAGCTAAGTTTAAATGAGATGAGGAAGTATGTGCTTTCTCCATATTCACACACTTTGTTTTAATATAAGCATTAATTAAGAAAGTCAGGTACACCTTCACTTCTAGAGGTTATGAAGACACATGATTGTTCTGTGGATGGTGCTTAACTTAATTATTTCCTCAAGCTGAAGGAAGCACACAAAGTTCAATTGATTATACTTATGCATCTTTCCCCATGACGAAATAGTAAACGCTGTAGGTTCTACCCCATTCAACAAATAAACCGCGCTCATTGGTAAAGGCATAGACTTGTTTATATTGTTTTGTACCATGATATTGTTTATGTACCATAGGAAAATTGACAGAAAGGAACTCTTCTTTCAATACAAAGAGAATTCACATGTGTACAAAGACCCAGTTGACTATTTTGATCCTGGTTTCTTTAATTACTAAAAGTTAATGGAAACAAAAACATGTCCCCTGTGAAAATGACATTGTAATGACAAACAAGAAAATGACATTGTAATGACAAACAAGATAGCATATTTATTTTGGAGTAATGTAAAAAATGGTTGCCACCATGAGCTGTGAGAATACAAGGACTTACGTTAATAGACAATGACCGCACATCACTGAAGAAATCAGAAAATTGATGTGATGGGAGAGTCCCAATTTATGTTCACTTATCACTCTACATGGGCTTAACATTAAGATTTCCTGTTGATAACAGAGTTTATGGTTGGGACATGTGGCTTATGCTCGATATTCTGAGAGGTGATCTCAGACATATTTTTGTCACTCCAGAGACTAAATCGACCTTGTTTCATAATTAAGTTGATGATCAAGATCCTTAAGTAATTGTCAAACTCAATAAACTATTTTAGAGGTTTAATCTTAAAAAATCACGTTCTTTCTATGTACAAACCAGTCACAAATTACTCATTAAAAAAAATAAAAACAAATAAGTTTTAAATACAAAAAAAGACCATTGGAGTTACTGCATCTTTCTACACATCGTCATGGGGTTGCTGTTTACATTAACTTTTAATATCAAACTTAATTCATGATCGAAAAACTAAAATAAGTAGTTTTTGCCCTTGAAATTAATTTGCGGAACGTTTGAAGTCTAAAATGGTTCAACTAAATATTTGAAAAACCTTCAAAACATTAATACTTAGCTTTACGAAAATGATCAACGTTAACCCATAAAAAATTGAAAACGATAAGGAATAAAATATAAAACAGAATTTTGTTTGGGAAAAATAAAAATAATTTTAGGCATTATTATTTTTTACATTAAACTTAATTAGGCAAACAAGAATAGTATCAGACTCAAAGTCAGCAGCAAACGGTTGTAGGTCAGATTTAGTTCCTTACATTAAAGACTTCCTGTTTCGGTCGCTTACTCTTCTGGTTTGCAAGTTTTACTAATTTTTATTTAATAATTCATTTAGTTAATTGTTAGATTAAAGTACAATATAGTTAACAAAGCACCCCCTCCCCATGTTAAGAATTGTTTTCTAAATATTCTTCTGCAGTTTACAGATCATGCTAAAATAACGTTATTATTTAGTAAGCCATTTTTAACATGTTAACTATTCTGTACTTTCACCTAATAATTTAATACATGAATTAATAAATTCATGAAACTGAAACTCTTGCCAGAAGTTATATTACGGATGAAGTTTTATATCAGGAACTAAATCTGACAGAACAACGTTTGCTGCTGACTTTGAGTCAGGTACTCTTTTGGTTTGCCCGTAATTAAATAAATTTAAAGATTACTTTCGATCTAAAAAAAATAAAAATAAATTAATAGATTTATCGAGAAATTTCTTTTTTATTTCAACGAGGGCCCAGGTCATGACAAAACCACAAAATTAAAATGCAGCACAGGGGCTAGCTACAGACTGTGGTTCGATGTGCAGACACAACTAATCTTTTTTCATAGACTAGCAAATATCTGCTCCCCCTGGTCGTATATTTTTGCTAGTCTGGAAAAGCGATCTTATGACAACAGAATTGACACTACACTTATCATTTTTTGGCGTTCTTGTATAAGCAGTAACCGATCTGAGGGAGATAACTCTATTTTTCTTAGCCGTCGCTATTCCAAATTCGCTTATACTTTGGCAAGGGAGATAACTTTGTTTATCGCAGCATGAAAGAAAATAACTTTTCTTTTTATGTCTATATAAAGTGTATACAATTTGTGACATGTAAATAAAAGTGCTTAAAAGTTATTTTGAACGGGTTAGGGTTTAGGGTTAGGGTTTTTAACGCATTTCAAAACCGTAACATATTTTTTATTAATAAACAAAGTTATCTTCCTTGCCAAAGTATAAGCGAATTCGGAATACCGGCAGCTAAGAAAAGTAGAGTTATCTCCCTCAGATCGGTTACTGCTTATACAAGAGCGCCCATTTTTTAAATTCATTTAAAAATGTCTAGTAACAAAAGAATACTTTTTTTCATTGATCCTTTGCTATTTGCCTAAGATCAAAGTGTAGTATCTGTTCTCTTAACATCAGCGCCTGAAGTTTTCCTTTGAAACTAAAAGTTTTCAAATGTTTTTAAAAGGCGATCGCTTTTTTTTTTTTTTACTAAAATCTTTTTAATAATTTGTATTAATATTTATAATAATATAACTATCGTGGAAAATATTATAAATATATAAGATTTGACAATACCAATTATAAATGTATATTACAGAATATTAATTTATTAGAAACTTAAAAAGAAAATAAATATGCAAATGTTCAAAACCGGTTTTCATTTGAAGGAGTTTAGAGATTACTATATATATATATATATATATATATATATATATATATATATAGTAATCTCTAAATTCTTTCATATATATATATATATATATATATATAGTAATCTCTAAATTCTTTCATATATATATATATATATATATATATATATAGTAATCTCTAAACTCCATATATATATATATATATATATATATATATATATATATATAGTAATCTCTAAACTCCATATATATATATATATATATATATATATATATATATATATATATATATATATATATATATATATACTGTAACATTATATTTAAGTAAGACTTATAGGGTTTTATGTTAATATACGTAGGAAAGATTCGCATTGATTCATATTTAGATTTGATTGGAATATTAGATTAGCTAAAAGCAGAATTTTCCATTATTTTTTTTTAAAATGCGACTGATGCACAGACAGACGGACGGACAACATCCCTATTTATATAAGATAATATAATTGAATGAAATAAAGTTACATTATATAAAGAATGAAAACTAACGAAAATTATAAATACTGAAAATCTGATTAAAATCCGATAATTCCTTGTTTTAAAAAGCGAGAGGAGGAGGCTGTTTACATGCAAAATTGAAACGTTGGCTCATTTTCGACATCGATATTTAATCAAAAGGTAATATAATTGTTCGGATGCGCCCCTGTAGTAAGAAAGAATCATACTTACTTTTTATTTGCTAATCTGCTTTCAAGAAATAATCGATTGTAAGATATGTTCATTAAAAAGATGACGAGTTTCATAGCTGAAAGTCAATATTCAAGATGGCGATCGGAAAAGCTGGTTCGCAGAAAATTAAAGAAGAAATGTAAATTAACACTTTCGAAAAAGGGCCGATTATTTTGGCCAACATTACGGTTAAAATTATTATTTTATTTATCGAAATAATTTAATAATTTCATGGATTAAAAAAAAAGCCAGTCGTTTTACTTTCTCTCTTTATTTATTGCTAATCGCAACCATATCTAAAAGAAAGGAAAACATAATGGTTCGGACGCGCCCCTGTAGTAAAAAAGAATACTTCTGTTATAATATGTTTTAACCAAACAGAGTTATCCCCCTTACTACGAGATTACCGTTCTGCTTTGTAACCTGAACGTGAGTTGAATAAACGAGGACAGTCATCTTGCATCTGAAACGATATACACGTGCTTTGCTTCGGTCTTTATTCAATACCATAACATTGTGTCAGCAGTGGGATATTAATAAAACCGAAAGCAGAATGATATAGCATAAGCTAAGGAGTACAGGCGGACGTCAGACAGACAAAAATATCAGAGTTAAAACAGAACAAAACGAATAGCAACGTGTCGACGCCAGGACAATGGCCAAAGTGGATTAGATAATTTACTCGCTACAAAACTGCGTTCGGCCTCGAAGAGAAACCAGAAAGGGGCCAAGTGGATTACCTCATATATAGCATGGGTGACAAAGTCGAGGACGTTCTAGCTACATTCAAGTTATCATAGGAGGACTCGGAAAAGTTTGACGTAGTCAAACAATACTTCGACAAGCACTCCACGGCCAGCAAAAACGTTATATATGAACGAACCATGTTCAACAAGCGCTGTCAACAAGAAGGTGAGTTCATTGATGCCTTTATTACTGACTTACATGTGTTAGCGAAGACATGCAACCTAAGGGGATTAGAAGACGAGTTTATCGCTGTGGGATGCAGAGATGTACACTTATACGAGCCCCTTATAATGATACCTAACCCCAGTTTTGAAGGCACAGTCAAAAGGGCGCACCAGAAGGAAACCATGAAGTCTGAACAAAAATGATTATGGCCGACTGAAAAATTAGAGTCGAGCAACTAGAAGAGGACATTGTCGTTCACACAGTTGACAGACATTATCAAAAGAAAATAAACTATGACAAAAGAGGAGAGAACTCTTTTAGCAATCGCCAAAACTATAAACCAAAAGGGTATCAGCAACAGCACAAGCCAGAAACAGGATATTAATGTTGCGGCAACAGAGCAAACCACCTGAGATGTATATGCTCTGCCATTCTAGCAGAATGCCACAACTGTAAAATAGTCAGCCATTACGCACAGTGTTGCAGTTCAAAGAAAGTCTACGAAGTACACTATGACGAGGACTACTCTTATAGCAGCGACGACAACATCACCCTGGGTCTATTGACGGTAGCTGAAATTAGACACAGCAAATCATGGAGAATTGATCTGGTAATAAATAACATGTCAGTGAAATTCAAAATCGACTCTGGAGCTGATGTCACCACAATCGCAGAACGCATTTATAGAAGAATACATTTACTGGCACTAGCCGCAGCAAGGAAGATGCTACATGGTCCACTCTATAACCCCCTACAAGTGACGGAGAAACTAAAGGCAACCATCCAAGGAAATGAAAGGCGATGGACAACACAATATATATATGTCATTCCCGACTTGGAGGAACCGCTATTAGGAAGACCGGCCATTGAAGCACTTGAAATAGTGACTGTATCCTCCTCTGCTGTACATAGCATCAGAGATACTGATGTACGACTGTTTGACCCGAGGAAGGAGATGAGAGACATGTTTCAGGGTCTCAGCACATTCGGGGAAAGCTACACTATACCCCTACGTAAGGATGCTAAACCCTACTCCATCTTAACACCACGTCGCATACCCTTACCATTAATGAAGGAGACACAGAGAGAAGACAAGAGGATGGAAGAGATAGGGGTAATAAGCAGGATTGCATAGCCAACAGAATGGTGCTCCCCCATAGTAGTGGTACCAAAGGACAACGGAACGATCAGAATATGTGTTGAGCTGACAAAACTAAACACACATGTCAAAAGAGAACTGCATATGTTACTAAAGTCGACTATGTGCTAGCCCAATTGGATGGAGCCAAAGGCATGACTAAGTTAGACGCAAACCGTGGATACTAGCAAATCCTATTGTCACAAAAGTTTTGCAGACTGACAACCTTCATTACCCCATTTGGCAGATTCCAATTCAATCGACTACCATTTGGAATTATGTCAGCCAGCAAGATCTTTCAGAGGCGGATGTCAGCCATACTGGAACAGCAAGAAGGGGCGATATGTATGCTGGACGATATACTTGTATATGGGAGGAGCCAAAGTGAGAATGACATGGTTAAAAGCCACATTAAAGAGAATTTGATCAGCCGGAGTAACCCTAAATCCACAAAAATGTGAGATATCTAAAACATCACTAAAGTTCTTAGGACATGTCCTCAGCACTGACGGTCTAAAGCCCGACCAAGACAGGGTTTCCGGAGTCCACAACTTCCCAGCACCAAACAATATAACAGAAACTCGCAGATTTCTTGAAATGGTGAACCAAATGGGGAAGTTCATCCCTAACCTAGCAGAAATGACTAAGTAGCTACGGAACTTAGTGAGCCATAAGGACATGTTTGTATGGGAAAGCGAACAAAAAAAGAGCCTTCAACTCCATAAAAGAAGTCTTGTGTTCGGCACTAGTTCTGTCCTCGTACAGTCCAACAAAAAGAACAGTAATATCAACATATACTTCATCTTATGGCCTTGGAGCAGTACTCCTACAGCAGCAAGAAGATACAAGATTGCACCCAGTAGCATATGCATCAAGAGCCATGTCGGAAACAGAAACCTGATATGCTCAGATAGAGAAGGAAGCCCTAGCCATATCCTGGGGATGTGAACGATTCTCTGACTACTTCATAGGGTTGGAATTCACAATCTAGACAGACCATAAACCGCTTGTACCCCTACTAGGCAGTAAAGAGTACAGAGATTCAGCATCCACCTCATGAGATTCAGTTATAAAATCCATCATGTATCCGGCAAGGAACTATACACTGCCGATGCTCTATCAAGAGTCACTCACAGCAACATGCCGACCAAACAGGATAAACAACTGGAGGAAAGCTCAGCAATATTTGTCCAGGCCATCATGCAGTCCCTGGCTGCAGTGGATAGACGGTTGGCAGAGATAAGGGAAGCCACCAGCAATGATGACATATGTACATGCATCATAAATTTTGTTAAAAAGGAATGGCCTTCAAAGGAGCAAATTCCTATGCTACTCAAGACATATTGGGCCCATCGAGGAGATATTACCTGGGAGGAAGGTCTACTAATGTATGGGACACGGATTGTGATCCCCTAGTCGATGAGACTAGAGATTGGCAAGATCCACTCAGGTCACCAAAGGATTAACAAGTGCCAACAATGAGCCGCCAATCAATCTGGTGGCCAGGATTATCTAACCAGATAAAGAACACAGTGGAGAACTGTAAACTATGTGCCAGGTTTAGACACCAACCGGCCGAATCACTATTGACAACCAAACTCCCACCAAGACCCTGGCACACCCTAGCTTCTGACTTATTCGAGCTAAACAGCCATACCTACATTGTGGTGGTCGGTTATTTTTCAAAATACGTCGAGTTCATTCAACTGAGTTCAATTACCTCCAGAACAGTGATAGGAAGCCTGAAATCCATATTTGCCAGACATAGAGTACCAGTGATCCTGAGAACAGACCCAGAAAGCCAGTATATGTCAAACGAATTTGCTGATTTTGTGAGAATCTAGAGATTTCGACACATCACAAATAGCCCTAGATTTTCCCAAAGCAATGGAGCAGCAGAAGCAGCAGTAAAACACAATTAAGACAATGCTAGGGAAAGCAAGAGACCAATATATATATACATGTACCATGTAGCGACCCCAATGGACTGTGGATATTCTCCCAGCGAACTTCTAATGGGAAGAAAATTAAGAACCAATGTTCCAATCGACCCAAAGCTACTGAAACCCAAGTTGCCTAACTTCAAGCCTATTTGGAAGAGGGATGAGTACAAGAAGGCTCAACAACAACACACACCACCAGAGACATAGAGGAAGAAAGCTGAAACCTCTTGAGATGGGAACCTGTGTGTTGGTTAGAAGCCAAAATACCCTCAGCCAGGAAGGCACCGTCAATTATGGAAACACACTACAACAGAGGATAACGCCCTCACCCCACGACCATACATTGTGGAAACAGACGACTACTAAGGATACATCCGACGCGACTACCGACATATCGCCCTAAGACCAGCTCCCAACAAGGAAACAGAGGAAGTGAAAAGTCCTGAAAACACCCAAACCTCAATAAATGAAAGTGAGGAAATGTTGCATCAACCGACCACTCCCCCAGACCATGTAACAACTAGGTCCTGAAGATTGTCAAGAACACCTACCAGACTGGACATTTACATAAATAAATAAAATAAGAATAATTACCTAAAAGGAGAGATGTTATAATGTTTTAACCAAAAAGAGTTATCACACTTTATCATGAGATTAACGTTCTTCTTTGTAACTTGAACATGAGTTGAATAAACGAAGTCAGCCAACTTGGATCTGAAATGATATACACGTTCTTTGCTTCGGTCTTTATCTAATACCATAACACCTACACAAGCAATTAATATTTACTTTGGCACTTCTTTAGTTTATCTGTGAATCCTATCATTTATGTTTTAATCGGACCCGCGGGTAACATTCTAGACTTGCTGTTAGTGAAAACGACTTTTATTTACTTATATATATATTACCCCCATAAAAACAATGAAAGGGATACGACCGATTCCAGAACGTCGGTCCACTCGTATCTCCGGTCTTCACATAGCATGAATATAGGGTTCTTGAAGGTGCGGTGCTGCCTCTCAATGTTCCCTGAGCTTTGGGGTCGTCACGGGCAGAGCAGGTTTTGCTTGATTGAGGTAAACTTACAGAACAATCTGTACACCTCGCCTGTAAAAGGTGTACCTCGGTCGGATTATATTATTTTGGAATTTCCCGGTGTTGCAGGAAAGAGCTGTACAGGCTTCTCGCCGAATCCAGGGCGCGGTCCCTTGCGCTTGGTATCGCTGTCAAGTGGCGACTAAAATTGTCAAGAATCGTTTAAATGTACCGTTTGCCCTTGGATGAAGATATCTCCACGAAATCGGTGTACATTACCCAGTGGCGTAGCTAGACCTTTTGCCGCCCGGGGCGGTAGTAAAATTTGCCGCCCCCCCCCCCCCCGGCATTTGGGTGCCCGGAAAATTCGTCCATGGATAATTCGCCCATGGATAATTCGTCTATGGAAAATTTTTTGCTAGGTAGGAAAACTGGTCCATTATTATTAAGTTAACATTATTCTTAATTTTCATACCTTGCGAAAATTAGTTCTACGGTATCTAATTTTCCTAAATTCAATTAAATTAAAATTAAAATATGAAAACTGATTTTTAATATTTTTTATTCATTTGAGATTTTATCTGTTTTCCTTTTGTTTTAAGTAGATGGTGGGGGTTGCCCGGTGTGATTTTGTCCGATCCCCCAGCTAGCAATTGTAAAGTTTACAAGGAGTTATAAAAAGTATGCTACAAAAACAAACGTTTGGACAGTAATAAAATTAATGAATTAAAACTTTCGCATCTAATGTTATTTCCTCTTTGATGTCGGTGTATATACACCCAAATATCCAACTTTCTTTTCGCACCTATTCGATAAAAATTTATATGAAAGTTCCCCTTTAAGTATGAAATCTTTCTGAGGTCATTTTGTTTTTTTTGGTGCTTGGCCGAAGCCTAGGCTTGGCCCTATCCTGTTAGGTCAGCCGGTCACTGAGTATATCTCCAGAAATAATTAATGCTTGCATTTTTTAAACTTAGTGATTGAAATGAATTAAAGCAATTTATTCTCAATTAATGGAAATTTTGTTCAAGAATTAAAACCAGCCATATATATATATATATATATATATATATATATATATACATATATATGTATGTATATATGCGTATTTATATATGTGTATGTGGGGTCAAGAAAACAAAGGAAATTTCTTGGAATTGGTAAATCTATTGGCTAAATATGACCCTGTACTCCGTGAACATTTGGTTAAAGTTAACCTACGGAAGAAATTCACTATTTCTTATCTGTCACCAGAAATTCAAAATGAGTTTGTGAGCATTTTAGCAAAGCAGGTCTAAAAGAAAATTATCGATCAGATAAAGAAAAGCAAGTATTTTTGTATAATTTTTGATAGTACTCCCGATGTATCTCACAAGGACCAGATGAGTGAGGTGTTGCGCTACGTGAAATTGACAGAAATGAAGTGACGGTGGAGGAGTCGTTTCTCCGCTTCATCGAAACAAAGGGTAAAAGCGCGGAGGACATTTCTGAACTCATTTTGAGAGAATTGGAGAATTATGAGATACAGATTGGTGACTGTATTGGCCAGGCATTTGACAATGCCGCTGTTATGGCAGGTCACCGATCGGGTGTGCAGAAACGAATCTCTGAAATCAACCCAAAAGCTCTATTTGTGCCATGCACCAACCATTCACTAAATCTGGCTTGTGTACATGCAGCTTCAGTAGCGGTTCACTCTGTTACATTTTTTGGCACACTGGACCGGTTATTCTCGTTCTTTTCTGCATCTACACATCGCTGGGACATCTTGATTCAGTTGACCGGTCTAAGTATCAAACGGACTGTGGATACTAGATGGAGTAGTCGAGCAGATGCTATAGATGTTGTGATACAAACAATATTGGAAGTCGTCATTGCCCTGGAACAGCTCACAGACGAAGGAGAAAATGCAACCACAAGATCAGATGCATCTTTAATTCTCAACTCGGTACTATCGTTTCCGTTTCTTTTATTTCTGAACCTTTGGAAAACTATTCTCCCAGAAATCAATGATGCCCAGAAATATCTTCAAAAAAAAGGGCTGGATCTGCAACAAAGTTCTGTCAGGCTGACGGCGTTGAAAGATTTCCTTCTTCAGAATAGAGAAAAGATAGTGGACACTGCAATAGACGAGTCAAAAACACTCTGCTCTGAAATGGGGATAAGCATGGAGCGTCGTATTCGCAAAAAGAAACGAATGGATGGTGAAGGATTGACTGATGCAGCGCTGAGTTTTGATACTGAGTTGAGACGGGAAATGCTGTCTGTCATAGACAGATTGACTGAAGAAATATCTTGCAGATTTCAACAAGTTCACAATCTTGCAAATAAATACGCTTTTCTTATACCGTAAAATCTGCTTGATGATAATTATGATTGTCAGCTTGGTGGATTTGACGAAGATATAGAAAAAGAGAAATTCTTTGCTGAAAAGAAGAGGTTACAGTATGTTGTAAAAGCTTCAGAAAAAGACAAAATCGATGGACCTCTTGAACTTTTGAACTTTATATAAAGATACCAACTTGGGGATTCCGTCCCTAATATTGTGATCTTGCTGAGAATTTTCCTCACCAGAGCTATTAGCGTTGCTAGCTGTGAGCGCTCTTTCTCAAAACTGAAGCTCATAAAAAACTACCTTAGATCAGCAATGAGCCAGACAAGACTTACAGACTTGGCAATCCTCTCAATAGAGAGGGAACTTGTCGAGGAAGTGAATTTTGATAGAGTCATTGATAACTTTGCCGAAAAAAAGGCGCGAAAAATCTGTTTGTAAATTTTCAACCGACTTGATGCCTTGCGACAGTTCTCTCACAAAAAATAAATTTATAGCCTTATTTGCCATTCATAAATACATTTGTTTAAAATATATTAAAACTATTTTTAAAAGAGTTGAAACGTTATTAACAACAACACATTTCTGAAAACCGAGCGATTACACACACGGATTTAAAAAAGCACCGATACAAGACGTTTTTTCTCTTCTCTTGATAATAACATTATGAAGACAAAGAAAAGAAAACTACATCGGACTATTCTCTCCTTGATACATCCATGTTATTTGGCGAAAATTCGGACTTTAACAACAACGATAAAAAAGTAAATAAAAATGATTTTATCATTTCATAACATTTTCAGGTTTTCAAATGTTCTCATTTAAATTTATTATTATATAAAATTATAGTATAAAATTTCATATTTTTTGTTAACTTTTGTTTTTTTTAATTTTTTTCTCTACTTTCTATTTTTACCCTCTCAAAATGCCGCCCCCCCCAGGTGTGCCGCCCGGGGCGGCCCGCCCCCCTCGCCCCCCCCTAGCTACGCCAGTGACATTACCTCAAAACGTCGTTTGCGTTTTTCACAGTGGTCGACCATAGTTACCTTTTCACTTGGTCGTGCATGATTCTACATAGTTTGTATGTCTCTGTTCTTGTATTCCAATCAAATATCTTTTAGATGGTCTCACATGCGCGATATTCCTGAGTGGTTAATACAGTCGTGGGCCTAGTGTAGATATGAACTCTTTGCTCGGTAAGGTACCACCATCTTAGGCGTCATGTTATAATCTCGTATCATGAGAATTGATGTGCCAGACTCCAGGTAAAATTGACTGATGTGTTTCATAAACATTCCGGCTCTATAGTCCTGTTTATCAATCTTGAAACTGCTGTAAAACTTCCCGTTGTGCAGAGACTTAATAATGCTTGCCAGTGTCTCGGTCGATCACTGCTCTGCTGCTATGTTGACTCGTCCGCATAGGCTGTCGACCGCTGTGTCTATTTCGGAGCTAAGTGCAAAAATACTCGTGTAAAATTCTTACACGCCTCTGTGTTCTGCCACGTATGGTGGACTCGCGTGAGCTATGCGTTGTCAATGTCCTCCTTGCATCAGGATGGTACGAACACATGAAATCCCATATTCCGTAATTTGAATGTCTGTCCAGCTGGTGAGCTGTCAGGCACACTTTTGGCCATGTCGGCTTGTCCTAAGCATGTCAGCTCAGACATTCGTTTCACAGTGAATGTATTCTAGGATGAACCTATAGGAGCAGATTTCCTCCTGCCATCGCCTAATTTTGGCGTTATAGGACTCTATTTGATCAAGGTATATAGGGATTCATGGTCTGTGAAAATTATGAATGTGCGACCGTGTAAAAAATAATCGTATTTTAGAATCACCCATTTTATGGCGAATGCTTCTCTCTTTGTTGTCGACCAGTTTTTCCTCGTTGCACTGAATGTGTGTGATGCAGTGGCAATTATTTTTTTCTTGCCGTCAGCATCTTGTTGTATCAGTATTGCTCCACACGCCGTGTTGTTGACATCTGTCATTAAGGTGAACACATTTGTAAAGTCCTGGAATGATATGACAGGTGGTGAGGATAATCGTTTCTTGATTTTCTCAAACGCGTGGTCAGCGTCATTTGTCCAACTGAATTTGATCTTGTCCCTGTTCAAAGCGTGTACTGGAGCTAATAGCTGTGAGAAAGTGTCCACCCTTATGGACCCGTGAAGCTGGGTCTTAAGGAATTGTCTGATCCATGCCAGGCGTCCGATCAGACTTCTCAGCTCTTTTATCATGGTCGGGTGCTTCATTTCAAGAATAGCCCTCACATATTCCGGATCTGCCCTGAATCCGTTTGTGTCGACGATCCGACATGGTTCAACTTCAATCCGTATGCTGTGAGCGCCGCAAACAGCTGATTCATCGCTGTTATATACTCGTCGAATGTTTGAGCGTGTACCAAACTGTCATCAGTGTACGATGATGTGTTGTCCCTTGAATTGATTGTGTCCAGCACTTCAGCTATACACCGTGAGAATATGTGATCTGCTGAGGTAAAGCCGAATGCGAGACGGGTGTATTGGTAACATCCATCGCCCCAGGTAAAGGCGGTTTTATGTCTGTCGCATTCTTCTATTTCAATTTGCTACTTGCTACTCTTCAGGTCTAAACTGACAAAATATTTGTTCCCTTCCCCTATTTTGTGGAAGAGCTGGTCCATCAGGGATATTGGGTAAGAGCTCGTGTCCTTTAGGACTGTATTTAGAGTGCGTTTAAAGTTTGCCACTACTCTGACCGTGCCGTTCTTCTTACTTATTGCGAAAATATGGGCTGTTGAAGCCTTTCGTGCCCTTGCACGACTCTAGTATGCCCTCCGACAACATTTGCTGGATCTCAACGCTGACGTCCGTTTCCATTGCCTGAGCTAGCCGATGATGTTTCTGGTATTTTGACACGCCAGTCGTTGGTATCCGCACCGGTCTGATGAACGTGCCTTTCTCCGATACCACTGTGCCTATAATTTCCTGATATCCATTAAGAGGTCCGCAACACGTTATAATTCTTCGGCATTCGAATGCTGTGGCAGTTGTATATTCAAATGCTCTCGAAGTCATCTCAATTTCTGAGACAATGAAGTGCAATCGCTGGATTTACTACTGTGATCGTAGCAGTGTGTCGAACTTTGGAGACCCAGCGTCGTCTATGGTAATATCGCATGAAATTTCGGCGCTCGCCCAAATACTTTCGTTTGATGCCAGCTATGTCCACTGACGTTGTAGTCATGTGCTTCTTTAAGTCGCAAGGGATAAGGTCACTGGGGATGATTATTACTGAACACCATGAGTCGATCATTGCTACTGCATAAATTATATGTCCTCGAATGTCAACTTTTGTGAATCGAGAACCTGGTTCCCTATCCTGCCGAATATTTTATACGTAATGAATTGTATTGTCTATGTTAGACGCGGATCACAGCATCACTTCTCGTCCACGTCCTGAAGAAAAATTATCCTCATCTGAATGAGTGCGGTTGTCAATTTTATTATCGTCTCCTGCTATGGCGGTGCGGGCCTCTACTGTTCGCTGGTATCTCCCACTATTGGGTGTTTCATTGGTCGCTCATGTTTCTGTATTGTATCGCCTGTTTGGGGTATTTGGCTGTCGATATTTGTCCTGCCCTTTGTTCTGTGGGCACGCCTGTTTATTATACGGTTGGAATAGCGATTTCTTGGCTTCGGCCATCTTGGGCACTGTGTCCCATTTGTGCTTTGGCCTGGGCTTAAAATGTCCGTCCAGTGTAGTGTGTTGTAGTATCAGCAATAGAAATCTAGCTAGCCCTCCTCCCACTCCCTTCCCATATCCCCTCTTCCGGTTTCGGGCTCACCGTCAGCAGTTCCGGTTTGTACACCTAAGTAAATAAACGTGTTTCACTTCAGCCTCCCTGTATCTTCGTCTAATCGACATCAATCAATGTATACGGATATCACAACATGGTGTCAGAAGTGGTTGCAAATAAGTTATAGATATCTACAGTTATCGTAGAAAAGTCGAACAACAACAGAGAAAAAAAATAGAAAAGATAAAAAAAAAAAAAAACAGAAACGGGTCAGCAGTCTACACGTGGAGACGGTAAAAAAGGAACTCAAAACAAGTAAGTCACGGTGTAAAGTGAATCTACAAAGTCACGGACATAATATCAAAAAAACAAAAAAAAAACAACAAAAAAAAACAAGCAAACAGAGAAACGCTGTCGAAAAACGCCAGAACAAGACCCTGTGAAGGTAGGCGATTCGCTATTTATAACCATATTGTTATTGTTATTTTTCTAAACCAACAACAACAACAACAACAACAAAATAATTTATATACAAATACCGTACGCTAATAACTCAAGTTACACAAAAAAAAAAAAAAAAAAAAAATAATAATACGTATTCTTTTTCATTTCTTCTACGTGTACTAATTCACTTTGTCAACAATGGCCTGTCAATTACCTCCCCCGTCTATGGATTGGCAGAGTGCCAATTTACCAAAAGATTTCGACAGATTCGCTCGACAGGTTATGTTGCACTTTAACGGACCTCTCAAAGATGCAAGTGAAGACGTAAAAGTGAATTATCTGTTGCTATGGTCGGGAATAGAAGGCCAAGAGTTGAGTGACACATTTGAATTTGAGGCAGGTGAAGCGTGCAATGTAGAACACTACATCAAGAAATTTCGCGCATATATAGAGCCGAGGTCAAACTTCCGCGTCGCGAGATACCAGCTCCTACAGTGCCGGCAACAACCTGATGAAGCAGCCCACGGATTCTTGAAGAGACTAAGGCAAATAATAAAACAGTGCGAGTACGATCTCCCCGTCGAGAAAACCCTTCTGGTCGACCTTTTTATTTTTGGACTGAACATAAAGTCCACACAAAAGGCATTACTCAAAGAAGGAAAGAATCTCAGCATCGCAGAAGCGCTACATGCTGCAGAGACAGAAGAGGCAACACTGAAGCAGGTGGAGGCAATACAAAACACACATAGAGAACCAAAGATCCCCGAGGAAAGAACAGAAGATGCCCACGCAATAAAGACGGGGAAGGAGTACTATAATAAATGTTACTTCTGTGGAAAAGGCCATTACAGAGGTGAATGCCCAGCAAAAGGAAAAACCTGTGGGAAGTGCCGGAGGACAGGGCATTTTGCAGTTGTTTGCCGCACCAGAGACACAAAAGACTCCATTAATAAGCACGATAGACCTCCAAGATCGGCAAAACCGCCAAGATATAGAAACGCTCACAACATAACAGCACACAGCGACGAAGAAGACGACGACTTGCCAAAAGAGGCATATTTCCATACCATATCAGCAAAATCGCATACTCCAACAGATGCTAGAGAGGCATATGCGGAATTAAGAATAGGGAACAACAGATCCCAAATAAAAATAAATGCAAAGGTGGACACAGGCGCTATGAGCAACCTTATCCCTTGGGAATACTTAAAAAAACTCAAGCATGTACACCTTCAAGACACTCCTATCCGACTATTAGCCTTTGGGGGTGTTCAAATCGACCAAGTGGGCGTATGTCACCTAGGAGTCAGATATGGTGACAAGTTCACAAGTACCAACTTCCATGTAGTAAGAAGTGATGGACCCGCGCTACTTGGCCTCCAGACATCTAGGAAACTAGGACTAGTGACCCTCAATTTTACAATAGGGACCAATATACCAAAACAAGACCACACCACTTTACCCGCGGCAGTACAATCAAAACCAGAAGGAGATACGAAAGAAAGAGAACGGATACTCAAGGAATTTGCTGACATATTCGAAGGCATTGGCTGCTTGCCAGGGGAGTACAGCATCAAGATTGACCCGTCAGTACCCCCAGTAATACACCCACCCCGTCGGGTACCAATAGCCTTGAAAGAGAAATTCAAAGCAGAGTTAGACTCCCTTGTAGCTCAAGATATAATAACCCCTGTAACAAAACCGACAGCCTGGGTCAACTCTTTTGTATGCGTCACAAAAGCCAATGGATCTGTCAGACTATGCCTGGACCCTAAGGACTTAAACAGGGCAGTGTTGCGGCCACACTTTGTTACACCAACATTTGAGGAAATCATCTCCAGACTTCATGGAGCAAAATGGTTCTCAATAGTGGATGTGAAATCAGGCTACTGGAACATGAAGCTGGACAAAAAATCAAGAGAACTTACAACATTCATCACTCCTGAGGGACGCTATATGTTTAAGCGCTTCCCAATGGGGGTCAAGAGTGCGCAAGACGAATTTCAGCGAGCCATGTTTGAGACCTTTGGGGACATTAAAAATGTCCTCTCAATATCGGACGACACCGTTATCGTTGGATTTGAGGAGGATGGCAGCGATCATGACATAGCACTCAACAAACTCCTAGAAAGAGCTCGGTCTAAGAACTGCAAATTCAACCCGGATAAATTAGTGGTCCGCACGCAAGAAATCTCTTTTTTTGGCCACATTATATCAAGGGATGGAATAAAACCAGACCCAAAGAAGACAGAGGCGATCGTCCAAATGAAACCACCAAAAGACGAAAAACAATTAGCAAGCTTTCTTGGGCTAGCAAATTATTTAAACAAATTCTCGCCACAACTGGCAATGCTGACCAAGCCACTCTGAGATCTTCTGACAACAAAAACTCAATTCATCTGGACTGAACAGGAACAGATGGCTTTTAACAGCATAAAAGACGAAGTAGGGAAAGCAATTGTGCTTAAATATTTTGATCCAAAAGCGCCAATAAATATACAGGTTGATGCATCATCAGCTGGACTGGGTGCAGCCCTCATCCAAAATGGAATGCCGGTCGCTCTAGCAAGCAAAACCCTGTCGGGGTCTGAGACAAGGTACTCGAACATAGAACGCGAAATGCTAGCAGTGGTTTTTGGGCTGGAAAAGTTCCATCACTATGTATGGGGCCAAGCAGTGACAATAATAACTGATCACAAACCGCTAGAATCAATAGCCCTAAAGAATCTTGCTAATGCACCACCAAGGTTAGCGAGAATGTTACTTAAAATCCAAGGCTATGATTTCACAGTTAAATACAATCCAGGAAAATCCATTCCCATAGCCGACTGCATGTCCAGGGTGTCACCAATCCCAGGGGAACCAATCAGGGATGTAGACATCAACATACATCTACTTAACGCACACCTGAACGCATCCCCAACTCGCTTGCTAGATATCAAGGCAGAAACACCCAAAGACCCAGTATTAAAACAGCTCACCAGCACAGTTATGTCTGGATGGCCAGAAAATCGATCCTGCTGCCACTCTCACGTACAAGCTTTTTGGAATTATAGGGACAAAATTGGCCTCCAAGATGGAGTACTCCTTAAAGGCAACAAAATCATCATACCTCGCTCACTTCAACCAGACATCCTACAACAACTACATTCATCCCACCAAGGGATAGAGAAAACCCGCTTACTGGCCCGAACAGCAGTGTTCTGGGTCGGTATCAACAAAGACATAGAGGAACTAATTAGAGACTGCTCCACATGTCAGAAGTACCAACCCAGTCTCCCATCAGAAACACTACTCCAGCACGAGACCAGTATGTCAGTACCGACATCTTTACCATGGAAGATAAGGAATTTTTACTGGTGGGGGACCATTACAGCCGCAGCCCTTTCATACGGCGTCTCCACTCGACGACATCAGCTGCAGTAATCCGACAAATGAAGCTCCTGTTCGAAGAACGAGGTGTCCCGGAGGCAGTATTCAGTGACAATGGGCCCCAGTATTCCAGTGCAGAGTTTGAAGATTTTGCCAAATCGTACAACTGTAGGCACACTACCTCGTCACCACTCCACCCCCAGTCAAACGGGTTCGCAGAAAGGATGGTGGGCGTCTGTAAAAAGTTGTTGTTGAAAGCACGAGAAACGAACACAGACACCCACCTAGCAATGATGGCGTACAGGGCCACACCGCTATCAGCTCAAATCAAATCCCCAGCAGAACTACTGAATGGAAGACCCATGAGGACCCCACTAGTGTCGAAACAACAACTAGGGGATGAACAAACAAAGCTAGAGTTGGAGAAGAGCAAAGAAGAAACAAAAAAGTGGTATGACCGAAAGAATAGCCATCAACACACACAGTTACATACCGGCCAACAGGTTCATGTTCAGGACAAAAGAACCAGACTCTGGGAACCTGGAAAGATTGTGCAGATCGCAGCAGGGCCAAGGTCATATGTAGTAAAATTCGCCAACGGTGGAATCCATCGCAGAAACCGGCAGTTATTAAGGCCAACAAAGGGAAAGGCGGACAACACGAAATGCCAGCACCAACGGAAAACTTGTTGTGGCACACACCGAGTCCCTTACCCTCACAGCACTATCCAGCACAGGGACCACGGCCAGCCAGTGGTCAACCAACAACCATCTCAAGCACACATCCACCAGTTCCATCAACACCTGCCAAACTACGTAGGTCGAACAGGACGAGCAAACCCACCCAGCGGCTCGACCTGTAACAGAACAAAATAAACTATCTCCCCCACCCCGCAACCTCTCCAGCCCATCACAGCCCAACGTACTTCTCCTTTAATACAGAAGGGGATGTTGTAGTATCAGCAATATAAATCTAGCTAGCCCTCCTCCCACTCCCTTCCCATATCCCCTCTTCCGGTTTCGAGCTCACCGTCAGCAGTTCCGGTTTGTACACCTAAGTAAATAAACGTGTTTCACTTCAGCCTCCCTGTATCTTCGTCTAATCGACATCAATCAATGTATACGGATATCACAACATAGTGTCTATCCATAGTTTTCATTACGCGTGGGAAAATATTCGGTGCCACATTTTAACCTTCTCGCTCATCAACATGGCGCCCATTAACAAAAAAACCCGTGTCTGCCGACATTTCGGTCTGATTTTCTTTTTATATTTGTCTTTTACGTGGACTGCCGCCTCTCTAACTGTTCTTTCCAGTCTTTTTGCGAAATACGTCAGCCTTTCGCCCTCCTTATGCTTAAGGTCCCACGCAAGACTCAAATGCTGACAATTCGACATGTGGCTACCATGTGCCAATAACAGGTAAGCCTTTAATTGGTCGAATGAGACTGTCTGTCTCCTGTGCTGAGTCTTCCATCTGAGAAGATACCCCTTCGTTAAGTAGTTACTTAGCCACTTAAAAAAAAATCCTCCTCCAATTTGGAGTATTCTTGACGCCCCGGTCGCACGTGAATAGCATATGCCTTGTTTGGGTCGGTAATAAATTTGTTCATGTCGACACCCGGTTGAAATGGGTGAATATGACGCATAGATTCACGCAACAACGGTTGCTTTAAGAGCAAATCGTAATCTATTGGAAGACTTGACTGCACTAGCGTCGGGGTTGTTGACTTCATCGCTATCAGTAAATTATCCAAATTCTCCGCTATTTCTCGTATTGCTTGTGATAGATCGTGTTTGAGCCTGAATAGCTCAGTTTTTTAAAAATCTTTAATTGCCTTTCAGGTAGTCCGGAGTAATCCATCTTTGTGGCAATCCATTCTTAAAATTTGTTTTTTCTTTCACTATTTCTTTTTTTTTGTCTCGTTGCTTGACGAGTTTAGAGTTTAATAGCACTGTATTTTCTGTCTCGGAAACCAACGTTACTCTTTTGGGAAAAGTCCGTTATTTCTGACACCAATGTTATAAACGTAATACTATGACACTAATGTTAAAAATGTGTAAATCAGCCACGAATTTTAATAATGTTGGAAATTCCCACTCCTATTACACCAAGCTTCTCTTATCCCTTATGTTAGTGAAAACGACTTCTATTTATTCATATATTCCCCCTCCCATAAAAAACAATGAAAGGGAGACAAGCAAGTAATCATGGGAAAGAAAAGAACGGGACACATTGATATCACAATTTATAGACATAAACTAAAATAAGACACTTGTAAGAACGAACAAAGGCGATATTGGAAAATATAACAAGTGTTTATTAATTCAAATGGATCAACTAAAAGTTCTGCTCCACTCTAGGGAGGGGGGGGGTTGATAGAGGGGCTGGTTTTGTAAAAACGAGAATGGTTGGAGTAACAAAAATTGTCAAATGTGAAAGTTCAAATTAGGACGAATTAAAAATGTATTTTTTTCATAGGGCACATACCTTTTATAGAATTTTTTTCGTGACACGCTGAGTGGAAGATATTATCACATAACTTTTTTTTAGTGTGGCGAGTTATACGTAATCTCGTAAATTTTGTCGGACTGGGTTTTTTCTTTGTGATGTCCGATAGACAGCGGTAAGATCCTCGCTGTATTTTTCTTAGCCGATAAATTTTGAATTCCACTTTTCCTTGTATGCCGGGATATATTGTCTCGATTTCAAGTGCTGGGTGGGCACCAAATCTTGACACGACTTCGCTCTTGAAATCTGACTGTCTTGTTTTCTTTTGCCCTGGTTTCCCCGCTATTACTCTAGGGCTTTTCGTTCCTAGCAACAAGCTTTCCTCCAATCTGATTAGTTGCCGTACTTACGTCCCCGCAAACTTCGTGGGCTGATTTTTCGGGTCTTGCGTCTAGCGGTCTAGACTACATCCGGTAATGTGTTTTCGCTTCTTTTTTTTATTGTAGGGGAACATGTGTCAACAAGTCCCCTACTCTTCTTTTCATGCTTTATGGGGCAAAATATGTGGATATAACATTGACAATTCTGAAACAGACAATCAACCGGAAGTAATATAGAATTAGAAGTTTTTATCAAAAAATAAAGCGAACAATAATAACAGCGAACAGTATTATTTATTTAATAATGTAAATAACATGGACGACGGCACCGGGGTGGGGGACAGGGGGGCTTTAGCCCCTCCACACTTTTTGACTCCCCCCACACACTTTACGGTCATCAATAATGAAGTTATATATGCATGTGTTTAACCGGCCCCCCCCACTTTTTAGGAGAGCCCCCCCCCCACTTTTATAGCTGTCCCGCCGGTCCTGAATAAAGTTTTATCAAACAAATAGTCAACATGGATTTTTTTGTATAATTTAAAACTTTATGAAACGAAAAGTTATCATTTAAAAATAATGGTAAAAATAATGTTCAATTTCGGTTGATTGGGTTAAGAGTGAAGGTAACTCTTCAAAATTGACCTAAAGAAGTGCCCTTACTTTTCTTTTGCCAATCTTCTTTCAAATGACTTACCTCCTTTCAAGAGAGAACGGGTTATAAAATGTGTTAATCTAAAAAGGTGACGAGTTTCACAGGTAGATCTCTATATTCAAGATGGCGACCGAAAGAGGAAGACATTTAAATGAACCATTTAGAAACAAGGCTGGTCTTCTTTATAAATATTATCATTTTTAAGGACAGCTAACAGAACGAAAACAACAACAACAAATAGACAACAAATAAATATTACGAAAAGCAAGATAAGTTATTTTCTACTAACCTGGATAAGTTTATTTGTGTTTTAACTAATTTTAAAGGGTCTTTTTCTTCAAAACAAACCTGGTGTCCACCTGTTCAGGGTGAACGAAAAACAAAATGGCTGTTCATGAGCCCTGCACGAGCCTCCTTTATAATCGGTAAAAAATCGAAAAATAAACAAAATAGTTATTTGAAAATTTCACACATTAGGAGCGTTGGCGAAATGGCAGAGATAAAGAGAATATTTTTTTATAAAATATTTAGAAAACCTTCACAACGCAGATTATTGTTTTTAAAATAAATTATTTATTTATCTTAAAAACATATATTTTTTTTTTTGAACTTGAGCGCTTTCGGTAATAAAATCACCATCTTCAGAAGAATAAGCATATTTCTTTTTTTTCTTCATTTTTTTTTTTTTCCACCCCGACTGAGACAAGCAGTAAGGATGGATTCGTCTCGATGTTATGGACGAAATGTTTATAAGTCGTGTGTATCACGTGGTACGTGGAAAGTTATTTGAAAATTTCACACATTAGGAGCGTTGGCGAAATGGCAGAGATAAAGAGAATATTTTTTTATAAAATATTTAGAAAACCTTCACAACGCAGATTATTGTTTTTAAAATAAATTATTTATTTATCTTAAAAACATATATATTTTTTTTGAACTTGAGCGCTTTCGGTAATAAAATCACCATCTTCAGAAGAATTATTCTTCTGAAGATGGTGATTTTATTACCGAAAGCGCTCAAGTTCAAAAAAAAAATATATGTTTTTAAGATAAATAAATAATTTATTTTAAAAACAATAATCTGCGTTGTGAAGGTTTTCTAAATATTTTATAAAAAAATATTCTCTTTATCTCAAACAAAATAGTGTTTGAAACACATCCAATAAATGTCACCAATTGTGGGGAAATATAATGTTCTACCAGTATATTGCTTAATTTTCGTTTTTTGAGCGATTATCGAAACTAATTTTAGTCAAGTTTTCCCGTTCTAGCTGAACAGGTGGGCACTAGGTTTGTTTTGAACATAAAGAACTCTTTAAAATTTCGTAACATTTATTTGTTGCCTATTTGTTTTGTTTTTTACTCCTTTTGTGTTGTGTTAGCTGTCGTTATAAATGCTCGGTAAAATTATTATTTAATTCATTGGACGGATTATTTAAAAAAAATAATGAGAAAAAAGTAAAACATGAAAGGCATCAACTTTCTTGAATTCATATTGTTGGGACAATAACTCGTGTAGGTTCTACTCAACGCAGGGGAGGAAGAGGGGAAAGGGCAAAGGCCATCGTAATAAAGGAGGCTAGAGCGTTGGAAAATGACGTCATGCTATAAAGTAACAAACGAGATCTGTCGAACAGTCGCACTATGGGCATTTTGCCCCCGACATCTCTTCACTTAAAATTCATCAAAATTTAGGTAATCAATCAATTTTAATGAAATATTTAGTATTTATTAAGTAACGATCACCGAATATAACTAACCCATTACTTCAGTAGAAATCTTAGTGCAAATGTATTATTTCGTGTCATTTGCGTAGGCTAGAAAGCAAACATTAAATTAATACTTAATAATAAAATAGTGGTGTCATAAATTTTTAAATAAACACCTCTCCCTTAAACCTACGATTACACCTAAATCCGAGTGCTTCACCCCTCTACATTCTCCGTTAAATCTATCACTTATGCTTGTTCCAAGTGCCAACATCCACCCCCAAATAGTTCTCCTTACCATACCACTAGCCTTAAGTCCGGATGGCTACAGGATCTCCTCCCTTAAAAAATAAACAAGACATTGGTTACATCTAACATTTTACACAAGGACAAGACCTATTTAAAACTATAGGGGACAAATCCTAACCCGCTCTTCGAAAAAAATAAAAAGGCGATGTTATTTGCCTGAAAACAACAGAATGAATAAATGAAATATATTTTGAAATATCTTAGCCTTTATTAAAAAATATAAGGAAATGAACGGTTCTTATTTACCGTTACTGAATTGTTCTTTCTTATTAACTTGTGCCATTTTTACTTGCGCCATTTTTACTTGTGCCATTTTTACTGTGCACCAGTTTTGATACAAAAAGTATCAATCCCTCGGCTAGCTCATAAAACTAGACACGGAGATCGTCTCTAAATTTATCTTATCTGCAAGCAAGTCTCCTTCTCGCAACACTTTTGGGGAAATTAAATTTCTTTGCTATTCATCAGTTAAGTGTTCCCTTGTTCCTATTTAAATGGGCACTTCGAAGATCGAGCAACGCTACGTTGGAGCCTTTCTTTCTTGTGCAGGCGTCGACATATCTATTCAACTCACGAAAGTCTTACACTGGGTACACTTTAGATTTATTCTGTTGAAATACGGCCATTAGTAGAATCAGGTATTTTGGAGGACCAAGTTTTTCCTCAGGATAGGGTAGCAGTCATCCATTGTTTAGCCACGTTTCCAGCTCATGGCGATCTGCTTGTCGAACCTGCGAGGACATGGGATATACAGGCACCTTATTTTTAAGTTCACTGAGTGGCTGACTGCCTGCCAATTTGCACGATGCTGTCCAAGCCCGTTGACTCGTAAATTCACGTATTTTAATTTACTTCATCTATATTTAGTTAAGCGCCCAGTCTTACTTGCAAACACAGCATGCCACTCGCTGTCTCTTTGAACAACAAACGGCAGCTAACTGAACGTCAGCAATCTGGGGGTGTAGCTGTCACCAATAGGGACTACTTTTGAATGCATAATCACTGTCCCTGTGAGCTGGCTTGTCCAATCAAATCACAGGGCGCAGTAATATCGTTAGTTCCTTAAGGGACTACTTATGTCCCCTTAGGGTTCGATGAAAAAGATGAGACGACCTCCTGGCACCAGCTTGGACACATCGCAGAGAGCATTAGCGAGGAACGAGGAAACGCTCTCTCTCCGCCGCCGTCGTCCACCAGCGAGGAACGAGGAAACGCTCCCTCTTCTGTCGCCGTCGCCGACTACTACCATATTCACTTGAAGAAATCCACGGGCAGCCCTAAGAACTATTATATTCTTCTCTCTTCCTCAGACGGACACTGCCCCACTCTCTTCTACCTATACCAAACGGTATAGGTAACCTTGAGTTAATAAAACCCCTTTTTGTTAGAGTTACAGAAATACTTTTCGTTGTTCCGTTTCTTTACGAGAAGATAAAAGGATAACTCCTTTCATCATCTCATCATCACCTTACAGGGGTTCTCCCTTTGAATCTCGTTACATTTTTACAAATACGTCTCTGTAGAGCTGATGTGAAAAAGAGGTAACAAAGTGCATTGTGGCCTCCAGAAAGAGTGATTAGAGTTATCCCTGGAAATCACACATAGGTCTACACTGATTAAGAAATCCGATGGTAATACACATGAGCATTATTTGAAGCTACCCAATCATTATTTGAAGCAATCAATCAGAATACTAAATTAAATATTTTTAATTCTAACTTACACTTATACATGTGTTTATATTACATGCTACACACATAGATTATTTTAAGGATACAAGGGGCCTTTAGTAAAGTCTTTATAATATTACATGCTGCAAGCATAGATTACTTTTAAGAATACAAGGAACCTATAGTAAAGTTTTTATAATATTACATGCTACAAGCATAGATTACTTTTAAGGATATAAGGACCCTATAGTAAAGTCTTTATAATATTACATGCTGCAAGCATATATTACTTTTAAGGATACAAGGGGCCTATAGTCAAGTCTTTATAATATCACATTCTACAAGCATAGATTATTTTTAAGGATATAGGGGGCCTTTCTTTATTTTTAAAAATAAAAGGAATCTTTCTTTATTTGTAATGAACGGATCACCGTCGCCATCTTGAACTCTTACAAATATAAAACAAAATTTCGCATGATGTAATTATTTTTACATATTCTTACTCTTTTTTCTACTGTTGTAACATTGTCAATATTTCTGTTAACAAAGACATGAGAAATATGGGGTGACATTTATAGTTTATTCATAGATAATAACAATCCTTTTTGATCGGCTAAAATGAACTGAGCTCGTTCTTAATGAAGAATGGTCACACCATCTTTTTTTATTTAGCTTTTAAATAATTGTTGTGAAGTTGTCCAACAGTAAATAATAAATAAAGGAAGTCAAGTCGAGGGTTGGTTTAACAAGTGTATTAACAAAGTAAGAAAGTGACTAGCACTTGGCTAGACAGTTACAAGACTGTGCTTTGTCTTCTGTGTCTCTGGTGACTCGCACTATTTATAGTGACAACCGGTGTAATTTCTCCTGTGTAAGAACGGCCGGTGTAACAATAATGATACCTCACGATTCACTTAGTGTTGTACAAGCCTGCAGTTCTTTGAGAGAAGTGACTGGAATAAGAAGATGTATTATAACGAGGTACCTGAACCACGAATTGATGAACACTACTAAACTAATGAGTGAAAAGATGTCAAACAAAGGAAGCAGAGAATAAATCAGACAATTCTGAGATTAGTTGCTTTTAGAATGTTAACGTATTTTGAGGAGATAATTGATTTTGACGTGCTGGGGTGTTTTGGCTGCTGTTGTTTCTTTAATATATAGTTGGTCTGTTTTGCATATAAAGAACACGGCTATTCTCTTCTGTGTAATATATAGTGGGTCTGTTTTGCATATAAAGAGTAAGGCTTGTCTTTTCTGTGTAATATATAGTGGGTTTGTTTTGCATGTAAAGAGTAAGGCTTTTCTCTACTGAGTTATAAATAGCTGGTTTGTTTTGCATGTAAAGAGTAAGGCTTTTCTCTACTGAGTTATAAATAGCTGGTTTGTTTTGCATGTAAAGAGTAAGGCTTTTCTTTTCTGTGTAATATACAATTGGTCTGTTTTGTGTGTCACTTGTAATATTATCTAACTTGTTTTTCGTCATTACACATTTATTCAGCCACTTGTGCCGATATTCTTATTTTAATTGCTAACAAAGATAGCTTTATTTCATTTTGTCCCGAATTCCTTCTTTGTAGAAGTATTAACATAATAGGCAATGGCATAGATGCTTACAAAGAAACCGAAATCCATTCTGATTGATTTTTATTTCATGATTAAATTGTTTTAAATTTTATGTTTAGTACTGTTTGGTTTACACTATTGCCTTTTTTATTCTAATAAATATTTGCTTGATAAAATAAAAATAAAAATCTAATGTAAAATTATCAAAGTTTTATTTACTTATATTTACACTGCCACTGAGACGTAAAAGGCTACAGAGAATTAGGGTCCAGAATTATAAGAGAATCCTAAGTTGGAAGTTAAGTAGCAGATTGTTTGTTCAAATTACATTAGAAATTCTGCAAGTTTGTACGGTCTAGGAAAAAGAGAACAGGAATAGAATTCCAAAGGCAAGCAGTTCGAGGAAAGAAAATATTAGAGTAGATAGCTTTCCGACATCTGGGGAGCTCCACAGTGAAATGGTGGGTTTTTGCCGATTCATCTCTAGATTGTGAAAGTTAACTTTAAACCGCTTAATTTAATAAAGATTATTTTATTTAGAAAAAAGAAAACAAATAAGACGATAAAAATACATGAAGATAAGTCCAATTCTTTCTCTTAAACGCTTGTGTTTTTCTCATCTAATTGATCATAACAAAGTGAATCGTGGGTAAAGACAGGAAATAAAGTACATGCATAGTGGGTGTGATCTGGCATAACAAGGAGAACACTTCTGAGAACGTGTGCAAATATATTACACATGAACAGGAAAATTATCCTTGCAAATGAAAGGGAAAAAACTTCAACATTTCAAGTTGAAGTTGTGTTACAATGTACCAGTAAAACATGATGTGTTTGAGTCTGTTCTCAATTCAAAGGCGATAATTATGTACTTTACTTTTAACAGTATGTTGTAACTTTAAAAAAGGGCACACAATGCAAGTTGAATGCAATAACTTGATTGTTAAATGTGCAAGGCATCAACAATAACAGCAATCATAATTGCTGTCATTGATTTAATATTTCGGATTTTAAGGACGATTCTCTAAAAATGCAGATCCACATACACAACAAGAATTAGCTCTCCCTTTTTTATTTCAGTTCAGTTAATTCTTATAGATAAAAGTGCACAGTACGAAAGCTAACACTTGGTTTCTCTATAAGTTGCATACATAGCAAAGTGTTCTTTTTTATTTTACTTCAGTTAGTTCTTATAGATAAAAGTTGCATACATAGCAAAGTGTTCTTTTTTATTTTACTTCAGTTAGTTCTTATAGATAAAAGTTGCATACATAGCAAAGTGTTCTTTTTTATTTTATTTCAGTTAGTTCTTATAGATAAAAGTTGCATACATAGCAAAGTTGTTAAGCTTTGAGGGATAGAGCGTAACATCGTGGTAGACTATGAGTCACGAAGACATAGAAGAAAAGACAAGAATAGAATGGGGTAACAATAATACGTGTGTATTGCACAACTTTTATTCTCGGACTGAAGATACAATTTTGAAAGAACAAATTTGGCACCTAATTTTCATGTCACGTGATACCTCTGCAGCGCAGGAATTATCATGTAGTGCGGTGATCAGGTCGATGGCCTCATCAGCACTTGGTTGAGTGGAACTATATTCAGTTGCCAATCCAACAAAAGTGTTCTTTTTTATGTTATTTCAGTTAGTTCAGAGATCAAGGGGTTCCCTCCTGTAGCTAACCCTTAATTTCGTTATGATTTGAATTTATATCCGACGGTCTCTTTTAAGGATAGGCATTGTCTCGTTTATATTTTGCTACATCTCTGTCTTCCTCGAATTGTTTCTAAGTATTACTTAAGTATTTTTTTTTATCATGCCAGTTGCTCGTACTGCAACTGGTATAATATTTATTTATTTCAGAGACCATGTTTTTTTAAAATCATTCCTGAGGTGCTGTTATTTCATTATATTTTCCCATTTAGCTCTATTGAAGCCATCGTCATTTTTGGACGGTTACAGCAATAATGAGAGCAGTCGTTTCAGGTTTGTTCCGCATCAGAATGTCTAGTTTGATGACTGTCTTTTATGTATCTACGCGCCTGTATGTCTTTGTCATAGAACTCTGTTACCTTCCCATTTGATGTTGTTATTGGAGGTTCATGCTCCCAGATCTTCGACGATCTGTCAAGCTGCATCTCTCTGCAGATCTTCCAATGGAGGTATTTCCATACTTTGTTGCGGTGGACAGTGTAAAAATCATCTATCCATAGGATCTTGCATCCAGACATTAGGTGGCTCGGGTTCTCAATTGTTGGATTGAAAAGCCTACGCTTGTCATTTGATTGTAGGCCAGCAATTTAAAAAAATATATTTGTGAGTAAGCCTTGGTCTTGTCCAGCTATAATAAGTCTTTCATCATTAAATGGAAGTCTGACACTCTTGAACCATTGGAATAAAGCCTCCCTGTCAATATATTCCTGGTCAAGCTCATTGAGAAACTTCCCTGCTGGCTTATGTTGTTTCCATCCTTGATTTCTTCTCTCTATTTCCTTCTCTGTGTATTTCGTTCTTTTCTTTATTGCAATACAGGTTGCTGGTTCGTCATAAACCTCGGCAGTATTCTCCAGTAGGGCTTTCTCAAAATGTTCAGCAAGCTTTGTGATTGAGGTTTGTTGGGATAGGTATTCATGATGATTCCTCACCATTTTCAGTGTTATATCTCTTGCGCTTTTTATGTACTGTTCCATTCTTACTATTGTAGTCAATATGCATGGTTGATTTCAGTAAGACCTAGACCTTCTTCTTTTCGTAGTAAGTATATTCTGTGTATGCATAGGTTTCGGTATGTTAACCTATGTAGGGTTAACATTTTCCTTGTCTTGGTATCGAGTTATGGCTAGTCAATGATACCGAAACCATACAAGATGACAAGAATTGCCAGCTGGTTCATGGCAGTTATTTTGTTTTTGGGGCTTAGTTCCGACTTGAAGATCTTTTAAGGCGTTTGATGTATTCTTTTTCTATCTTATCTATCATCTTCTTATGTTTCACCATTACATTCGCCTCTATACCATATTTGTATGTGGCATCCTCTCCCAGGTCGAAAATAATCTATTGATTTAAAGCTGTTCTGATGTTGCTCTTTTCAACTTTTTGATAGTGCATTTAGCACACTTGTCAAATCCAAACTCCATACATACATTCTCTGTGAACGTTATTACAGTTTCTATGAGGGAGACTAGGTGTTTTTGTGTCTCTGCATAAAGTTTGAGATCGTCCATTAAGAGTAGATATTTCACTGTTTTATTTTCTTTTTTCCTGCCTCTACTTAGGTTGTTTCCAGCATCACATTTTTTTTAAAGCTTGCCATTGTAAGGCAGACAAGAAGTTGTGACAAGCTATCTTCATGGAAGATACCTTGCTGGATTTGAGGTTTGTATTGTTCCTTCTATGTGATTTAGGGCAATAGATGTTTACCACATGATCATTTGTTTTTCAAGGAATGTCCTTATATTTATGGACATTGTACAGCTCCAAACACCACAATATCCAGGAGTTATGCACACTGTCATATGCCTTTTTATAGTCGATCTAGACCATTGATAGGTTTCTCCGTCGCTTTCTGCAGTCCTTCAGGATAGTTTTATCTATAAGGAGTTGGTCTTTTGTACCAAGTTTGTTCCTGGTACACACTTTTTGTTCCTTTTCAAGGTAATCATCATCGACCAGGTATTTATAAGTCATGTCGGCGATTATCTCTGTAAGCCATATGTATGTGGTTGTAAGCCAGTGAATAGGCCGGTATTTGTTGGGCAAATGGGTCTCTTGGCTCTTGGGTATAAGAGTTGTTTTGCCCACAGTGAGCCATTCTGGTGAGTCTTCTTCAGCAGGGAGAAGTCTATTAAATGTCTGGGCATAGTGGTGGTGAAATGCTGCCAACCCTAATGTCTTCTTTTATGGTGCTTATCCACTCCTTTTCCTGATGTTGTTTCAGGTCCTCATTCAATGGCCTCCAGAATATCTCCACTTCTTCCTGGCTAGGTGAATATATTACCTTGATTTAATCTCTGAGATTTCGGTAGAACATCCTGTCAAATTGTTTGTTTACTGACCTGGACTTAATTTTTTTCTTTTTTATTTAGGCAGCAAAGGCTTTTACTTTTGCGTGGTTTTCTGCTACATGGTCTATTAACTGGTTTGGGGATAGAAGGGAATATTTGGATTTTAGTTTTTTTTACCTTCTTTATCAGGTTTTGTCCTGGGTGTTTAGTCAACAGAAAAGTAGAGATCTGGGATGTCTCTTTTCTGGGACTCAAATCTCAGTTGAATTTTTCTTTTCCAGACTGGTTCGTTTGTTTTAGGCCTCCCGTCTGCTTCTATTTTCCTTTCTTGTCTTTTGAGGAGGAGTTTTGTTTGGATAGACCATGCTCCCCCATATGTTTCATAGTTGATTTCTGTTAAAGAGGTATTTGTTTGGACCAGCCGTGTAAGGGCATCGTTCATCTTTATGACAAGATCCTTGAAGGCTTTGATCACTTTTATTTGAACAAGTCTGAGTCGATCTCGAAATGTCAGATGAGATGTGTTTTCTATATTATTTGTCAACAGGTTCTCCAGCTTAATCTGTTCTTCGTCGATTGATGGAGTTTGAAGGGAGGTCTTGTTCACTCTGTCGTCTCTTCCGAGCTTGGTTGTAGTGTTTATTCTGCTGGGTATCTATTAGGAAGGACCTTTGGGTAGATATTGCTGCCATTGGTTAAGAGTTTTCGTCTGTGTCAAGTTGCTGGGGTGCACAGGATTATGGTGAGTCATCAGTAGCTGGAGTCAGACAGACTTCAGGCATGGGAATAGTGTTGCTGATTGGGCACATTTTATTTACAGACATCTGATGAGTGCAGCATTTTACTTTTTCAATCTCACACTGTGAAAATGTCCTACTCGCCAAGAAGTTAGATTTTGAGCAAGTTAGCCTGTCTTTTTGGATGTTCTTATATGAGCAGTGATGGTAGAAAATTCTCTGCTATTCTACACATGTTTCTTTGAGCCCTGCATATTTGGCTTTCGCATACTTCATTGCCCATATCAGAGTCCACTTTTCCTCCCTGCTCCATTGGGTTTGGTGGTATTTTCTCTGGACTTTGAAGTTCACTCTTGCCTCATCAATTTATCTCATTCATCTCATTTTGATATATATATATATATATATATATATATATATATATATATATATATATATATATATTTATTTATTTGAGATACAATTGAAAGTATTTTTTTAGTTGTAGTTGCATGCAATTTTTCTTGAATTTGAGTCTCAAATATCTTGTCCTTCTGTCTGCCCCATTTCTCAAATCGTGAGTATTTGAATCAGTGAAGAATCTCCTTCTTTTCCTCAAAATGACTATTTTGTAGTTCCGCTTTGTTGTGGTCTTTGTTGCATTTTGCTGGGATCCAGGATCAGAATTTGTCCGGTCTGGTGAATTGTTTAGTTTAGTGCTGCTACCTAGGGTAGTATAACTGGGAAAAGTTGCAGATATTTTCCACGTATGACCCAATGTGCAGCCATGAAAAGGAGACCTTTTTTCTCCTTGGCGATGTCCTGCCAGTGTTTATTCTTGGTTATTTTCTTGTTCATTTTTGTTTTAGAATTTGGTCAGGGTTCGCTCCCTTTGGGAAGCATCCTCATATCTTCACATCCCGACACATCCTTTTGCAGGGGCATGCTAGAATATATCAATAAACCATTTATAGAAAGACCAAAGACACACAGGGTTTGTGTCTAGTAGGGTTTTTCCAATTCTCTTTGTGTGATTGAATGTGTATTTCTAAGTGAGCATTTTGTGAACACGTGTTAGTCACATACTTTGCACAAATAGAATTTCTCTCTTTAGTTTTAAAATTTGTTTTAGTTCAGTTATATCTAAGCGATAAAGGTGACCCCCTCCTGGGACTAACATATGATTTTGTTGTGATTTACATGAATATTTGAGGGCGCTTTTAAAGATCTTCCCCACTTCTCAAACCTTTGGTAAGTAAAACAGTATGTGTTCGCATGTGATTCTTTAAATTAGAACTATCTGAAAATGCATATTCACATAGTTTACAAGAATAAGGTTTCTCTCCAGTGTGTGTTCGGATGTGCTTTTTTAAGGAAGAGGTGTACGAAAAAGCAGATCCACAAACTTGACAGGAATAAGGTTTCTCTCCAGAGTGTGTTCGCATGTGAACTTTTAAAGAAGAATTCTCTGAAAATGAAGATCCACATACAGTACAAGAATAAGGTTTTTCACCAGGGTGTGTTCGCATGTGATTTTTTAAGGACGAATTTTGTGAAAAAGCAGATTCACATACTTTACAAGAATAAGGTTTCTCTCCTGTGTGTATTCTTATATGATTTTTTAAGGAAGAACTGTCTGAAAATGCAGAGTCACATATTTTACAAGGGTAAGGTTTTTCTCCAGTGTGTTTTCGCATGTGTCTTTTTAATTTAGAATTGTCTGGAAATGCAGAATTACATACTTTACATAAATAAGGTTTCTCTCCAGTGTGTGTTCGAATGTGTTTTTTTAAGTTAGAATTGTGTGAAAATGTAGAGCCACATTCTATACAAGAATAAGGTTTTTCTCCAGTGTGTATTCGCATATGATTCTTTAATTTATACTTCTCTGAAAATGCAGCTTCACATACTTGACAAGAATATGGTGTCTCTCCAGTATGTGTTCGTACATGTCTTTTTAAATCAGAACTGCTGGTAAATGATAACTTGCATACTTCACAACAATAAGGCTTTATTTTTGCACATGTTTCCATGTCTATTCTTAAAAGAGACAATGTTAAAATGTTGATCCACTTCTGTCATTTGATTAATAGTTTTGACCAGTAAATAACATTATTCATTTTCCAGTATAACTGTTACCTGTGAATGAACAAGGTATATTATTAAACAAAGTTTACAACAGAAGAATGCAGAAACTAAATGTATTTTTTCAATTTGAAGATTTAATCGAAAATATTCTCTTTAAGTTTGTTAAATAAGACATTTAATTTGATATGATTTAATATAAATTCATTACTACAGTAGACTAATTAACCCGCTTAATTTTTAATTGAGTAAAGACGACTAAAGAACTGGCTAAGAAGTGCAGTTAAGATAACAAATATAAATATCATAACATATTGTAAAAATTATTGTTTAATATTAATTAACTGAATTTTAAAAAGACTTGATATTTATCTACCTCCCACAGCGGTAAAGTGTGACACAAGGTCGGGAAAGTGGGATGTAAAAAGCCATCGCCCTAGAGGAAGAAGAGCACCGGCAGGGGCGCCTCAGGCGATTAGCAATAAACTAACTCCTTCTCAAAAGGTGAGAAGACAAAGCCTTGGAGGGTGGACCTCCGAGAACTGCACAGGAAATACCCCAGACCGGTGGAATCAAGGCCCGAAAGCCAATGCAATATCGGTCTACAAAGTGAGCATCCATCAGAACAGATACTACACTCTGATCTTAGTCAAAAGGCCAACGAGTAAATTTAAAAAGACTTAAACAAAAGACAGACTCTTAAGAATGTACTTATTCTACACCTTCCTCAGAATCGTACACTAATCAACCTACTTAATTTTTGATAAAGTAAAGAAGACTTGTTAAGAAGTGCATTAAGATGACTTGACATGACTTGACATGACGCCTAAAAATCTAGAATATGGTAAGTCGAAGAAAAGATGGAATCTTAGGAATGTATTTGCTTCACACATACCTCAAAAGCGTTTACCCTGCCAGCTTGATTAAAACTGTGAATTTTATATTGTATAGACGTAGGAGATTATTCCACAGGGAGGTGTTCATTGAGATTATTCTCTATTTTGATAAAGAGACCGAATTTCAAGTCAGACTATCATAGTTGATGTTTTTTATTTGCAAAGCTGCACCACTTAGCCTAATAGGACTGTCCCTGAATACATTAGCAACATAGAAAGTGGTGTTCCCCGAAATGAACACTTTGAAAATCCCCATAATGAACAATCTCTCCTGTGGATATTCATTATTTGTCGATCAAATTGTTTTCCAAGTCGATTATTATATAACAAGATGACTGAACGCTGTAGAGAATTTTGAGCGATAAATATACTAGTATATATTTGGGGGCTTGCACCAACTACAATGATAGAAAGAATTAAATTCTTTTTCACAAGGATTATTGTTTTATATTTCTGAGCTGATAATCGCACTGGTAAAATATTATTTAAAGATAATGTTGCCGGATTTGACAACTGTTGTGGCCGAAGGTAAAGTTAAAGGTAAACCTAGCTAGCGAGCTGTCATAATTTGAAAAATGTCAAACCTAAGTGAGTTCGTACAGAGTCAATCTGTGACAGAGATGCAGTAAGAGCATGGACAGATATACTATGATGGAGCATAGCCTGAGTGGCAACTGGCCCATCAAGAGTGAAAGGAAAGGAATAAGTGACAAGGAAAGTACAGCCCTAGTAGATTTTTAAGATTAAGCAGCCAATGAGATCGCTTACTGGATGAGACAAGTAAAATTTAGTCGGACAACACCAGATTACCATGCCTGATATATATATATATATATATATATATATGGTGCGACCATCAACTTTTTATTGAGTCAAAGCAAGCTGAGAGACTTGAGTTTTGAGCTTGAGAAAGTTTAGGAAAACTGCCACTGGCTGACCATGATTTGCTTTTCTCAACCTGGAAAAGTGATGTTATTCACACCGACCGTCCATTAAGTTAGCAAGTGGAAGTTGGAATACCAGACTGCGACCAGAAGGAGAGATACTAACCCTCAACCAGTAAAATACTTTTTCTCCCTGTAATTGCAAGTTTCATGGAAATATATATTATTCTCATATTTATTATAAATTAAGGCTTGTGGGTGACAATTGTATCATTCAATCCAGTTATTATTAGTATAGCGATATAGTATATATTGGCTAGATTTAATTTCATGATCAATGTAATAAACCTTCACGCCACTCAATGCAATCTTGCTTTTCGGGAGGGGCCACGTTTCTTCAAGGGATGTAGCAATCCATGATCACTTACCCAGCAACATCTGCAGCTATTACTCTGACCGGATATGAGTTGACAAATAAAAGGCGAGTAACTTGTTCATTTCCTATTTTTAATCACCTGACCATTTCCATGAGGCTGTGAACACCTTTGTCCTTTTGTTAAACATTGTGCTAAGATCTGGTTTTATTTTGATGCAATAGTTCATCCTACAGAATTTACCTTCTACAAAGTCATTGATGCAAACCTCACACAAATGTTTTATTATGTCAATACCAATAAATAGTTTGAAGCCTAAAACCAAATGTTCATGACTAGGACATCAGCTTTCAGGAAATCCACATTATACAGTTAGCATGAGAGTCGACACACCATATATGCCATCAACTGTCATTATCTCCACCTCTTGTAGACTGAACCTACACTCAAATTCAGTCACAACCATCATGAATGCATTAGTGTCATGCTTTTGTTTCCATTAATCAGAACTTCAATCAGAGAAATTGTCTTATAACGTTTTGAAAGACATTGGCACCAATTTTTTATCCCTTTCTTCATTTCCCAGACACTGATCTAACAATATGACCTATCTTTTGGCACCTAACGCAATGTATATTTACTTGCATATTTTGGAGAGATCAACTGTGCCCATCCTTGCACTGATATCGGCAGTCTCTTGGAAAATGGTTTAGTTGAGAGCATCCATAACACACAATGCTTTGGCAGATGCACCAGTTGAAGAACGGCCAGTAACAGACTGCTTCCGTCTCTACTTTTCATTCATACTGCTGTCAAGTATGATGTACTAGAAAAGAAATACAGTGTTGTCCGGGATCAATAATAATAATAATAATAATAATAATAATAATAATAATGATATAGTATTACATTTGGAGCATGGTATATGTTAGTACAAAAATGCTCAATAACCCAGATAGAGCAAGAACTTCAATGTATTTCATTATACTATTGTGTACTAGACAAGTACGTTAGTGTTGGCCGAGATCAATGATAGTTATAATACTATATTTATTAAGTGATATATGTTAATCCAAAAGTGCTTAATACTCTAGACAGCGCTGGAATCTTTAAACACAGAGTTGGCCGGGAGCAAGAACTTCAATGTGTTTTAGTATTGTTATGGTCCGTACCTATAATGAAGATTTGGACTCTTCCATTCTCAATAAATGCTGGAAGCATTATGCTTCTCAGCTGTTGAACCCCAGTCTACACTAACAGTCAGGACTGACGGTCAACTTCGCTTGTTTCTCTATTGTATATATTTTTCTCCAATATACTTATTATATCAAAACCGTGTGTTTGTGTTTTCATTTTGGCCATGAAACAGGCCCACACCAATTATCATGTTGTAAACTACACAAGAAACTGTGTCTTGTCCTGGAACCAATAAAAGTAATTATATAGGATTATATTCGGTAAGTTGTATATGTCAATTTAAAAGTGCTCAATATCCTTTGATAGAGCAGGTAAAACACTGCATCACCCCGAAGAAATACATTCAATGTTTTGTTATAGTGTTGTATACTAGAGAAGAAACCCAGCATTGCCGTGGAGCAATAATAGTAATAATACATTATTATATTTAATATTTTAATCTAAACATGCTCAATATCGGACATAGAGCACTTTTGGCCTTCAATGCAAAGCCTTCGTTAGAGGATTGTACTCTACACAAGAAATTCAGTGTTGTCTATCAGTAATAAAATAACCATACAGCATTATATTTGATAAGTGGTCTATGGAATACATTAAAACAAATATGTGTTCATTATATTATTCTGGGGGAGATGGAGAAGATAAAAACTTGGTGTTGCCTTGGACTAAATATCAACAATAATTTGTTTCCTTTTAGTAGTGGGAAGAAGACGGGAGATAAGAAACTTGGCGTTGCCCTGCAATACATTCAAACAATATGTTTCATTTCTTACATTTTAATATTATTTTTAAGAAAAAGGGTATAAGGGTTTATAGAGACAGAGGGAAGAAAAGTATGGAGAGGGCGATTTAGATCGCTTGGGAAATACCTCTTAAGGGGTACTAACATAAGCAGGGATGTAAAACCATTTCGGGATTTTGTCGACAAGTTTGTTCTTGTTGATAAATTCCGGAATGAAAACCCTGTTAAGTAGTATGGACTTGAACAGTTAGTCGCAGCTCAGATTCGGCACAACTTTCGAGTTACATGGATCGATTCTTAATTGGGAAAGTCGACTTAGGGCTTTTAGATTGTTCAAGTTTTCATAATATAGTTTACTTAGATCATAGGCTTGTCTGGGTTCGGGTAAACATAGAATAGCTGGTTACTGGAAGTTCAACACATCGTTGCTTGATGTGAAGAACTTCCAGAATCAGTTTTTTATTAACAATACAGCGAGTATTGATGGGTGCTATGCGAATAAGAGGTGAGGGTATCTTAGGAAGGTTATTTGGCCCTTCATTGCTGATTATACTCACCGACTCAACCTTAAATCTAGGGAAACTAAAGTGATGCTAGAAGCTAGATTAGATTGAGCGGTAGAAGCAGGGGATAGCAGTACTTTTACTATAGTTAAGGCTGAACTGAACTCTTTGGATGACAAATAGGATCAGAGATTCTTAGTTAGGTTTAGGTTAAAAAGAATTCCTCATGAGGCGACAAACATGTTCGCATCCCTGCATGTAGAGGAGCATCGACAGTCAACTGATCGACACATCACCAGTGTCACATTATCGGATGGGCGTCTTGTGACTACAAACGACAGAATTTTGGAGGGTTTTCGCTCTCATTTTCAGGAACTTTTCACCAGGAAGCCCGGTCTGACAATGGCTCAATTCGATGCCTATTTAGTTGACTTTTCCTGTCTTGAGGCGACCGAAGACGCTAAGTGAGAAGGTTATATAAAGGAAGATGAAGTCCTGGAGGCCCTGAAACAGGTCGGGCTCAATAAGTTTCCGGGGGTTAATGGTCTGCCTTACAAACTGTATTTGAAGTTGTTGCCTATTTTTGTGCCCTTGCTGGCTGTGTTGTTTAACTCCTGGTTTAGGAACGGGTCTATTCCCCAGTATTTTACCATAGATATCATCAAATTGCTTTGCGAGGACAAATTTCAATGAAAAGTGAATGAAAGTTGTGCATTTGTGTTAAGTGAATGGAGCTAATATTGAGTGGTACTTAGACATGACTTAGACAGGATATTGGGTAGTCGAAGCAAACACTGACCCTTTTTATTTGACATGGTTAGACTAGAGTAAGTTATGTTTTGTTCCCCCCTTTTTTAACTAGCTAGTGTATGTAAGATGTCATAGGCCCCATTTAATTTTGTCCTGACCCTTCCCGTTTTTTTTCTCCCCACTTTTATTTCATAATTACCATTCCCGACCCCAATTAGGTTACAGATGTGCTGTTTTGTCAGAGATGCAGGTCTGCTTTCATAATTCCGATAGAGGTGTAAGAAATAATACTGTCGGGACCAGCATCACCTTTTTTTGACTATTTATCTGCCACAGGTTTTAGTGGGAGGTTTTTATACCAACACTTCCATTTTTTGTCATTGTATATATTTCATTCATTTGTATATAAAACCTTTATTCCATAACTTCCCGTTTCATGTTTATATTGTCATTTTTGGTTTTTAAGTAGGTTAATCATGGAGTAAATTTGTTGTGGTGATTGTGACTAGTTAAGTTAATTAATGTTAGTTAGGTTCGCATTCTCCCCAGACCCCTTTTTTCGGCCTTGCCCCACATTTTGTGATATTTTGCAAATAAATATTATTGGAGTAAAGTGGTTTTTGACTCAGTAGAGACCAGACATTGGATCTTGTTCCAGCAGAGAAATCCGTTCTCTGCCCCATTACTTATTGTTACCAGATCTTTTTGGGGTGGGTTTCTGAAAGAGTATTTGCTGGATATCTTCCCATTAAAAATTTTCCCAACATATCTCAAAAAGAAATAGTGGATTCTTCCCTTTTTGCGGATCAAAAACCGTATAAATTTAACGTAAACTGATCACCCACGTTTTGACCATGTTGCATGTTCTTTATTCACCCATTCTTTTTACGGACCAAATTTTGTTCTTTTTTCTGTGTACAATTACCTATCATGCCGCTAGAGAATTCCGGGTTGTTTGGAAAATTTTGGAAAAATTTATGATGGTCAAAAAGTGGAAGATCAGTTTACGTTTAATTTATACAGGAAACTGATCCCCCTCCTAAAATCTAAATTTTGAAAAACATTCTAAAAAACACGTAATTCTCTAGCGACATAAGTAATTGTACACAGTATTATTTTTTAAATTTGCGATGGTCAAAAAGTGGGGGATCAGTTTACATTAAATTAATATAGGAAACTGATTCCCCCTCCTAAAATATTTGAAAGAAATGTCCAAACACGCAATTCTCTTGCAACATGATAGGTTATTGTACACTGAAAAAAAAAAAAATTTGGTCAGTAAAAAAGTTTGGGAAAACGGGTTGTGGACAATTACGAACAAGCGCCATTTCATTAACAATGTTTTCCTTGACAAAAACATAAATAAATAAACATCTAAATTAATAACAGTTGATAAGCTATGGTGGCACTTGTATAGATCAGGTACACGAGTCGAAATTTATTTTAGAAGACTTCCAATGGTGTAAGGGGCAGATAACTTTCTTTTTTAGTACGCAATTTCTCCGAAAATGGAAAAATATCCATTTTTTTAAATAAGAAGACATGCAGATTCAATATTTGAGAAAATCAACAGTATATTGATAGAACATTTATTGAAGAAAATAGAATTTGGGAAACTAAACAGTATATTTTTTCATTTCAAAACGAACAGCCATCGGTTTTGGTTTAAAACATTTTTGATTTTTTTTTTATAGTTTAAAAAATAAATTTATCTGTTTTTTCTTTTCTTCTCTTGATTTTTTTTTTTTTAAACGGGATAGAATTCAGAAATGTGTTCAAAAAGACTCTCTAGGGGGGTTGCGGAAAATTTCTGCCGCCACATTAATTCTGATAAATAGGATAAGCCATCACTTTTTGTTGAGTATTTGTTAAATATAATAATTCGCGCTTATTCAAGGCATTCACGTCGATTACGTCCATTTTCGGAAAAGCTAGAAATTATGTACAAAAAAAAAGAAGAGTTATCTGCCCCTTACACCATTAGAACTCTTCTAAAATAAATTTCGACTCGTGAACCCGATCTATACAAGTGCCGCTATGGTTTGTTATAATCGTCTGCCAATCTCCAATTTAGCGTTTGACAGTTTTCGTCTCGTCAACTCTCGGGCGCTTCCGAGACCTGCCCGAACGTTGACGACGTGAAGTCACGGAAACATGGTGCGTCATCTATAAGAGTACCCACATTTTAAGTGAACTTAAAATCAAAATAATGTGTACTATTTTCCACTTACCTTTCAAAAACAACACTTGAATAGGAACAAAAATGTTTTCTATAAATTTGTTCGACTTTCCACACAGTTTTTTTTCTTTGTTCTGAATTAAGAATAACAAATGTCGAATGTTTCGTCACATCACATTTGTCGCAAGTGGACAAATCACCGAACGGTGTTACATATAATTTCGTTCCTTACGTAAAGAAGTCCAGCTGATTTTTGTAGACGTAATTTATTAAAAAAAAAGAAGAAATTATTAAGTAATAACACTGTGAAACTTTTCAATTTCTGTAAAATTGAAAAGTTTCACAATGTTATCATTACTGATTGTAAGCGTCAATTTTGGACTGCAAACTTTTATTCTGTGGATTGATGACTACTTAAAAGTGTCTAAGGAACGTTATTGAGTGAAAGAGTTTTTTTTTAATTTATTTATTTATTTTTTTTGAAAAACTTTTTAATACAATCTAAATGACTATTAGTAGTTTATAGGATGCCAATTTAGTAATTATTTATAAAATAATAATGTGAGAGAAAGAGGAACAAAAGGAGAGATACAGACCTAGGTAGACAGAGAGGGGGAGAGAAAGAAAGAGAGGGTCAACAGATGACGATTAGAACGTGGGTGACGCCGCCGTTACTGACATAAAACTACAAATGAGACAAAATTTCACAATTATACAAAAAATTAAATACTTATTCTAATTTATTAGTTGTGTTGCAGTCTAAACTGTATACACGCAAAAAAGTTAACTACTTTTCCCTCCATTTTTTTTTTACTTTACGTAAATTATGAAACAAAAACGCTTTAATGTTTTTCAATTTAATCAAAGATGATGAAACGGACAAAGGGCTTTTCTATTTTTAATCATGGCTGTTGATGTTGTATGTATGGCATTCGATTATGCTGGTCTGTAAAGATAGTGGACGTTGCCCCTCTCTTAGGTTTCAGACACGAAAAACCTCTTTATAACAATAACGAAAAGAGTTAATTCACAAAGGTTACCTATACCGTTTGGTATAGGTAGAAATAAACTTGGACTAAGAGTTCTTAGAGCTGACTGAGGTCTGTCAGCAACTATCTTCAGGCGAAGTCAGGTCAAAGTATGTTAAAAGCATCTCTTTGCATATGATGTCTTTAATTTGCTGAAGCGATATCTGATGACTTTGAGTCCACTTGTATTCAGCATCATTCTTTAGTAGACATCTCAGGGATGCTGTGAGATCTGACAGGTGCGGGATGAACGGTGCCATGTAGGTGATGATGCCCAACACCTTTTGTAGGTCGGTGACATTCATTGGGCTGGGTAACTCCTTGATTTCATCCACCTTGTGTGGGTCAGGGCTTATTCCATTTTGGTCGTACATCCCTCCGAAGAAGTGTATTTGCTTCTGGTCGACTGCACATTTTTCACTATTAAAAACGAGTCCTTCAGCTTGTGCTACTTTTTTCAAGTTGTGCAATCTCTCATCATGCTGTACCTTTGTTTTGCCGTCGTCGACTAGCCCGAGAGTGCCAGGGCATTTTTCCAGTATCATGTCCATTTTTTGCATGAAGACATCTTGTGACACCACTAGACCAAAAGGCATTCGCTGAAAGCAAAATCTTCCAAATGGTGAGTTGAAAGTAGTCAGTAGCTGGGATTCGGTGTCTAGCTTGACTGACCAGTACCCATTTTTGGCATCCATTCTGTCGGTTCATTTGTCTTCCTGATGATGCCTTGTTTCGCCATCTCCTCTAGCTCGGCTTGGATTTCGTCTCTCATGTAGATAGGACATTTGCGGGGTGCATGGATTACGGATAGCTATCTTGCTTTAGCACAATATGGTATTCGCCCTCAAAGTTGCCTACCCGATCAAACTGTTCAGGATACATTTTCACTAGCTCCTTTGCTGAGCTTATGCGTGTTGGAGTCTTTTGAATGACACAGTGCAGAGTTATCAAGCCCAAATCTCTGAGAGAAGGTAGTCCTATGATAATAGGTCACTCTGAGGTCACCACAAATAAGTTTAGGGTTTTCCATGTCCCCTTGTAGGCACACTGTATTTGTACGGATCCATGCTAAGTGATGCCGGAGCCGTTGTACGTAGTCAGTACAGTTGGCTCACTGCGAGTTGCACCGGGGAGTGGGTGCCCCACCGAGTCGACTTGCTCTGGGAACATCTGGGAACGTACGTAAGGGGAGGGTGTTGCCCTCTGGTCCGGTGTCCACCTTGGCTTTTAGTTTATGAGTGCCTTCTCGTTTGGGAAGCCTTATACGAAGGTCCGCAAAAGCCTCAGTCCGAGTGTCCCTCTGTCGCTGAATCATATCGAATGACAGTTCCTCGAAGCTTTCATATAGCTCATCGTTTCTCTCAGGCGGGTATTTACCGCGTGAACTCGGTTGCTGCGTTTTTTGTCCTGGTAACTTCGCTGGTGCTTACCCTGGGCCCCAGGATGTCCGGTATTATCTCGGGAATATTTTGACGTCGTGTAGGTTTATGTGGAGTACCTGTCCGTGCTTCCCTTTCTGTTGGTGCACACTTTTTTCCAATGATTTTTCCGCCCACATACAAGGCATGTGATACCCCATGCCGGGCATTTTCCGTTTCTGTGGGGCTGGCTGTGTAGTGTTACTGCACTGACGATTCACCGGTGAGGGGACGAGTTATGACCCCGGGCGATGACTCCAGTGTCATTTTAGAGGATGTCAATGGATTGAATAGAAACATAACGACAGAGATCAGGGTCTATAAAAAATGGCGTCCTTTATTTACATCAGGCAAAACATGAGTGCCCCGGTAAAGGGGCGTAACTCCAGACGGTGAAACTCTTATTCAGTCCCTCATGCAACATCTTCCCTTTTCTCAATAAATTAAAAAAAACAGAAGATAAAGACAAACAAAAAAACAAAACAAAAAGTCTGATAAGAATTAAAAACAGAGTCTACAAAACACAGTGATCTAGGCATTCATTGGGCTGACTACCCTCCTACCTAACAGGGATTATTCTTCACTTTCACTTATGTTGTGAAATCCTTGAATCTCATAGGATCTCTTATTATCCTTCCCGACCGTGTTGTCCGCAACCTTTCCGGACTTGGTTTTGTTGGGAATGGGGTCGGGTTGAGGTTTTCTCTTATTTCACCTTCATATTGAGGTGGTTCTGAGTTACATATCTCTTCTGTACTCTGCCCTGTATTCTTGGGTAACTCGCTCTGCACTTCATATGGCTGTTGTATTACTGATGTGAGTGGGGGTGTCTCTGCAGTTTTCTTCAAATCTACTCGATTCCGTCGATATAAGTCCCCACCCACTTTTACATGGTATGATCGCTCATCCAGTCTCCCCCATATAACAGCTTTCCTCCACTCTTTTTGACCATTTATGTGTGGTTTCATCCGTACTACATTTCCAGGATACAATGGTTTAAGTGGTTTTACTTTGTGGTTGAAAGAACGTTCTTGCCTCCTGCAGTCTTGCTTCACTGATTTTCTCAGATTTTGGGGCAATGCTGGCTTGAGTAAATCCTCCCTGGTTGGGAGAAGTGTTTTTGTTCTCCTTGACATCAGCTTCTGAGCTGGTGATAAGAGACCTTTGGCTGGCGTATTCCTGTGATCCAACATTGCTAGGTATGGATCAGCCTTATCGTCCATCGCTTTCCGAAAAAGGTTCTTTGCCATCTTTATCGCAGATTCCACTTTGCCATTTGCCTTGCTATTGTATGGACTGACCGGTGTATGTGTAAAACACCACTTTTTTGCGAAGGCAGAAAATTCCTGGCTACTAAACTGAGGCCCATTATCAGTTCTCGACCTGATCTGGTATTCCATGACGTGCAAAATGGTGTTTAATTTTGGTTATCACTGTCTTTGCTTGTGTATTGAGAAGATGATCGATTTCCCAGAAGTTGCTTATGTAATCAACTGTGCACAGGTAGTCTCTATCTGCAAACTTAAAGAGATCTACTCCCACTTTCGCCCAGGGTCTGTCAAGAACTTCATGGACCATTAATGGTTCTGCCGGGTTGGCCACTTCATATTTTCTACATATGGGGCACTTTGAAACATAGTCTTTGATGTCACTGTTCATATTTGGCCAATACAAACATTCTCTTGCTCTTCTGCAACACCCTTCTACTCCCAGGTGTGTGGAATGCAGTTTTTCTTTCAACACCGCTCACTGTGTCAGTGGAACCACTACCCGGTTTCCTCTGAAAATTAAGCCATCTTGCACCGTCATTTCATTCCGCATATTAAAATATGGTCTCACCTCTGGGTCAAGATGTATTTTTTCTTCTGGCCATCCTTCCAGAATTACTTGCTGCAACTGCTGCAAGTTTCTGTCTTCCTTCGTGGCTGAGCGCAGTTCAAGCAGCCTTCTCTCTGTTATAGGAATATATTCTGCTTCCTTGACATCATCTTCATCGTCCATATCTTCACTGCCCAATCCATAGATGTATGCTCTTGATAGCGTGTCTGCAAGGAACATTTTCTTACCTGGATGGTACAGAACTGTAGCATCGTAAGCCTGTAGTCGCATCAGCATGTTTTGAAGTCGTTTCGGGCATTTCACCAATTCTTTTTTCATAATCGCTTCCAGTGGCTTATGATCGGTTAGTACTGTTATCTGTCGACCAAACGTATATTGATGAAACCGTTCACATGCGTAGACTACTGCTAGTAGTTCCTTTTCAATCTGTGCATACCGAGTTTCTGTGTCGGTCAGTGCACGGCTGATATAGGCTAGGGGTTGACCTTCTTGTAGTAGTGCAGCCCCCATGCCCTTCTCACTTGCATCGCATTGGATGACCAAAGATTTGTTGGGGTCATAGTACCTCAACACTGGTGCCTCACTCACTACCTCTTTAATTTTCCCAAAAGCCTCTTCATGAATTTGGGACCATGTCCATGGCACATCTGCCTTCACCAAATTTCGAATTGGGGCCATCACATCAGATATGTGTGGTAGAAATTTTGCCAGGTAATTCACGAATCCAACCAATCGTTGCCCTCCTTTCACATCTGTTGGACACGGCATCTCTTTTATGGCTCTTACTTTCCCAGGATCAGGAAGTAAACCATCACTGGTTATTATGTGTCCCAGGAAAGATATTATCGCAATTTTAACCACGTACAGGCCAAAACCGATACACGTAAAAGACCTCGGGCAATAACTAGACAATAAAGCAAACAGTAAGAGAAAAGAACAAGCTATTTTAAACAACAAATAATTTATTGAAGAAAGAAAAAAAAAGGCAAAATGAGTTCGGCAGAAAGTTCATGGCTCAAAGTTCACGTTCATAGACTGAATTTAAGTTCCGATGGACACACGGAAAGGCTGCATAAATAAAGTCCTAATTATGCTGCCCGAAGGCTTATTAACTTTGCTAGGAAAGACATGTCAGAAAAAGAGAAAGACTTACTTGTAAGAATTTTGTTAGTAAAATAAAAAAATACCAGAAGAATATAGAAAAGTCCTTTTAGTTCGCGCTGATTTGTTTCCCTTTGATTGTTCATTTTTTTCATTAACATCGCATCGTTTCTTCGATCGACTCCTTTTGAGAATAGTGGCACTCTTTCACGTCAACTCTTCATTTGGAGACATCTTTCGAAACACACTTCGTTTTGTCTTTTCTAAAGGCACATTTGCCTTTCAAATTAATATCTTCCTTGCTTCTGTTTTTAGAATTCAGTGGACTTCTCCGTCCAACGTAAATATTCAACCTCGAACACTAGTTGAAACTCCAACTTCTTTGAAGATTTTTACAGGTATGCTCTCTACATGTTCCTGTTTTTAACATTCTTGTTTTTAGGACTTTCTCATGTCCGAGTTGTGTCGACCGACCTCTTCACCTCGAGATTGTTTCAGCAACTGATTGAATTTCGCGGTTATTTCAACAGCTTCCGGCGTCAAACGCCCACGCTTCAGACACCCGACGCGTGCCATCAGCAGCAGTCATTCATTACAAGTTCTTATAAAAGGGGGTTTTAGAAGAAGAAGAAAAGAAAAGAAGAAGAAGAAGAAAATAAATTTCTGACAATATAGACGTTTGTCGTAGGTTCAATTTTTCAGCATTCAATCGCATCCCGCGATCACGACATCTCTGCAACAGTTTCCTGAGTTTTCGGTCATGATCAATTGTTGCTTCTTCCATCGTTTTACCCTTCCCAATCACCAGGAGATCATCCGCTTTGTTAACCACCCCCTCCAAATCAGACACATTGTTAAAAAGGGTCTTTTGAAATATCTCTGGAGCTGGAGAAATACCGAACGGTAAAACCTTCCACCGGAACCTACCATATGGTGTAGCAAATGTTTGTAAGCGACTGCTGGCTTCGTCTAATTTTACATGCCAGAATCCATCTCGTAGATCCAGGGTAGAAAATACCTTGCTGTCAGCCAGTTCTGGTAGTAAATCGTCCAGTGTAGGTAACTGAAAATGTTCCCGTTTTAGAGCTTTATTCAGTGGTCTTGGGTCTATACATATCCGAAGGTTTCCATTTTTCTTAGTTACCAGTGCTAACGCACTTACCCATGGTGTTGGGTCGCTCACTGGTTCAATAACATTCTTCTTAACCAGTTTTTCCAACTCGACTTTTAGCCTGTCTTTAAGTGCCACTGGTATTCTCCGTGTTGCTGCAACATTTGGTGTTACTCCTGGATCCACCTGCAAATGTACCTCTCCTGGTAATTGACCCAATTCTTCCCTGAACACATCTCTGAAGTCATTGATAATTCTGTCCGAGTACTGGCTGCTGGATTCATTCATCTGGGAAACTTTGGCGACCATTTTGAATTTGTTGTTATTGATTGTGACGAGTTCCATTTTCTGGATTGCATTTGCTCCCAGTAAGGGATGGAAATCCTCTTTCACAATGACAAACTTAACCGCATATTTTTGTCCAGTTTTGGGGTTTATCATTTTAACTCGACATTCTCCCAACGGCTTCACTTCTGCTCCATTCCACATGACAAGGGTCTTATTTGAATGTTCCAGTGTTTTTCCAATCACGTGTTTCACATTCAATATATTCACGGACGCTCCACTATCGAGCTGAAAAGCAATTGGTTTTCCCTTGACCCTCATTTCTGCCTTTATCACCTCTTGACTCACAGCATTCACTTTTTCCCTAATCGTTATGTTGTCTACCTGTCCATAGTCTGAACAACTACTACTGTCGTTTTCCTGGTCCTCATATTGGGTTTTGACAGCCTGCACCTTCTTTTCCCTTGGTACTTTGCATTTCACGGCAAAGTGTTTTTTTCCATTACATTGATAACAGGTCTTGCCAAATGCAGGACATAACTCTTTTCTTGGTCCGGGCCGCAGTGCACACGCCCGGCAATCTCTGTCAGTTTGTGCCGATGTCTTTCTCCTGGGTTTAAAATCAACCTTATTCACTCCTTCAGGCCTTAGGATTCTGGACTGGACCGTGGCATTTTCCGATAGCTTACAAATGTCAATACATTTTTGTAAGTCTAACTGTCTTATTTTCAATAATTCAGCTTGTGTCTGGGGGTTGTGTATTTCCAGCACTACCTGATCTCTGAGTACTGATGAAACGCAATTGTCACAAAAATTGCACGTTTTTACTAACGTCCGAAGTGCCGTAATAAAGGATTCCACAGTCTCTGATCCTCCTTGCTTTCTAGAATGAAATACGTAACGCTCGTAGGTTTCATTCGTTTCCCCTCTAGCGTATTTATCAAATGCCTGAATAATTTCGGTGGGTGTTCTTTCATCTTCAGGTGTTAGAAATTGAAATCCGTAGTAAACTTTCAATGCGTCATCTCCCAACGTGTGAAGCAAAAGTGCCGTCTGATATTGTAATGAATGTTTCGTCAAACACGTAATAATGGCGTAGTTATGCCATTTCAGTTTAAACAACTTCCAGTTCGCCGATAAATTATCTTCCATACATAAGGGCGCTGGTGGTCTTATACTAGCCACTGGTCTGTTTGTGTCTTCCGACATTTTTTTTCTTTTCTCCACGTGACGTACGTACGAATTTACAATTTGAAACAAGAATAATAAAGTTACTTATCTGTTTCTTATCCTTTTGTACATCTTACTTAGACATATCTTAATCCCACCGCTGCCACCATGTGTCATTTTAGAGGATGTCAATGGATTGAATAGAAACATAACGACAGACATCAGGTTCTATAAAATGGCGTCCTTTATTTACATCAGGCAGAACATGAGTGCCCCGGTAAAAGGGGCGTAACTCCAGACGGTGAAACTCTTATTCAGTCCCTCATGCAACACTGTACATCTGTGAATAGAGCTCCCTTAATTCGTACTGCATCGGATTTTTCTTCTTCTTCTTTTAGTTGCTGGTAAACTGTGAATGCTTCCCCAGTTAGTGGAAGTGGGATGACATTTTCAAGCCACTTCACTCCAGATAAGTCACATACTAATTCCACCTTCTCAATCCATTCAATAGCAACTTGGATTTCTAAAAATTATATTTAAATTCCGGGTGATGATATTTTACGCAAGAAACGCGTCTCCACATTTGCTACTCAAGTGAGGAGTAATTGTGCAATAGTCAGTGGCTCACAAGGTCTGCATCTACAGAAAGTTATTTGATCGCTAGTCCAAAGTTAGCCAAATGTTGTCTCACCCTAGCTATAGGTAACCTTGAGTACACTAAACCCCTTTTTGTTATAGTTACAGAAATACTTTTCGTTGTTCCGTTTTTTTACGAGAAGATAAAAGGATAACCCCTTTCATCATCTCATCATCACCTTACAAATGGTGACCCGACGCTAAAAGAAAAAAAAAACAGACCTTCTGATATACGAAACGTAAGGAAAAAACGGAATATAAAAAAACAAACAAAAAACCATCGAAAAGTTATTTCTGCGACGAAAAGGTTTTAAAGCTCAACCCCACGGCGACAAAAAACCTCCGTCGTTTTAAAAAAAAACAAACAAAAAAAAACAGTCACAAATTGAGCAAGACACGAAACTCCGCGTTTTTGTGAACAGAAAAAAATTTCTACCTTAAGAGATTCGGAAACTTTTAAAATTCTCTTTAAAAGCTTAAAAAAATTCTTTTGACTTTAACCGAAGAAAGTTAGACTCAACAAACGAAGAAAGAGAGCATTCTTTTTGCCTTTAACAAAAAAAAGACTCTTGTTTTTACGAATAATTTTTTTAAATGCCCCTTAAAAGAGTAAGTATATTAGGTTTTTCCCTTTTACACACAAATACATACACTCAATTATATCTATCCCCTCTGTCACAAAAAAAAACAAAAAAAAATACATACTTATTTTTTGTTTAACTTGGCTTTCTACACTTACACAATTCCTCTTTCGTTTTTTTCTCTTTGAAATGTGTGTCCATGACGATGTTTTCAATTTTAATTAACTTAGATCTCTCTGTCTGGTGTCCCATTAAAAAAATGAGCGTTTTACTTGCATTCTCCGGCGACATACTCCATGCGATAGAGCGACTTGAGAGAAACATGCGAAAATTAAGCATGTCTAGATCTCAATCGCCTAGACGTCGTAATTGTTCATCGTCCCCACACCATCGCCACTCAAATAAGCCAGGATTGTGTTACTACCACAGTCGCTAGGGAAAACAAGCACATAAGTGTAAACAACCTTGTTCTTCCCTAACTAGGGAAACTAAATTCTGGGGACCCGAGCACGGCACGGTCTCCACTAGGTTCTCATGTTAACCGTGCATATTTCATTAGGGACTCAATATCCCAAGCACGTTGCTTGGTTGATACTGGGGCCGCTTGCAGTATTTGGCCACTGAAACTACTAGCTAAAAAGCCACCAGTGTCGCCCATTTCACTGCAAGCCGTAAATCACTCCCCTTATTCCCACGTACGGTCAAATTTCTCGTTCTTTGGACTTGGAATTGCGCAGAGACTTTACGTGGGTCTTTACAGTCGCGGATTTACCTTACCTCATTCTGGGCGCGGACTTTCTGCACCACTTTAATCTATTAGTGGACATGCGCAGACGACGGCTGATAGATGCCAATACGGAACTTTTCGTACCGGGTTTTAAATCAAACACCTGATCTGTCAGCCCGGTATTCTTTATTGCACCAACCGATGACCCATACCAGACCCTACTCCACTCCTACCCAGAGTAACCGAACCATAATTTTGTTGTGAGTAATCCAACTCACTCAACAAAACATTATATTGAGACCACAGGAGCTCCTGTGTTCTCACGCTCTCGTTGCTTACCTGCAGAGAAACTAAAAGCGGCGAAGACGGAATTTAACTATATGCTGCAACTGGGAATTATACGCCCCTCGCCCAGTCCTTGGGCTTCCCCTTTGCATATTGGCCTGAAGCGCTCCGGAGATTGGCGTCCGACTGGGGACTATCGACAACTCAATGCCATGACGGTACCTGATCGTTACCCAATCCCACATATACAGGACTTTGCTTCGTCTCTGCACGGCTGTAAGACCTTCTCCAAACTGGACTTAGTAAAGGCTTACCATCAGATTCCACTGAATCCGGCCGATATACAGAAAACGGCGTTAACAACTCCTTTTGGAGCGTTTGAATTCCTGACTATGCCTTTCGGTTTGCGAAACGCGGCTAGTACCTTTCAACGCTTCATGGACGAAGTCGTGCGAGATCTTGACTTCGTCTATAATTACATAGACGACATACTTGTGGCAAGTGCCTCACCTGAGGAACATGTCACCCATCTCCGCCTACTGTTCAAACGGTTTCAGCAATACCAGGTGAGAATTAACCCTGGTAAATGTGTTTTCGGTGCTTCATCACTAGTTTTCCTGGGCCATATTATCAGCTCTGAAGGCATATCTCATTTGCCTGAAAAGGTTAAAGCTCTACAAGACCTTCCACCACCCACTTCACTCCGCCAACTAAGGCACTTTCTGGGTCTGTTAAATTATTACAGACGTTTTATCCCACACTGCGCGGATCTCTTGTCTCCTCTTTCCGACCTGTTACGTAAGTGGAAGAAGAAGAAAAACGAGCAGATTTCACTGAATGATATTCAGCTGAAAACCTTCAATGAAGTGAAGCAAAAACTAGCGACGACATCCTTGCGTGCACATCCTGTTTCCGATGCCCAGTTTTCACTGGTCGTTGACGCATCGGGCACAGCTGTAGGTGCAATGTTGCAACAGTAGCACCAAGGCCAACTGCAACCTCTCGAATACTTTTCGAGACAACTGAAACCGGCAGAACAACGTTACAGCACGTTTGGCCGTGAACTACTGGCAATGTACCTCGCAGTGAAACACTTTCAGCATTCACTCGAGGGCCGTCAATTCGTGATCAACACTGATCACCGTCCACTTACATATGCACTGCGTGCTAAGCCGAACAAATATTCTCCTTGTGAAACTCGCCACTTGGATTTTGTTTCGCAATTTACTAACGATATCCGACATATATCTGGTGAACAGAATGCGGCGGCAGACGCCTTGTCCCGCCTTCCTATAAATTCTCTGTCTTCACCTTCGGATATCGATCTACAACAGATGGCTTTAGACCAGCCATGTCTGGACACTCTGGATCTGTCGTCACCTGAGTTTGCATATTCAAATACCTGCCTGTGCCCACCTCGGACACACAGATAATCTGTGACACTTCAACAGATTCACTTCGCTCTTTTGTTCCACTGACATCGTAGGGTTGTTTTTGATACCCTTCACAACTTGGCACACCCCGCTAGATTTTTCTGGCCAAATATGAGGCGTGATATCACTGCCTGGACACGTTCCTGCGTATCCTGCCAAAAGTCAAATGTGCACAAGCATATCCGTGCACCGCTTGGAACATTCAGAACTCCAGACGCTCGATTCAGCCATGTTCATATTGATCTGGTTGGACCATGGCCTGTCAATCAGGGATTTACTTATCTCCTGACCTGCATAGATCGTGTTACACGGTGGCCTGAAGCCATCCCTCTAAGTGACATTTTGGCTGAATCCGTAGCGCGAGCCCTTATATCGGGCTGGATATTGCGCTATGGAGTCCCCTCAACTATTACCACCGACCGTGGTGGACAGTTTGAATCCCACCTATTCCAGGAACTTTCCAGGATTTTAGGGATTAAACGTATCCATACGGCCAGCTATCATCCAGCTTCCAATGGGATGATAGAATGCTTCCATCGCCAATTGAAAGCCGCGTTGCGTGCTTATCCTGACCAGCAGCGATGGAGCGAGTACGTACCTGTTGTCCTTCTTGGCTGTCGTGCCGCGATCAAAGAGGACCTCGGATACTCTTCAGCCGAACTTGTCTACAGACTACCTCTATCGTTGCCGGGTCAGATGCTGACCCCGATAGATTTAACGGCAACATATACAGCTCTGTATATAAACAGACTGTGAGCTTACTTTAATGAGCTCCCACCTATGCAACCTAGGCAACAGACCATTAAATCTTCGGTCCCTAAAGACATTTCCTTGTGGACTCATGTTTTTGTGTGAAAAGACTCTGTGAAAGCCCCTTTTACTCCTTCTTATTCTGGTCGTTATCACGTGCTTTCATGCACTGACAAACTTTTCACCCTTGACATTGGTGGCAAAAAAGACACCGTATGCATCGACAGGGGGAAAAGAGCTTTTCTTAACGTAGAAACACCTGAGCCCCATATTCCCCCTACTGTGCACCAGACAACTGCAAATACACATTTACTTTTAGAAACCTCTAAAGAAAATTATGTCACCACCACACGTAGTAGGTGACGAGTACATTGGCTCAAAAAACTATCTAAAACTGTCTCTATATAGAATGAGCCTGGTACTCTATTTTTCAAAACATACTTCTCACATTAAGGATCCACACTCCTCCAAAATTACTTTTTTCAAAGAGAAAACCAACTCTTAAATAAAAAAAAATTTTTTTTATTAATATACAAAGATTTCCTGAAATTACTTATTGCAGAAAAGACTTTTCCCTGCAAAGATAAAAAAAAACAAAAAACTTTTTAAACATTTGTTAATTGACAAATTTTGTATTTTTGTTATTTCCCACTGCTACACTTCCTTTTATTTCCTGTCGGCTTTCAGCCTAAGCAGGGGGTTATGTAGCAGTCACCAATAGGGACTACTTTTGAATGCATAATCACTGTCCCTGTGAGCTGGCTTGTCCAATCAAATCACAGGGCGCAGTAATATCGTTAGTTCCTTAAGGGACTACTTATGTCCCCTTAGGGTTCGAAGAAAAAGATGAGACGACCTCCTGGCACCAGCTTGGACACATCGCAGAGAGCACCAGCGAGGAACGAGGAAACGCTCTCTCTCTACCGCCGTCGCCCACCAGCGAGGAACGAGGAAATGCTCTCTCTCCTTCCGCCGTCACCGACTCGACGACTACTACCATCTTCACTTGAAGAAATCCACGGGCAGTCCTAAGAACTATTATATTCTTCCTCTTCCTCAGACGGACACTGCCCCACTCTCCTCTACCTATACCAAACGGTATAGGTAACCTTGAGTTAATAAAACCCCTTTTTGTTATAGTTACAGAAATACTTTTCGTTGTTCCGTTTCTTTACGAGAAGATAAAAGGATAACCCCTTTCATCATCTCATCATCACCTTACAGGGGTTCTCCCTTTGAACCTCGTTACATTTTTACAAATACGTCTCTGTAGAGCTGATGTGAAAAAAGGTAACAAAGTGCATTGTGGTCTCTAGAAAGAGTGATTAGAGTTATCCCTGGAAATCACACATAGGTCTACACTGATTAAGAAATCCGATGGTAATACACATGAGCATTATTTGAAGCAACCCATTTCATTATTTGAAGCAATCAATCAGAATACTAAATTAAATATTTTTAATTCTAACTTACACTTATACATGTGTTTATATTACATGCCACACACATAGATTATTTTAAGGATACAAGGGGCCTTTAGTAAAGTCTTTATAATATTACATGCTGCAAGCATAGATTACTTTTAAGGATACAAGGAACCTATATTAAAGTCTTTATAATATTACATGCTGCAAGCATAGATTACTTTTAAGGATACAAGGGGCCTATAGTCAAGTCTTTATAATATTACATGCTACAAGCATAGATTATTTTTAAGGATACAGGGGGCCTTCCTTTATTTTTAAAAATAAAAGGAATCTTTCTTTATTTGTAATGAACGGATCACCGTCGTCATCTTGAACTCTTACAAATATAAAACAAAATTTCGCATGATGTAATTATTTTTACATTTTCTTACTCTTTTTTCTACTGTTGTAACATTGTCAATATTTCTGTTAACAAAGACATGAGAAATATGGGGTGACATTTATAGTTTATTCATAGGTAATAACAATCCTTTTTGATCGGCTTAAATGATCTGAGCTCGTTCTTAATGAAGAATGGTCACACCATCTTTTTTATTTAGCTTTTAAATAATGACACCCCACGATTCACTTAGGGTTGTACAAGCCTGCAGTTCTTTTAGAGAAGTGACTGGAATAGGAAGATGTATTGTAACGAGGTACCTGAACCACGAATTGATGAAGACCACTAGACCAGCATGTGTGTTATAATCGGGTCGTGTTCCCGACTATAAGCGAGTTCATAAAAGCAAGCAATTGTTGCATGCAAAAACAGAGTTATAATTAACAAACAAAAGGAGGTAGTTCAAATAAGGTTTATTGAACGTGTATGTATGTGGGATGATGACGCGTGTGGTGTATGTATGTGTGTCGATAGAAAACAGTTCTTGAAAAGAGTATGTGAAGAAATGAGTCCGGCATGGGAAAGTCCTTGAAAACCGTATACAAAGAAAATGAGTTGAGAACTCTTACTGTTGTTGAACACGTGTTGACGGAGCGCTGGTGTCTTAGCGTCGTTCAGCAAGACCAATTGAATAGAGAAGAGAGTGATTTTCCGTTTACACCGGTTTTTATAAGAAGGGCATATAACTCTAGTGTCGCTTTTCAGCACCACCTGTCGGTGAAAAAGCGACAACTAACGGCCAATCGGTGCAGTTATGTTTGAAAGGAGGAGATAACTGCTACAAGTGAAAAGATGTCAAACAAAGGAAGCAGAGAATAAATCAGACAATTCTGAGATTAGTTCAAAGCCTCGCCTAAGCATAAGAGTGCGCTTATTTTTTCATTTGTACTCGCACACTAAGAAGCTAAAAGTAGGGAGGCGTATTTTCGTATCTACTGTGTATTTATTTAACAATAATCCACTTGAAAGAAAATAGTTTCTTTCAATCAATTGCATCAGGAATTAAGAAGACATGGTTACAGTGGTTTTAATTGTGTTCTGATAAACTTCTACAAAAAAAGGACAGAACTCGACATATCTTTGTGGAGAAAAACTTCGCTAACATTCAGCCTAGTGAGACACAGACTTCCTCTAGATGTTAAAAACTTTTTTATCTTTACTTTGTATAAATAACAAGACATTTTATTTTTAATTTGTGTCAAAAAAACAACCTCTTTATTTGACTTTGTATAAAGAACATGAATCTTTTATTTTTCCTTCACATAAAGATTCTTTCCAATAACACCCATTTTCTGCAAGGAATTTTAATTGAGATGAGAGAAAAAACTTATTTTTATCAAGTTAAAAAAAGAAAAATGTACAAAGATTCGATTTCACTTTACTTTTTGTAAAGAGTAAGGCCTTTTTCACCTGTGCAATATATAGTTGGTCTGTTTTGCATGTAAAGAACAACACTATTCTCTTCTGTGAAATCTATAGTTGCTCTGTTTTGCATGTAAAGAGTAAGGCTTGTCTTTTCTGTGTAATATATAGTTGGTTTGTTTTGCATGTAAAGAGTAAGGCTTTTCTCTTCTGTGTAATATATAGTTGGTCTGTTTTGCATGTAAAGAGTAAGGCTTGTCTTTTCTGTGTAATATATAGTTGGTTTGTTTTGCATGTAAAGAGTAAGGCTTTTCTCTTCTGTGTAATATATAGTTGGTTTGTTTTGCATGTAAAGAGTAAGGCTTGTCTTTTCTGTGTAATATATAGTTGGTCTGTTTTGCATGTAAAGAGTAAGGCTTTTCTTTTCTGTGTAATATATAGTTGGTCTGTTTTGCATGTAAAGAGTAAGGCTTTTCTCTACTGATTTATAAATAGTTGGTTTGTTTTGCATGTAAAGAGTAAGGCTTGTCTTTTCTGTGTAATATATAGTTGGTCTGCTTTGCATGTAAAGTGTAAGGCTTTTCTTTTCTGTGTAATATATAGTTGGTTTGTTTTGCATGTAAAGAGTAAGGCTTTTCTCTTCTGTGTAATATATAGTTGGTCTGTTTTGCATGTAAAGAGTAAGGCTTGTCTTTTCTGTGTAATATATAGTTGGTCTGTTTTGCATGTAAAGAGTAAGGCTTGTCTTTTCTGTGTAATATATAGTTGGTCTGTTTTGCATGTAAAGAGTAAGGCTTTTCTTTTCTGTGTAATATATAGTTGGTCTGTTTTGCATGTAAAGAGTAAGGCTTTTCTTTTCTGTGTAATATATAGTTGGTTTGTTTTGCATGTAAAGAGTAAGGCTTTTCTCTTCTGTGTAATATATAGTTGGTCTGTTTTGCATGTAAAGAGTAAGGCTTTTCTCTTCTGTGTAATATATAGTTGGTCTGTTTTGCATGTAAAGAGTAAGGCTTTTCTTTTCTGTGTAATATATAGTTGGTTTGTTTTGCATGTAAAGAGTAAGGCTTTTCTCTTCTGTGTAATATATAGTTGGTCTGTTTTGCATGTACAGAGTAAGGCTTTTCTCTTCTGTGTAATATATAGTTGGTTTGTTTTGCATGTAAAGAGTAAGGCTTTTCTCTTCTGAGTAATATATAGTTGGTCTGTTTTGCATGTAAAGAGTAAGGCTTTTCTCTACTGAGTTATAAACAGTTGGTTTGTTTTGCATGTATAGAACAACACTATTCTCTTCATTGTAATATATAGTTGGTTTGTTTTGCATGTGAATAGTAAGGCTTTTCTCTACTGAGTTATAAACAGTTGGTTTGTTTTGCACGTATAGAACAACACTATTCTCTTCTGTGTAATATATAGTTGGTCTGTTTTGCATGTAAAGAGTAAGGCTTTTTTCATCTGAGCAATATATAGTTGGTCTGTTTTGCATGTATAGAACAAGGCTATTCTCTTCTGTGTAATATATAGTTGGTCTGTTTTGCATACAAAGAGTAAGGCTTTTATGTACTGAGTTATAAATAGTTGGTTTGTTTTGCATGTAAAGAGTAAAGCTTGTCTTTTCTCTGTAATATATAGTTTGCCTGTTTTGCATGTAAAGAGTAAGGCTTTTTTCTACTTAGTTATAAATAGTTGGTTTGTTTTGCATGTAAAGAATAAAGCTTGTCTTTTCTGTGTAATATATAGTTTGTCTGGTTTGCATGTAAAGAGTAAGGCTTTTCTCTACTGATTTATAAATAGTTGGTTTTTTTTGCATGTAAAGAGTAAGGCTTGTCTTTTCTGTGTAATATACAGTTGGTCTGTTTTGTGTCTCGCTTGTAATATTATTTAACTTTTTTTTTCGTCATTACACATTTATTTAGCCACTTGTGCCGATATTCTTATTTTAATTGCTAACTAAGATAGCTTTATTTCTATTTTGTCCCGAATTCCTTCTTTGTAGAAGTATTAACATTATAAGCAATGGCATAGATGTTTACAAAGAAACCGAAATCCATTCTGATTGATTTTATTTCATGATTAAATTGTTTTAAATTTTATGTTTAGTACTGTTTGGTTTACACTATTGCCTTTTTTATTCTAATAGATATTTGCTTGATAAAATAAAAATAAAAATTCAATGTAAAATTATTAAAGTTTTATTTACTTATATTTACACTGCCACTGAGACGTAAAAGACTACGGAGAATTAAGTTCCAGAATTAAAAGGGAATCCTAAGTGCGAAGTTAAGTAGCAGATTGTTTGTTCCAATTACATTAGAAATTCTGCAAGTTTGTACGGTCTAGGAAAAAGAGAACAGGGAGGGAATTCCAAAGGCAAGCAGTTCAAGGAAAGAAAATATTAAAGTAGACAGCTTTCTGACATCTGGGGACCTCCACAGTGAAATAGTGGGTTTTTGCCGATTCATCTCTAGATTGCGAAAGTTTACTTTAAAACACTTTACTTTAATTAAGGTTATTTTATTTAAGATAAGTCCAATTCTTTCCTTAAAACCCTTGTGTTTTTCTTATCTACTTGATCATAACATGACGAAGTGAACCGTGGGTAAAGACAGGCAATAAGACACATGCATAGTGGGTGTGATCTGGCATAACAACGAGAACACTTCCAAGAATAAGACACATGCATAGTGGGTGTGATCTGGCATAACAACGAGAACACTTCCGAGAATAAGACACATGCATAGTGGGTGTGATCTGGCATAACAACGAGACCACTTCAAATATTACACATGAACAGGAAAATTATCCTTGCAAATGAAAGGGAAAAAACCTAAACATTTCAAGTTGAAGCTGTGTTACAATGTACCAGTAAAACAAGATGTGTTTGAGTCTGTTCTCAATTCAAAGGCGATAAGTTAAAAAAGGGAGGGAATTATTTGATCATTTTTATTTACAGTTAGACTTATTTATTTTCTTTAGAAAAGCTAAAAAAAAACAAACATTAACAGTATGTTGTAGCTTTAAAAACGGGCACACAATGCAAGTTGAATGCAATAACTTGATTGTTAAATGTGCAAGGCATCAACAATAACAGCAATCATAATTGCTGCCATTGATCTAATATTTCGGATTTTAAGGACGAAGTCTCTAAAAATGCAGATCCACATACACAACAAGAATTAGCTCTCCCTTTTTTATTTCAGTTTAGTTAATTCTTATAGGTAAAAATGCACAGTACGAGGGCTAACACTTGGTTTCTCTATAAGTGGCATACATAGCAAAGTGTTCTTTTTTATTTTACTTCAGTTAGTTCTTATAGATAAAAGTTGCATACATAGCAAAGTGTTCTTTTTTATTTTACTTCAGTTAGTTCTTATAGATAAAAGTTGCATACATAGCAAAGTGTTCTTTTTTATTTTACTTCAGTTAGTTCTTATAGATAAAAGTTGCATACATAGCAAAGTGTTCTTTTTTATTTTACTTCAGTTAGTTCTTATAGATAAAAGTTGCATACATAGCAAAGTGTTCTTTTTTATTTTACTTCAGTTAGTTCTTATAGATAAAAGTTGCATACATAGCACAGTGTTCTTTTTTATTTTACTTCAGTTAGTTCTTATAGATAAAAGTTGCATACATAGCACAGTGTTCTTTTTTATTTTACTTCAGTTAGTTCTTATAGATAAAAGTTGCATACATAGCACAGTGTTCTTTTTTATTTTACTTCAGTTAGTTCTTATAGATAAAAGTTGCATACATAGCACAGTGTTCTTTTTTATTTTACTTCAGTTAGTTCTTATAGATAAAAGTTGCATACATAGCACAGTGTTCTTTTTTATTTTACTTCAGTTAGTTCTTATAAATAAAAGTTGCATACATAGCAAAGTGTTCTTTTTTATTTTACTTCAGTTAGTTCTTATAGATAAAAGTTGCATACATAGCACAGTGTTCTTTTTTATTTTACTTCAGTTAGTTCTTATAGATAAAAGTTGCATACATAGCACAGTGTTCTTTTTTATTTTACTTCAGTTAGTTCTTATAGATAAAAGTTGCATACATAGCACAGTGTTCTTTTTTATTTTACTTCAGTTAGTTCTTATAGATAAAAGTTGCATACATAGCAAAGTGTTCTTTTTTATTTTACTTCAGTTAGTTCTTATAGATAAAAGTTGCATACATAGCAAAGTGTTCTTTTTTATTTTACTTCAGTTAGTTCTTATAGATAAAAGTTGCATACATAGCACAGTGTTCTTTTTTATTTTACTTCAGTTAGTTCTTATAGATAAAAGTTGCATACATAGCACAGTGTTCTTTTTTATTTTACTTCAGTTAGTTCTTATAGATAAAAGTTGCATACATAGCACAGTGTTCTTTTTTATTTTACTTCAGTTAGTTCTTATAGATAAAAGTTGCATACATAGCACAGTGTTCTTTTTTATTTTACTTCAGTTAGTTCTTATAGATAAAAGTTGCATACATAGCACAGTGTTCTTTTTTATTTTACTTCAGTTAGTTCTTATAGATAAAAGTTGCATACATAGCACAGTGTTCTTTTTTATTTTACTTCAGTTAGTTCTTATAGATAAAAGTTGCATACATAGCACAGTGTTCTTTTTTATTTTACTTCAGTTAGTTCTTATAGATAAAAGTTGCATACATAGCACAGTGTTCTTTTTTATTTTACTTCAGTTAGTTCTTATAGATAAAAGTTGCATACATAGCACAGTGTTCTTTTTTATTTTACTTCAGTTAGTTCTTATAGATAAAAGTTGCATACATAGCACAGTGTTCTTTTTTATTTTACTTCAGTTAGTTCTTATAGATAAAAGTTGCATACATAGCAAAGTGTTCTTTTTTATTTTACTTCAGTTAGTTCTTATAGATAAAAGTTGCATACATAGCACAGTGTTCTTTTTTTATTTTACTTCAGTTAGTTCTTATAGATAAAAGTTGCATACATAGCACAGTGTTCTTTTTTATTTTACTTCAGTTAGTTCTTATAGATAAAAGTTGCATACATAGCACAGTGGTCTTTTATTTACTTCAGTTAGTTCTTATAGATAAAAGTTGCATACATAGCACAGTGTTCTTTTTTATTTTACTTCAGTTAGTTCTTATAGATAAAAGTTGCATACATAGCACAGTGTTCTTTTTTATTTTACTTCAGTTAGTTCTTATAGATAAAAGTTGCATACATAGCACAGTGTTCTTTTTTATTTTACTTCAGTTAGTTCTTATAGATAAAAGTTGCATACATAGCACAGTGTTCTTTTTTATTTTACTTCAGTTAGTTCTTATAGATAAAAGTTGCATACATAGCACAGTGTTCTTTTTTATTTTACTTTGTTAGTTCTTATAGATAAAAGTTGCATACATGGCACAGTGTTCTTTTTTATTTTACTTCAGTTAGTTCTTATAGATAAAAGTTGCATACATAGCACAGTGTTCTTTTTTATTTTACTTCAGTTAGTTCTTATAGATAAAAGTTGCATACATAGCACAGTGTTCTTTTTTATTTTACTTCAGTTAGTTCTTATAGATAAAAGTTGCATACATAGCACAGTGTTCTTTTTTATTTTACTTCAGTTAGTTCTTATAGATAAAAGTTGCATACATAGCACAGTGTTCTTTTTTATTTTACTTCAGTTAGTTCTTATAGATAAAAGTTGCATACATAGCACAGTGTTCTTTTTTATTTTACTTCAGTTAGTTCTTATAGATAAAAGTTGCATACATAGCACAGTGTTCTTTTTTATTTTACTTCAGTTAGTTCTTATAGATAAAAGTTGCATACATAGCACAGTGTTCTTTTTTATTTTACTTCAGTTAGTTCTTATAGATAAAAGTTGCATACATAGCACAGTGTTCTTTTTTATTTTACTTCAGTTAGTTCTTATAGATAAAAGTTGCATACATAGCACAGTGTTCTTTTTTATTTTACTTCAGTTAGTTCTTATAGATAAAAGTTGCATACATAGCACAGTGTTCTTTTTTATTTTACTTCAGTTAGTTCTTATAGATAAAAGTTGCATACATAGCACAGTGTTCTTTTTTATTTTACTTCAGTTAGTTCTTATAGATAAAGTTGCATACATAGCACAGTGTTCTTTTTTATTTTACTTCAGTTAGTTCTTATAGATAAAAGTTGCATACATAGCACAGTGTTCTTTTTTATTTTACTTCAGTTAGTTCTTATAGATAAAAGTTGCATACATAGCACAGTGTTCTTTTTTATTTTACTTCAGTTAGTTCTTATAGATAAAAGTTGCATACATAGCAAAGTGTTCTTTTTTATTTTACTTCAGTTAGTTCTTATAGATAAAAGTTGCATACATAGCACAGTGTTCTTTTTATTTTACTTCAGTTAGTTCTTATAGATAAAAGTTGCATACATAGCACAGTGTTCTTTTTTATTTTACTTCAGTTAGTTCTTATAGATAAAAGTTGCATACATAGCACAGTGTTCTTTTTTATTTTACTTCAGTTAGTTCTTATAGATAAAAGTTGCATACATAGCACAGTGTTCTTTTTTATTTTACTTCAGTTAGTTCTTATAGATAAAAGTTGCATACATAGCACAGTGTTCTTTTTTATTTTACTTCAGTTAGTTCTTATAGATAAAAGTTGCATACATAGCACAGTGTTCTTTTTTATTTTACTTCAGTTAGTTCTTATAGATAAAAGTTGCATACATAGCACAGTGTTCTTTTTTATTTTACTTCAGTTAGTTCTTATAGATAAAAGTTGCATACATAGCACAGTGTTCTTTTTTATTTTACTTCAGTTAGTTCTTATAGATAAAAGTTGCATACATAGCACAGTGTTCTTTTTTATTTTACTTCAGTTAGTTCTTATAGATAAAAGTTGCATACATAGCACAGTGTTCTTTTTTATTTTACTTCAGTTAGTTCTTATAGATAAAAGTTGCATACATAGCACAGTGTTCTTTTTTATTTTACTTCAGTTAGTTCTTATAGATAAAAGTTGCATACATAGCACAGTGTTCTTTTTTATTTTACTTCAGTTAGTTCTTATAGATAAAAGTTGCATACATAGCACAGTGTTCTTTTTTATTTTACTTCAGTTAGTTCTTATAGATAAAAGTTGCATACATAGCACAGTGTTCTTTTTTATTTTACTTCAGTTAGTTCTTATAGATAAAAGTTGCATACATAGCACAGTGTTCTTTTTTATTTTACTTCAGTTAGTTCTTATAGATAAAAGTTGCATACATAGCACAGTGTTCTTTTTTATTTTACTTCAGTTAGTTCTTATAGATAAAAGTTGCATACATAGCACAGTGTTCTTTTTTATTTTACTTCAGTTAGTTCTTATAGATAAAAGTTGCATACATAGCACAGTGTTCTTTTTTATTTTACTTCAGTTAGTTCTTATAGATAAAAGTTGCATACATAGCAAAGTGTTCTTTTTTATTTTACTTCAGTTAGTTCTTATAGATAAAAGTTGCATACATAGCACAGTGTTCTTTTTTATTTTACTTCAGTTAGTTCTTATAGATAAAAGTTGCATACATAGCACAGTGTTCTTTTTTATTTTACTTCAGTTAGTTCTTATAGATAAAAGTTGCATACATAGCACAGTGTTCTTTTTTATTTTACTTCAGTTAGTTCTTATAGATAAAAGTTGCATACATAGCACAGTGTTCTTTTTTATTTTACTTCAGTTAGTTCTTATAGATAAAAGTTGCATACATAGCACAGTGTTCTTTTTTATTTTACTTCAGTTAGTTCTTATAGATAAAAGTTGCATACATAGCACAGTGTTCTTTTTTATTTTACTTCAGTTAGTTCTTATAGATAAAAGTTGCATACATAGCACAGTGTTCTTTTTTATTTTACTTCAGTTAGTTCTTATAGATAAAAGTTGCATACATAGCACAGTGTTCTTTTATATTTTACTTCAGTTAGTTCTTATAGATAAAAGTTGCATACATAGCACAGTGTTCTTTTTTATTTTACTTCAGTTAGTTCTTATAGATAAAAGTTGCATACATAGCACAGTGTTCTTTTTTATTTTACTTCAGTTAGTTCTTATAGATAAAAGTTGCATACATAGCACAGTGTTCTTTTTTATTTTACTTCAGTTAGTTCTTATAGATAAAAGTTGCATACATAGCACAGTGTTCTTTTTTATTTTACTTCAGTTAGTTCTTATAGATAAAAGTTGCATACATAGCACAGTGTTCTTTTTTATTTTACTTCAGTTAGTTCTTATAGATAAAAGTTGCATACATAGCACAGTGTTCTTTTTTATTTTACTTCAGTTAGTTCTTATAGATAAAAGTTGCATACATAGCACAGTGTTCTTTTTTATTTTACTTCAGTTAGTTCTTATAGATAAAAGTTGCATACATAGCACAGTGTTCTTTTTTATTTTACTTTTGTTAGTTCTTATAGATAAAAGTGGCATACATGGCACAGTGTTCTTTTTTATTTTACTTCAGTTAGTTCTTATAGATAAAAGTTGCATACATAGCACAGTGTTCTTTTTTATTTTACTTCAGTTAGTTCTTATAGATAAAAGTTGCATACATAGCACAGTGTTCTTTTTTATTTTACTTCAGTTAGTTCTTATAGATAAAAGTTGCATACATAGCACAGTGTTCTTTTTTATTTTACTTCAGTTAGTTCTTATAGATAAAAGTTGCATACATAGCACAGTGTTCTTTTTTATTTTACTTCAGTTAGTTCTTATAGATAAAAGTTGCATACATAGCACAGTGTTCTTTTTTATTTTACTTCAGTTAGTTCTTATAGATAAAAGTTGCATACATAGCACAGTGTTCTTTTTTATTTTACTTCAGTTAGTTCTTATAGATAAAAGTTGCATACATAGCACAGTGTTCTTTTTTATTTTACTTCAGTTAGTTCTTATAGATAAAAGTTGCATACATAGCACAGTGTTCTTTTTTATTTTACTTCAGTTAGTTCTTATAGATAAAAGTTGCATACATAGCACAGTGTTCTTTTTTATTTTACTTCAGTTAGTTCTTATAGATAAAAGTTGCATACATAGCACAGTGTTCTTTTTTATTTTACTTCAGTTAGTTCTTATAGATAAAAGTTGCATACATAGCACAGTGTTCTTTTTTATTTTACTTCAGTTAGTTCTTATAGATAAAGTTGCATACCTGGCACAGTGTTCTTTTTTATTTTACTTCAGTTAGTTCTTATAGATAAAAGTTGCATACATAGCACAGTGTTCTTTTTTATTTTACTTCAGTTAGTTCTTATAGATAAAAGTTGCATACATAGCACAGTGTTCTTTTTTATTTTACTTCAGTTAGTTCTTATAGATAAAAGTTGCATACATAGCAAAGTGTTCTTTTTTATTTTACTTCCAGTTAGTTCTTATAGATAAAAGTTGCATACATAGCAAAGTGTTCTTTTTTATTTTATTTCAGTTAGTTCTTATAGATAAAAGTTGCATACATAGCGAAGTGTTCTTTTTTATTTTATTTCAGTTAGTTCTTATAGATAAAAGTTGCATACATAGCAAAGTGTTCTTTTTTATTTTACTTCAGTTAGTTCTTATAGATAAAAGTTGCATACATAGCAAAGTGTTCTTTTTTTATTTTACTTCAGTTAGTTCTTATAGATAAAAGTTGCATACATAGCAAAGTGTTCTTTTTTATTTTATTTCAGTTAGTTCTTATAGATAAAAGTTGCATACATAGCAAAGTGTTCTTTTTTATTTTATTTCAGTTAGTTCTTATAGATAAAAGTTGCATACATAGCAAAGTGTTCTTTTTTATTTTACTTCAGTTAGTTCTTATAGATAAAAGTTTCATACATAGCAAAGTGTTCTTTTTTATTTTATTTCAGTTAGTTCTTATAGATAAAAGTTGCATACATCGCAAAGTGTTCTTTTTTTATTTTACTTCAGTTAGTTCTTATAGATAAAAGTTGCATACATAGCACAGTGTTCTTTTTTATTTTACTTCAGTTAGTTCTTATAGATAAAAGTTGCATACATAGCACAGTGTTCTTTTTTATTTTACTTCAGTTAGTTCTTATAGATAAAAGTTGCATACATAGCACAGTGTTCTTTTATATTTTACTTCAGTTAGTTCTTATAGATAAAAGTTGCATACATAGCAAAGTGTTCTTTTTTATTTTACTTCAGTTAGTTCTTATAGATAAAAGTTGCATACATAGCACAGTGTTCTTTTTTATTTTACTTCAGTTAGTTCTTATAGATAAAAGTTGCATACATAGCACAGTGTTCTTTTTTATTTTACTTCAGTTAGTTCTTATAGATAAAAGTTGCATACATAGCACAGTGTTCTTTTTTATTTTACTTTTGTTAGTTCTTATAGATAAAAGTTGCATACATAGCACAGTGTTCTTTTTTATGTTACTTCAGTTAGTTCTTATAGATAAAAGTTGCATACATAGCACAGTGTTCTTTTTTATTTTACTTCAGTTAGTTCTTATAGATAAAAGTTGCATACATAGCACAGTGTTCTTTTTTATTTAACTTCAGTTAGTTCTTATAGATAAAAGTTGCATACATAGCACAGTGTTCTTTTTTATTTTACTTCAGTTAGTTCTTATAGATAAAAGTTGCATACATAGCACAGTGTTCTTTTTTATTTTACTTCAGTTAGTTCTTATAGATAAAAGTTGCATACATAGCACAGTGTTCTTTTTTATTTTACTTCAGTTAGTTCTTATAGATAAAAGTTGCATACATAGCACAGTGTTCTTTTTTATTTTACTTCAGTTAGTTCTTATAGATAAAAGTTGCATACATAGCACAGTGTTCTTTTTCATTTTACTTCAGTTAGTTCTTATAGATAAAAGTTGCATACATAGCACAGTGTTTTTTTTTATTTTACTTCAGTTAGTTCTTATAGATAAAAGTTGCATACATAGCACAGTGTTCTTTTTTATTTTACTTCAGTTAGTTCTTATAGATAAAAGTTGCATACATAGCACAGTGTTCTTTTTTATTTTACTTCAGTTAGTTCTTATAGATAAAAGTTGCATACATAGCACAGTGTTCTTTTTTATTTTACTTCAGTTAGTTCTTATAGATAAAAGTTGCATACATAGCACAGTGTTCTTTTTTATTTTACTTCAGTTAGTTCTTATAGATAAAAGTTGCATACATAGCACAGTGTTCTTTTTTATTTTACTTCAGTTAGTTCTTATAGATAAAAGTTGCATACATAGCACAGTGTTCTTTTTTATTTTACTTCAGTTAGTTCTTATAGATAAAAGTTGCATACATAGCACAGTGTTCTTTTTTATTTTACTTCAGTTAGTTCTTATAGATAAAAGTTGCATACATAGCACAGTGTTCTTTTTTATTTTACTTCAGTTAGTTCTTATAGATAAAAGTTGCATACATAGCACAGTGTTCTTGTTTATTTTATTTCAGTTAGTTCTTATAGATACAAGTTGCATACATAGCAAAGTGTTCTTTTTTATTTTACTTCAGTTAGTTCTTATAGATAAAAGTTGCATACATAGCAAAGTGTTCTTTTTTATTTTATTTCAGTTAGTTCTTATAGATAAAAGTTGCATACATAGCAAAGTGTTCTTTTTTATTTTATTTCAGTTAGTTCTTATAGATAAAAGTTGCATACATAGCGAAGTGTTCTTTTTTATTTTATTTCAGTTAGTTCTTATAGATAAAAGTTGCATACATAGCAAAGTGTTCTTTTTTATTTTACTTCAGTTAGTTCTTATAGATAAAAGTTGCATACATAGCAAAGTGTTCTTTTTTTATTTTACTTCAGTTAGTTCTTATAGATAAAAGTTGCATACATAGCAAAGTGTTCTTTTTTATTTTATTTCAGTTAGTTCTTATAGATAAAAGTTGCATACATAGCAAAGTGTTCTTTTTTATTTTATTTCAGTTAGTTCTTATAGATAAAAGTTGCATACATAGCAAAGTGTTCTTTTTTATTTTACTTCAGTTAGTTCTTATAGATAAAAGTTTCATACATAGCAAAGTGTTCTTTTTTATTTTATTTCAGTTAGTTCTTATAGATAAAAGTTGCATACATCGCAAAGTGTTCTTTTTTTATTTTACTTCAGTTAGTTCTTATAGATAAAAGTTGCATACATAGCAAAGTGTTCTTTTTTATTTTACTTCAGTTAGTTCTTATAGATAAAAGTTGCATACATAGCAAAGTGTTCTTTTTATTTTATTTCAGTTAGTTCTTATAGATAAAAGTTGCATACATAGCAAAGTGTTCTTTTTTATTTTATTTCAGTTAGTTCTTATAGATAAAAGTTGCATACATAGCAAAGTGTTCTTTTTTATTTTATTTCAGTTAGTTCTTATAGATAAAAGTTGCATACATAGCACAGTGTTCCTTTTTATTTTACTTCAGTTAGTTCTTATAGATAAAAGTTGCATACATAGCACAGTGTTCTTTTTTATTTTACTTCAGTTAGTTCTTATAGATAAAAGTTGCATACATAGCACAGTGTTCTTTTTTATTTTACTTCAGTTAGTTATAGATAAAAGTTGCATACATAGCAAAGTGTTCTTTTTTATTTTACTTCAGTTAGTTCTCATAGATAAAAGTTGCATACATAGCAAAGTGTTCTTTTTTATTTTACTTCAGTTAGTTCTTATAGATAAAAGTTGCATACATAGCAAAGTGTTCTTTTTTATTTTACTTCAGTTAGTTCTTATAGATAAAAGTTGCATACATAGCACAGTGTTCTTTTTTATTTTATTTCAGTTAGTTCTTATAGATAAAAGTTGCATACATAGCACAGTGTTCTTTTTTATTTTACTTCAGTTAGTTATTATAGATAAAAGTTGCATACATAGCAAAGTGTTCTTTTTTATTTTACTTCAGTTAGTTATTATAGATAAAAGTTGCATACATAGCACAGTGTTCTTTTTTATTTTACTTCAGTTAGTTCTTATAGGTAAAAGTTGCATACATAGCAAAGTGTTCTTTTTTATTTTACTTCAGTTAGTTCTTATAGATAAAAGTTGCATACATAGCAAAGTGTTCTTTTTTATTTTACTTCAGTTAGTTCTTATAGATAAAAGTTTCATACATAGCAAAGTGTTCTTTTTTATTTTATTTCAGTTAGTTCTTATAGATAAAAGTTGCATACATCGCAAAGTGTTCTTTTTTTATTTTACTTCAGTTAGTTCTTATAGATAAAAGTTGCATACATAGCAAAGTGTTCTTTTTTATTTTACTTCAGTTAGTTCTTATAGATAAAAGTTGCATACATAGCAAAGTGTTCTTTTTATTTTATTTCAGTTAGTTCTTATAGATAAAAGTTGCATACATAGCAAAGTGTTCTTTTTTATTTTATTTCAGTTAGTTCTTATAGATAAAAGTTGCATACATAGCAAAGTGTTCTTTTTTATTTTATTTCAGTTAGTTCTTATAGATAAAAGTTGCATACATAGCACAGTGTTCCTTTTTATTTTACTTCAGTTAGTTCTTATAGATAAAAGTTGCATACATAGCACAGTGTTCTTTTTTATTTTACTTCAGTTAGTTCTTATAGATAAAAGTTGCATACATAGCACAGTGTTCTTTTTTATTTTACTTCAGTTAGTTATAGATAAAAGTTGCATACATAGCAAAGTGTTCTTTTTTATTTTACTTCAGTTAGTTCTCATAGATAAAAGTTGCATACATAGCAAAGTGTTCTTTTTTATTTTACTTCAGTTAGTTCTTATAGATAAAAGTTGCATACATAGCAAAGTGTTCTTTTTTATTTTACTTCAGTTAGTTCTTATAGATAAAAGTTGCATACATAGCACAGTGTTCTTTTTTATTTTATTTCAGTTAGTTCTTATAGATAAAAGTTGCATACATAGCACAGTGTTCTTTTTTATTTTACTTCAGTTAGTTATTATAGATAAAAGTTGCATACATAGCAAAGTGTTCTTTTTTATTTTACTTCAGTTAGTTATTATAGATAAAAGTTGCATACATAGCACAGTGTTCTTTTTTATTTTACTTCAGTTAGTTCTTATAGGTAAAAGTTGCATACATAGCAAAGTGTTCTTTTTTATTTTACTTCAGTTAGTTCTTATAGATAAAAGTTGCATACATAGCAAAGTGTTCTTTTTTATTTTACTTCAGTTAGTTCTTATAGGTAAAAGTTGCATACATAGCACAGTGTTCTTTTTTATTTTACTTCAGTTAGTTCTTATAGATAAAAGTTGCATACATAGCACAGTGTTCTTTTTTATTTTACTTCAGTTAGTTCTTATAGATAAAAGTTGCATACATAGCACAGTGTTCTTTTTTATTTTACTTCAGTTAGTTATTATAGATAAAAGTTGCATACATAGCAAAGTGTTCTTTTTTATTTTACTTCAGTTAGTTCTTATAGATAAAAGTTGCATACATAGCAAAGTGTTCTTTTTTATTTTATTTCAGTTAGTTCTTATAGATAAAAGTTGCATACATAGCAAAGTGTTTTTTTTATTTTACTTCAGTTAGTTCTTATAGATAAAAGTTGCATACATAGCAAAGTTATTAAGCTTTGAGGGGTAGAGCATAACATCGTGGTAGACTATGAGTCACAAAGACATAGAAGAAAAGACAAGAATAGAATGGGGTAACAATAATACGTGTGTATTGCACAACTTTTATTCTCGGACTGAAGATACAATTTTGAAAGAACAAATTTGGCACCTAATTTTCATGTCACATGATACCTCTGCAGCGCAGGAATTATCACGTAATGCGGTGATATGGTCGATGGCCTTATCAGCACTTGGTTGAGTGGAACTATATTCAGTTGCCAATCCAACAAAAGTGTTCTTTTTTATTTTATTTCAGTTAGTTCAGAGATCAAGGGGTTCCCTCCTGTAGCTAACCCTTAATTTCGTTATGATTTGAATTTATATCTGGCGGTCTCTTTTAAGGATAGACGTTGTCTCGTTTATATTTTGCTACACCTCTGTCTTCCTCGAATTGTTTCTAAGTATTTCTCAAGTGTTTTTTTCATTAGGCTAATTGCTTTTACTACAACTGGTATAATATTTATTTATTTCAGAGACCATGTTTTTTAAAAATCATTCCTGAGGTGCTGGTATTTCATTATATTTTCCCATTTAGCTCTATTGAGGCCATCGTCATTTTTGGACGGTTACAGCAATAATGAGAGCAGTCGTTTCAGGTTTGTTCCACATCAGAATGTCTAGTTCGATGACCCTGTCTTTTATGTATCTACGCGCCTGTATGTCTTTGTCATAGAACTCTGTCACCTTCCCATTTGATGTTGTTATTGGAGGTTCATGCTCCCAGATCTTCGGTGATCTGTCAAGCTGCATCTCTCTGCAGATCTTCCAATGGAGGTATTTCCATACTTTGTTGCGGTGGACAGTGTAAAAATCATCTATCCATAGGATCTTGCATCCAGACATTAGGTGGCTTGGGTTCTCAATCGTTGGATTGAAAAGCCTACGCTTGTCATTTGATTGTAGGCCAGCAATTTTAAAAAATATATTTGTGAGTAAGCCTTGGTCTTGTCCAGCTATAATAAGTCTTTCATCATTAAATGGAAGTCTGCCACTCTTGAGCCATTGGAATAAAGCCTCCCTGTCAATATATTCCTGGTCAAGCTCATTGAGAAACTTCCCTGCTGGCTTATGTTGTTTCCATCCTTGATTTCTTCTCTCTATTTCCTTCTCTGTGTATTTCGTTCTTTTCTTTATTGCAATACAGGTTGATGGTTCGTCATAAACCTCGGCAGTATTCTCCAGTAGGGCTTCCTCAAAATGTTCAGCAAGCTTTGTGATTGAGGTTTGTTGGGATAGGTATTCATGATGATCCCTCACCATTTTCAGTGTTATATCTCTTGAGCTGTTTATGTACTGTTCCATTCTTACTATTGTAGTCGATATGCCTAGACCTCCTTCTTTTCATGGTAAGTATATTCTGTGTATGCATTGGTTTAACGTATGTTAACCTATGTAGGATTAACATTTTCCTGGTCTTGGTATCGAGTTATGGCTAGTCAATAATACCGAAACCATACAAGATGACAGGAATTGCCAGCTGGTTCATGGCAGTTATTTTGTTTTTGGGGCTTAGTTCTGACTTGATGTATTCTTTTTCTATCTTATCTCTCATCTTCTTCTGTTCCACCATTACATTCGCCTCTATACCATATTTGTATGTGGCATCCTCTCCCAGGTCGAAAATAATCTATTGATTTAAAGATGTTTTGATGTTGCTTTTTTCAACTTTTTGATGGTGCATTTAGCACACTTGTCAAATCCAAACTCCATACATACATCCTCTGTGAATGTTATTACAGTTTCTATGAGGGAGACTAGGTGTTTTTGTGTCTCTGCATAAAGTTTTAGATCGTCCATTAAGAGTAGATATTTCACTGTTTTATTTTCTTCTTTTTTCCTGCCTCTACTTAGGTTGTTTCCAGCATCACATTTTTTTAAAGCTTGCCATTGTAAGGCAGACAAGAAGTTGTGACAAGCTATCTTCATGGAAGATACCTTGCTGGATTCGAGGTTTGTATTGTTCCTTCTATGTGATTTAGGGCAATAGATGTTTACCACATGATCATTTGTTTTTCAAGGAATGTCCTTATATTTATGGACATTGTACAGCTCCAAACACCACAATATCCAGGAGTTAGGCACACTGTCATATGCCTTTTTATAGTCGATCTAGACCATTGATAGGTTTCTCCGTCGCTTTCTGCAGTCCTTCAGGATAGTTTTATTTATAAGGAGTTGGTCTTTTGTACCAAGTTTTTTCCTGGTACACACTTTTTGTTCCTTTTCAAGGTAATCATCATCGACCAGGTATTTATAAGTCATGTCGGCGATTATCTCTGTAAGCCATATGTATGTGGTTGTAAGCAAGTGAATAGGCCGGTATTTGTTGGGCAAATGGGTCTCTTGGCTCTTGGGTATAAGAGTTGTTTTGCCCACAGTGAGCCATTCTGGTGAGTCTTCTTCAGCAGGGAGAAGTCTATTAAATGTCTGGGCATAGTGGTGGTGAAATGCTGCCACCCCTAATGTCTTCTTTTATTGTGCCTATCCACTCCTTTTCCTGATGTTGTTTTGGGGCCTCATACAATGGCCTCCAGAATATCTCCACTACTTCTTGGGTAGGTGGAGATATTACCTTGATTTAATCTCTAATGAGATTTCGGTAGAACATCCTGTCAAATTGTTTGTTCACTGACCTGGACTTAATTTTTTTCTTTTTCTTTTTTATTTAGGCAGCAAATTGCTTGGTTTTCTGCTACATGGTCTATTAACTGGTTTGAGGATAAAAGGGAATATTTGGATTTTAGTTTTTTTTACTTTCTTTATCAGGTTTTGTCCTGGGTGTTTAGTCAACAGAAAAGTAGAGATCTGGGATGTCTCTTTTCTGGGACTCAATTCTTAGTTGAATTTTTCTTTTCCAGACTGGTTCGTTTGTTTTAGGCCTCCCGTCTGCTTCCATTTTCCTTTCTTGTCTTATGTTTCATAGTTGATTTCTGTTAAAGATGTATTTGTTGGGACCAACCGTGTAAGGGCATCGTTCATCTTTATGACAAGATTCTTGAAGGCCTTGATCACTTTTATTTGAACAAGTCTGAGATGTGTTTTCTATATTATTTGTCAATAGGTTCTCCAGCTCAATCTGTTCTTAGTCGATTGATGGAGTTTGAAGGGAGGTCTTGGTTAGGGTTAGGGTCTCTTCCGAGCTTGGTTGTAGTGTTTATTCTGCTGGGTATCTATTAGGAAGGACCTTTGGGTAGATATTGCTTCCATTGGTTAAGAGTTTTCGTCTGTGTCAAGTTGCTGGGGTGCACAGGATTATGGGAGTCAGACAGACTTCAGGCATGGGAATAGTGTTGCTTATTGGGCATATTTTGTTTACATACATCTGATGAGTGCAGCGTTTTACCTTTTCAATCTCACACTGTGAAAATGTCCCACTTACCAAGAAGTTAGATTTTTGGATGTTCTTATATGGGCAGTGACGGTAGAAAATTCTCTGCCATTCTACACATCTTTCTTTGAGCCCTGCATATTTGGCTTTTGCATACTTCATTGCCGATATCAGAGTCCACTTTTCCTCTCTGCTCTATTGGGTTTAATGGTATTTTCTCTGGTCTTTCTATTTGAAGTTCACTCTTGCCTCATCAATAGCTCTCTCATTTATCTCATCCATCTAATTTGAGATATATATATATTTGTTTATTTGGGATACAATTAAAAGTAATTTTTTCTTTTAGTATGTCTTTAGTATTCTTTTAGTATGTCTATCGTTAGAATTTGAGCCTCAAATATCTTGTCCTTCTGTCTGTCCCATTTCTCAAATCGTGAGTATTTGAAGCAGTGAATAATCTCCTTCTTTTCCTCAATAGACTATCTGACTATTTTGTAGTTTCGCTTTCTTGTGGTCTTTGTTGCATTTTGCTGGGATCCATGTTATTTTCTACGTATGACCCAGTGTGCAGCCATGACGAGGAAACCTTTTTTCTCCTCGGCGATGTCCTGCCAGTGTTTATTCTTGGCTATTTTCTTGTTCATTTTTGTTTTAAGAGAATTTAGTCAGAGTTCGCTCCCTTTGGGAAGCATCCTCATATCTTCATATCCCGACACATCCCTTTGCAGGGGCATGCTAGAATATATCAATAAACCATTTATAAAGACCAAAGACACACGGGGTATGTGTCTAGTAGGTTATTCCAATTCTCTGTGTGATTGCATGTGTATTTCTAAGTGAGCATTTTGTGAACATCTGTGAATCACATACTTTGCACAAATAGAATTTCTCTCTTTCTTCAGTTTTAAAATTTGTTTTAGTTCAGTTAGATCTAAGACATAAAAGGTGACCCCCATATGATTTCGTTGTGATTTACATGAATATTTGAGGGCGCTTTTAAAGATCTTCCCCACTTCTCAAACCTTGGGTAAGTAAAACAGTGTGTGTTCGCATGTGATTCTTTAAATTAGAACTATCTGAAAATGCATATTCACATAGTTTACAATGATAAGGTTTCTCTCCAGTGTGTGTTCGAATGTGCTTTTTTAAGGAAGAGGTGTACGAAAAAGCAGATCCACAAACTTGACAGGAATAAGGTTTCTCTCCAGAGTGTGTTCGCATGTGGACTTTTAAAGAAGAATTCTCTGAAAATGAAGATCCACATACAGTACAAGAATAAGGTTTTTCACCAGTGTGTGTTCGCATGTGATTTTTTAAGGACGAATTTTGTGAAAAAGCGGATTCACATACTTTACAAGAATAAGGTTTCTCTCCTGTGTGTATTCTTATATGTTGTTTTAAGGAAGAACTGTCTGAAAATGCAGAGTCACATATTTTACAAGGATAAGGCTTTTCTCCGGTGTGTTTTCGCATGTGTTTTTTTAATTTAGAATTGTCTGGAAATGCAGAATTACATACTTTACATAAATAAGGTTTCTCTCCAGTGTGTGTTCGAATGTGTTTTTTTAAGTTAGAATTGTGTGAAAATGTAGAGCCACATTCTATACAAGAATAAGGTTTTTCTCCAGTGTGTATTCGCATATGATTCTTTAATTTATACTTCTCTGAAAATGCAGCTTCACATACTTGACAAGAATATGGTGTCTCTCCAGTATGTGTTCGTACATGTCTTTTTAAATCAGAACTGCTGGTAAATGATAACTTGCATACTTCACAACAATAAGGCTTTATTTTTGCACATGTTTCCATGTCTATTCTTAAAAGAGACAATGTTAAAATGTTGATCCACTTCTGTCATTTGATTAATAGTTTTGACCAGTAAATAACATTATTCATTTCCCAGTATAACTGTTACCTGTGAATGAACAAGGTATATTATTAAACAAAGTTTACAACAGAAGAATAATGCAGAACTTAAATGTATTTTTTCAATTTGAAGATTTAATCGAAAATATTCTCTTTAAGTTTGTTAAATAAGGCATTTAATTTGATATGATTTAATATAACTTCATTACTACAGTAGACTAATTAACTCGCTTAATTTTTAATTGAGTAAAGACGACTAAAGAACTGGCTAAGAAGTGCAGTTAAGATAACAAATATAAATATCATAACATATTGTAAAAATTATTGTTTAATATTAATTAACTGAATTTTAAAAAGACTTGATATTTATCTACCTCCCACAGCGGTAAAGTGTGACACAAGGTCGGGAAAGTGGGATGTAAAAAGCCATCGCCCTAGAGGAAGAAGAGCACCGGCAGGGGCGCCTCAGGCGATTAGCAATAAACTAACTCCTTCTCAAAAGGTGAGAAGACAAAGCCTTGGAGGGTGGACCTCCGAGAACTGCACAGGAAATACCCCAGACCGGTGGAATCAAGGCCCGAAAGCCAATGCAATATCGGTCTACAAAGTGAGCATCCATCAGAACAGATACTACACTCTGATCTTAGTCAAAAGGCCAACGAGTAAATTTAAAAAGACTTAAACAAAAGACAGACTCTTAAGAATGTACTTATTCTACACCTTCCTCAGAATCGTACACTAATCAACCTACTTAATTTTTGATAAAGTAAAGAAGACTTGTTAAGAAGTGCATTAAGATGACTTGACATGACTTGACATGACGCCTAAAAATCTAGAATATGGTAAGTCGAAGAAAAGATGGAATCTTAGGAATGTATTTGCTTTACACATACCTCAAAAGCGTTTACCCTGCCAGCTTGATTAAAACTGTGAATTTTATATTGTATAGACGTAGGAGATTATTCCACAGGGAGGTGTTCATTGAGATTATTCTCTATTTTGATAAAGAGACCGAATTTCAAGTCAGACTATCATAGTTGATGTTTTTTATTTGCAAAGCTGCACCACTTAGCCTAATAGGACTGTCCCTGAATACATTAGCAACATAGAAAGTGGTGTTCCCCGAAATGAACACTTTGAAAATCCCCATAATGAACAATCTCTCCTGCGGATATTCATTATTTGTCGATCAAATTGTTTTCCAAGTCGATTATTATATAACAAGATGACTGAACGCTGTAGAGAATTTTGAGCGATAAATATACTAGTATATATTTGGGGGCTTGCACCAACTACAATGATAGAAAGAATTAAATTCTTTTTCACAAGGATTATTGTTTTATATTTCTGAGCTGATAATCGCACTGGTAAAATATTATTTAAAGATAATGTTGCCGGATTTGACAACTGTTGTGGCCGAAGGTAAAGTTAAAGGTAAACCTAGCTAGCGAGCTGTCATAATTTGAAAAATGTCAAACCTAAGTGAGTTCGTACAGAGTCAATCTGTGACAGAGATGCAGTAAGAGCATGGACAGATATACTATGATGGAGCATAGCCTGAGTGGCAACTGGCCCATCAAGAGTGAAAGGAAAGGAATAAGTGACAAGGAAAGTACAGCCCTAGTAGATTTTTAAGATTAAGCAGCCAATGAGATCGCTTACTGGATGAGACAAGTAAAATTTAGTCGGACAACACCAGATTACCATGCCTGATATATATATATATATATATATATATATATATATGGTGCGACCATCAACTTTTTATTGAGTCAAAGCAAGCTGAGAGACTTGAGTTTTGAGCTTGAGAAAGTTTAGGAAAACTGCCACTGGCTGACCATGATTTGCTTTTCTCAACCTGGAAAAGTGATGTTATTCACACCGACCGTCCATTAAGTTAGCAAGTGGAAGTTGGAATACCAGACTGCATCCAGAAGGAGAGATACTAACCCTCAACCAGTAAAATACTTTTTCTCCCTGTAATTGCAAGTTTCATGGAAATATATATTATTCTCATATTTATTATAAATTAAGACTTGTGGGTGACAATTGTATCATTCAATCCAGTTATTATTAGTATAGCGATATAGTATATATTGGCTAGATTTAATTTCATGATCAATGTAATAAACCTTCACGCCACTCAATGCAATCTTGCTTTTCGGGAGGGGCCACGTTTCTTCAAGGGATGTAGCAATCCATGATCACTTACCCAGCAACATCTGCAGCTATTACTCTGACCGGATATGAGTTGACAAATAAAAGGCGAGTAACTTGTTCATTTCCTATTTTTAATCACCTGACCATTTCCATGAGGCTGTGAACACCTTTGTCCTTTTGTTAAACATTGTGCTAAAATCTGGTTTTATTTTGATGCAATAGTTCATCCTACAGAATTTACCTTCTACAAAGTCATTGATGCAAACCTCACACAAATGTTTTATTATGTCAATACCAATAAATAGTTTGAAGCCTAAAACCAAATGTTCATGACTAGGACATCAGCTTTCAGGAAATCCACATTATACAGTTAGCATGAGAGTCGACACACCATATATGCCATCAACTGTCATTATCTCCACCTCTTGTAGACTGAACCTACACTCAAATTCAGTCACAACCATCATGAATGCATTAGTGTCATGCTTTTGTTTCCATTAATCAGAACTTCAATCAGAGAAAGTATTTGTCTTATAACGTTTTGAAAGACATTGGCACCAATTTTTCATCCCTTTCTTCATTTCCCGGACACTGATCTAACAATATGACCTATCTTTTGGCACCTAACGCAATGTATATTTACTTGCACTTTTTGGAAAAATCAACTTGAACTGATATTGGCAGTCTCTTGGTAAATGGTTTAGTTGAGAGCATCTATAACACACAATGCTTTGGCAGATGCACCAGTTGAAGAACGGCCAGTAACAGACTGCTTCCATCTCTCCTTTTCATTCATACTGCTGTCAAGTATGATGTACTAGACAAGAAATACAGTGTTGCCCGGGATGAATAATAATAATAATAATAATAATAATAATAATAATGATATAGTATTACATTTGGAGCATGGTATATGTTAGTACAAAAATGCTCAATAACCCAGATAGAACAAGAACTTCAATGTATTTCATTATACTGTTGTGTACTAGACAAGTAGGTTAGTGTTGGCCGAGATCAATGATAGTTATAATACTATATTTATTAAGTGATATATGTTAATCCAAAAGTGCTTAATACTCTAGACAGCGCTGGAATCTTTAAACACAGAGTTGGCCGGGAGCAAGAACTTCAATGTGTGTTAGTATTGTTATGGTCCGTACCTATAATGTAGATTTGGACTCTTCCATTTTCAATAAATGCTGGAAGCATTATGCTTCTCAGCTGCTGAACCCCAGTCTACACTGGCAGTCAGGACTGACGGTCAACTTCTCTTGTTTCTCTGTTGTATATATTTTTCTCCAATATACTTGTTATATCAAAACCCTGTGTTTGTGTTTTCATTTCGGCCATGAAACAGGCCCACACCAATTATCATGTTGTAAACTAGACAAGAAACTGTGTCTTGTCCTGGAACCAATGAAAGTAATTATATAGGATTATATTTGGTAAGTTGTATATGTTAATTTAAAAGTGCTTAATATCCTTTGATAGAGCAGGTAAAACACTGCATCACCCCGAAGAAATAAATTCAATGTTTTGTTATAGTGTTGTATACTAGAGAAGAAACCCAGCATTGCCGTGGAGCAATAATAGTAATAATACATTATTATATTTAATGGGTGTTATATTTTAATCTAAACATGCTCAATATCGGACATAGAGCACTTTTGGCCTAAATGCATTTCGTTAGAGGATTGTACTCTACACAAGAAATTCAGTGTTGTCTATCAGTAATAAAATAACCATACAGCATTATATTTGGTAAGTGGTCTATGGAATACATTAAAACAAATATGTGTTCATTATATTATTCTGGGGGAGATGGAGAAGATAAAAACTTGGTGTTGCCTTGGACTAAATATCAACAATAATCTGTTTCCTTTTAGTAGTGGGAAGAGGACGGGAGACAAGAAACTTGGCGTTGCCCTGCAATACATTCAAACAATATGTTTTATTTCTTACATTTTAATATTATTTTTAAGAAAAAGGGTATAAGGGTTTATAGAGACAGAGGGAAGAAAAGTATGGAGAGGGCGATTTAGATCGCTTGGGAAATACCTCTTAAGAGGTACTAACATAAGCAGGGATGTAAAACCATTTCGGGATTTTGTCGACAAGTTTGTTCTTGTTGATAAATTCCGGAATGAAAACCCTGTTAAGTAGTATGGACTTGAACAGTTAGTCGCAGCTCCGATTCGGCACAACTTTCGAGTTACATGGATCGATTCTTAATTAGGAAAGTCGACTTAGGGCTTTTAGATTGTTCAAGTTTTCATAATATAGTTTACTTAGATCATAGGCGTGTCTGCGTTTGGGTAAACATAGAATAGCTGTTTACTGGAAGTTCAACACATCGTTGCTCGATGTGAAGAACTTCCAGGATCAGTTTTTTATTAACAATACAGTGAGTATTGATGGGTGCTATGCGAATAAGAGGTGAGGGTATCTTAGGAACGTTATTAGGCCCTTCGTTGCTGATTATACTCACCGACTTAACCTTAAATCTAGGGAAACTAAAGTGATGCTAGAAGCTAGATTAGATTGAGCGGTAGAAGCAGTACTTTTACTATAGTTAAGGCTGAACTGAACTCTTTGGATGACAAGTAGGATCAGAGATTCTTAGTTAGGTTTAGGTTAAAAAGAATTCCTCATGAGGCGACAAACATGTTCGCATCCCTGCATGTAGAGGAGCGTCGACAGTCAACTGATCGACACATCACCAGTGTCACATTATCGGATGGGCGTCTTGTGACTACAAACGACGGAATTTTGGAGGGTTTTCGCTCTCATTTTCAGGAACTTTTCACCAGGGAGCCCGGTCTGACACTGGCTCAATTCGACGCCTATTTAGTTGACTTTTCCTGTCTTGAGGCGACCGAAGACACTAAGTGAGAAGGTTGTATAAAGGAAGATGAAGTCCTGGAGGCCCTGAAACAGGTCGGGCTCAATAAGTTTCCGGGGGTTAATGGTCTGCCTTACAAACTGTATTTGAGGTTGTTGCCTATTTTTGTACCCTTGCTGGCTGTGTTGTTTAACTCCTGGTTTAGGAACGGGTCTATTCCCCAGTATTTTACCATGGGTATCATCAAATTGCTTTGCGAGGACAAATTTCAATGAAAGGTGAATGAAAGTTGTGCATTTGTGTTAAGTGAATGGAGCTAATATTGAGTGGTACTTAGACATGACTTAGACAGGATATTGGGTAGTCGAAGCAAACACTGACCCTTTTTATTTGACATAGTTAGACTAGAGTAAGTTATGTTTTGTTCCCCCCTTTTTTAACTAGCTAGTGTATGTAAGATGTCATAGGCCCCATTTAATTTTGTCCTGACCCTTCCCGTTTTTTTTCTCCCCACTTTTATTTCATAATTACCATTCCCGACCCCAATTAGGTTACAGATGTGCTGTTTTGTCAGAGATGCAGGTCTGCTTTCATAATTCCGATAGAGGTGTAAGAAATAATACTGTCGGGACCAGCATCACCTTTTTTTGACTATTTATCTGCCACAGGTTTTAGTGGGAGGTTTTTATACCAACACTTCCATTTTTTGTCATTGTATATATTTCATTCATTTGTATATAAAACCTTTATTCCATAACTTCCCGTTTCATGTTTATATTATCATTTTTGGTTTTTAAGTAGGTTAATCATGGAGTAAATTTGTTGTGGTGATTGTGACTAGTTAAGTTAATTAATGTTAGTTAGGTTCGCATTCTCCCCAGACCCCTTTTTTCGGCCTTGCCCCACATTTTGTGATATTTTGCAAATAAATATTATTGGAGTAAAGTGGTTTTTGACTCAGTAGAGACCAGGCATTGGATCTTGTTCCAGCAGAGAAATCCGTTCTCTGCCCCATTACTTATTGTTACCAGATCTTTTTGGCGTGGGTTTCTGAAAGAGTATTTGCTGGATATCTTCCCATTAAAAATTTTCCCAACATATCTCAAAAAGAAATAGTTGATTCTTCCCTTTTTGCGGATCAAAAACCGTATAAATTTAACGTAAACTGATCACCCACGTTTTGACCATGTTGCATGTTCTTTATTCACCCATTCTTTTTACGGACCAAATTTTGTTCTTTTTTCTGTGTACAATTACCTATCATGCCGCTAGAGAATTCCGGGTTGTTTGGAAAATTTTGGAAAAAATTATGATGGTCAAAAAGTGGAAGATCAGTTTACGTTTAATTTATACAGGAAACTGATCCCCCTCCTAAAATCTAAATTTTGAAAAACATTCTAAAAAACACGTAATTCTCTAGCGACATAAGTAATTGTACACAGTATTATTTTTTAAATTTGCGATGGTCAAAAAGTGGGGGATCAGTTTACATTAAATTAATATAGGAAACTGATTCCCCCTCCTAAAATATTTGAAAGAAATGTCCAAACACGCAATTCTCTAGCAACATGATAGGTTATTGTACACTGAAAAAAAAAAAAATTTGGTCAGTAAAAAAGTTGGGGAAAACGGGTTGTGGACAATTACGAACAAGCGCCATTTCATTAACAATGTTTTCCTTGACAAAAACATAAATAAATAAACATCTAAATTAATAACAGTTGATAAGCTATGGTGGCACTTGTATAGATCAGGTACACGAGTCGAAATTTATTTTAGAAGACTTCCAATGGTGTAAGGGGCAGATAACTTTCTTTTTTAGTACGCAATTTCTCCGAAAATGGAAAAATATCCATTTTTTTAAATAAGAAGACATGCAGATTCAATATTTGAGAAAATCAACAGTATATTGATAGAACATTTATTGAAGAAAATAGAATTTGGGAAACTAAACAGTATATTTTTTCATTTCAAAACGAACAGCCATCGGTTTTGGTTTAAAACATTTTTGATTTTTTTTTTTTATAGTTTAAAAAATAAATTTATCTGTTTTTTTTCTTTTCTTCTCTTGATTTTTTTTTTTTTAAACGGGATAGAATTCAGAAATGTGTTCAAAAAGACTCTGTAGGGGGGTTGCGGAAAATTTCTGCCGCCACATTAATTCTGATAAATAGGATAAGCCATCACTTTTTGTTGAGTATTTGTTAAATATAATAATTCGCGCATATTCAAGGCATTCACGTCGATTACGTCCATTTTCGGAGAAGCTAGAAATTATGTACTAAAAAAAAATGAGTTATCTGCCCCTTACACCATTAAAACTCTTCTAAAATAAATTTCGACTCGTGTACCCGATCTATACAAGTGCCGCTATGGTTTGTTATAATCGTCTGCCAATCTCCAATTTAGCGTTTGACAGTTTTCGTCTCGTCAACTCTCGGGCGCTTCCGAGACCTGCTCGAACGTTGACGACGTGAAGTCACGGAAACATGGTGTGTCATCTATAAGAGTACCATCATTTTAAGTGAACTTAAAATCAAAATAATGTGTACTATTTTCCACTTACCTTTTAAAAACAACACTTGAATAGGAACAAAAATGTTTTCTATAAATTTGTTCGACTTTCCACACAATCTTTTTTCTTTGTTCTGAATTAAGAATAACAAATGTCGAATGTTTCGTCAGATCACATTCGTCGCAAGTGGACAAATCACCGAACGGTGTTACATATAATTTCGTTCCTTACGTAAAGAAGTCCAGCTGATTTTTGTAGACGTAATTTATTAAAAAAAAAGAAGAAATTATTAAGTAATAACATTGTGAAACTTTTCAATTTCTGTAAAATTGAAAAGTTTCACAATGTTATCATTACTGATTGTAAGCGTCAATATTGGACTGCAAACTTTTATTCTGTGGATTGATGACAACTTAAAAGTGTCTAAGGAACGTTATTGAGTGAAAGAGTTTTTATTTTTATTTATTTATTTATTTTTTTTGAAAAACTATTAGTAGTTTATAGGATGCCAATTTAGTAATTATTTATAACATAATAATGTGAGAGAGGAGCAAAAGGAGAGATACAGACCTAGGTAGATAGAGAGGGGGAGAGAAAGAAAGAGAGGGTCAACAGATGACGATTAGAACGGAGGTGACGCCGCCGTTACTGACATAAAACTACAAATGAGACAAAATTTCACAATTATACAAAAAATTAAATACTTATTTTAATTTATTAGTTGTGTTGCAGTCTAAACTGTATACACGCAAAAAAAGTTGACTACTTTTCCATCCATTTTTTTTTTTAATTCACGTAAATTATGAAACAAAAACGCTTTAATGTTTTTCAATGTAATCAAAGATGATGAAACGGACAAGAGGCTTTTCTATTTTTAATCATGGCTGTTGATGTTGTATGTATGGCATTCGATTATGCTGGTCTGTAAAGATAGTGGACGTTGCCCCTCTCTTAGGTTTCAGACACGAAAAACCTCTTTATAACAATAACGAAAAGAGTTAATTCACAAAGGTTACCTATACCGTTTGGTATAGGTAGAAAGAAACTTGGACTAAGAGTTCTTAGAGCTGACTGAGGTCTGTCAGCAACTATCTTCAGGCGAAGTTAGGTCAAAGTATGTTAAAAGCATCTCTTTGCATATGATGTCTTTAATTTGCTGAAGCGATATCTGATGACTGAGTCCACTTGTATTCAGCATCATTCTTTAGTAGACATCTCAGGAATGCTGTGAGATCTGACAGGTGCGGGATGAACGGTGCCATGTAGGTGATGATGCCCAACACTTTTTGTAGGTCGGTGACATTCATTGGGCTGGGTAACTCCTTGATTTCATCCACCTTGTGTGGGTCAGGGCTTATTCCATTTTGGTCGTACATCGCTCCGAAGAAGTGTATTTGCTTCTGGTCGACTGCACATTTTTCACTATTAAAAACGAGTCCTTCAGCTCGTGCTACTTTTATCAAGTTGTGCAAGCTCCCACCATGCTGTACCTTTGTTTTGCCGTCGTCGACTAGCCCGAGAGTGCCAGGGCATTTTTCCAGTATCATGTCCATTTTTTGCATGAAGACATCTTGTGACATCACTAGACCAAAAGGCATTCGCTGAAAGCAAAATCTTCCAAATGGTGAATTGAAAGTAGTCAGTAGCTGGGATTCGGTGTCTAGCTTGACTGACCAGTACCCATTTTTGGCATTCAGTTTTGAGAAGTACTTTGCACCAGAGAGCTTGTGTGCAAGCTCTTCCATTGTGGGAGTTTTGTGGTGACATCGCATAATGGCTCTGTTTAGATCTTTTGGATCCAGGCAGAGGCGCAGTTTTCCATTGCCTTTGCGAACATACATCAGGCTATTGACCCATTCTGTCGGTTCATTTGTCTTCCTGATAATCCCTTGTTTCGCCATCTCCTCTAGCTCGGCTTGGATTTCGTCTCTCATGTAGATAGGACATTTGCGGGGTGCATGGATTACGGATAGCTGTCTTGCTTTAGCACAATATGGTATTCGCCCTCAAAGTTGCCTACCCGATCAAACTGTTCAGGATACATTTTCACTAGCTCCTTTGCTGAGCTTATGCGTGTTGGAGTCTTTTGAATGACACAGTGCAGAGTTATCAAGCCCAAGTCTCTGAGAGAAGGTAGTCATATGATAATAGGTCCCTCTGAGGTCACCACAAATAATTTTAGGGTTTTCCATGTCCCCTTGTAGGCACACTGTATCTGTACGGATCCATGCTGAGTGTTGCCGGAGCCGTTGTACGTAGTCAGTACAGTTGGCTCACTGCGAGTTGCACCGGGGAGTGGGTGGCTCACCGAGTCGACTTGCTCTGGGAACATCTGGGAACGTACGTAAGGGGAGGGTGTTGCCCTCTGCTCCGGTGTCCACCTGGGCTTTTAGTTTATGAGTGCCTTCTCGTTTGGGAAGCCTAATACGAAGGTCCGCAAAAGCCTCAGTCCGAGTGTCCCTCTGTCGCTGAATCATATCGAATGACAGTTCCTCGAAGCTTTCATAGAGCTCATCGTTTCTCTCAGGCGTGGATTTTACCGCGTGGACTCGGTTGGTGCGTTTTTTGTCCTGGTAACTGCGCTGGTGCTTACCCTGGGCCCCAGGATGTCCGGTATTATCTCGGGAATATTTTGACGTCGTGTAGGTTTATGTGGAGTACCTGTCCGTGCTTCCCTTTCTGTTGGTGCACACTTTTTTCCAATGATTTTTCCGCCCACATACTAGGCATGTGGTACTCCATGCCGGGCATTTTTCGTTTCTGTGGGGCTGGGTGTGTAGTGTTACTGCACTGACGATTCACCGGTGAGGGGACGAGTTACGGCCCCTGGCGATGACTCAGTTAGAATGTATTTTGACCGCCAATAAACCTTGCTATTTATCCGTCTGACTACTTACTTACCCCAGCCGATAACCTTACATGGTGTCAGATAAAGGATACAATTTGTGGAGACCAAAAACAAAAAAAATCGGATATCGTAGTAAGAAAAATAAAGGATTTCTAAGAGAAAGAAAATTCTACTATCGATAAACAAACGACTTACGGAAAACGGTCCCACAAACACAAAAAAAGTAAGAAAAGAGAGAACAGTAAGTACAGAAATTTGTTTTTCTCTTTTGAAAATTGCCTCACACGGACATAAAGCAATATTCTGCTAATATACCACTCCCGAACGAATGACTCTCGTTGGAAATGTTGCTAATAACTGGCGAAAATTTAAACGAAATTTTCTCAATTATTCGATCGCTAGTAGATTGTCTAAAGAAGCAGATACTTCATATCAGACATCGGTATTTTTAGCAACTATCGGGGAGGATAGTTACGATATATATGAAGGGTTGAAGTTTAACTCTGAGGAAGAAAAGACGGACCTACAGAAGGTGATGAAGAAGTTTGAGGATTTTTTCGTGGGTGAAACACACGAAGCTTACGAATCCTATACATTCCATCTTCGCAAGCAAGAAGTATCGGAAGGTATCGAGACCTATATAGCTGCTCTTCGACAATTTGCAAAGAACTGCAATTTCGGACAACTACAGGATAGGCTTATTCGAGACCAAGTCGTTGTCGGAGTTCGAAGCGATACCGTCAGAGAAAAGCTACTGTGTGATAAACAGCTTACTCTAGACAAGTGCCTACAAATAGGTAGAGCCTACGAAACTTCGAAACAACAGACGCAGACCATTTCCTCCGGTGCCGATGCAGCGGATCCTCAAATCAACCGGGTTCGAAGCGAACCTAAAAGACAAACTTCACCAAACAACCACATCCGAAATCGAAAATGCCTAGCAAATGCACACGCTGCGGGAAATTTCTATTCCACAATAGAAATGACCGCCCAGCAAAGATGCACGCTGCAGAATTTGTTTGCAGAAAGGGCATTATGCAAAATTTTGCGGAACCGATAAGGCGAATGTTAGAGAAATAAGAGAGGAAGAAGAAAATCATTTTTTAGGTTCTGTCACTCTCGAAAATATAGGTACAATTACCACTGAGGATAATACAAATTGGCAGGCTAAAATCAAGGTCACCACTAAGACCTGTACCAAAATTATAAATTTTAGGCTGGATACAGGTGTAGATGTGACCGTAATCCCGGACCGGTTCTTCAGGAAAAATTCCCCACTCATCCAACCCACAAACAAAAGACTGTACGGACCGGGTCATCATGAGATAAACCTCATAGGATGTGTGAAGGTCAAATTGGCCACGGAAAAAGTAAGCTCGCAACAAGACCTTTATGTTATAGAGAGTCTGCAAGACCCTCTACTGGGAGGACCAGCAATCAAAGCCCTCAACCTGCTGAAAGCAGTTAATAGAGTGACAAGCGAAGGGCACCAGTATAAGAAAGTGTTCCCAGAACTGTTCACAGGCCTAGGGAAACTGGAACATGTGTACCAGATACGTTTGGATGCAGGAGCTCAGCCCTTTTCCATTGCTACCCCTAGAAGATTGCCGTTGCCTATGAAACAGAAGGTTCAAGAAGAACTGAAACGCCTGGAGAACGAGGACATAATCCGTCCAGTCAAATCACCAACTGATTGGTGTGCCCCAATAGTCGCCGTCCAAAAAGCTAACGGTAAAGTTAGGTTATGCATCGACTTTACCAAGCTAAACGAGAGCGTGAAACGGGAAAAATTTCCGTTACCCACCACAGACCAATTACTGCCCGAGCTCGATGGAGCCACAGTGTTTAGCAAGCTCGACTGCAACAACGGTTTCTACCAAATCGTCCTACACGAAAAATCGCAGGTCCTTACCACATTTATAACACATAATGGGAGGTACTGTTTCAAACGACTTCCATTCGGGATAAGTTCTAGGCCAAAAATCTTTCATAGGGAGATGACACACATTTTGTCCGGAATACCAGGAGTCATCTGTAATATAGATGACGTCCTAATAAGTGGAAGAAACCAGCAGGAGCACCACCAGCGACTAAAAGCAGTACTGCAGATAATGAAGGCTGCAGGAGCTACACTCAACGATAAATGTGTATTTTCTGTCAGAAACATAAAGTTTCTGGGTCACATTATATCAAAAGAGGGAATACAAATAGATCCCGAAAAAGTAGCAGCAATTATGGACTTGCCCAGACCTGAGAATGTGTCCGAATTACGACGCTTACTGGGCATGGCAAACCAGGTCGGAAAATTTGCTAGCAATCTAGCCGAAACCACCAAACCACTCCGAGAGCTTCTTAGGAAAGAGTCAGAATGGATCTGGGATGAGCCTCAGAAATCAGCATTCCAGACCCTGAAGAAGCAATTGAGTTCTGCATCAGTACTGACTCATTACAATTCCAACAAGCCGACAAGGGTATCAGCAGATTCATCTAGCTATGGCCTAGGCGGTGTACTACTGCAGAAGCAAGAAAATGACTAGAGACCGGTATTTTATGCTTCACGATCTCTGACAGAAACAGAGCAGAGATATGCACAGGTTGAGAAGGAGGCACTAGCAGTCACTTGATGTTGTGAAAAATTTGCGGACTACTTGGTCGGAATGCCAAAATTCACAGTCGAAACAGACCACAAACCACTGTTGGCACTGTTAAAGTCGAAGCGACTCGACGAATTGACTCCAAGAATTCAACGTTTCCGCATGAGGTTAATGAGATTCTCCAAGGAGATCATATACACAGCGGGAAAAGACCTCACAACAGCAGACGCTTTGTCCCGAGCACCTGGGAGTAGTCCCGTTATACAGGATATCCAGCAGGAGACAGAGACCGACTCATTTATCCGCTCAGTCATAGGAAATATCTCGGCGAGCGATAAACGATTGGAGGATATCCGACTAAAACAAAATACTGACCAGGTCTGCAGTCAGGTAATCAAATATTATGAGATAGACCACTGGCCCGAAAGAGCAAGGCAGGACCCTGAACTAAAACAGTACTGGTTTGTCAACCAGGACCTAACAGTTTACCAGGGACTTCTAATGTACCAGAGCCGACTTGTGATTCCTAATGTACTTCAAAAAGACATACTAGAGCGTCTACATGAGGGACACCAAGGTATTGTCAAATGCCGAGCACTAGCTCGCGAAAGTGTGTGGTGGCCTGGCCTCTCTAAACAAATTGCAGACAAAGTTGGGAAATGTGGTATCTGTGAAAAAGAACGAAAATATCCACCAGAACCACTACAACCCACCAAATTACCTGCATATCCACGGCAGAAAATAGGAATGGATCTGTTCGAATTCATGGGACACCGATATCTTCTGATTGTCGATTATTTTTCCAGGTGGATTGAAATAGCCCATTTACGGACAACCACCCCAGCCAGCGTAATAGAGCATTGCAAATCAATATTCGCTAGGCATGGGATCCCAGAGACAATCATATCTGACAACAGTCCCCAATTCAGTTCTAGTGAATTCAGGAACTTTTCAAATGTTTTTGACTTCCTGCACCTCACAAGTAGCCCCATCATCCGCAAGGAAACGGAGAAGCTGAACGTGCAGTCCAGACAATAAAACACTTATTGAAGAAAGCAAGTGACCCATACATAGCACTGCTAAATTATCGCAGCACTCCTCTGCACCACGGCAAGAGTCCTGCAGAGCTGTTAATGAATAAAAAACTAAGAACACGGATCCCTACCATTCCTCAAAGAAATTCATTTGATCAGCAAAACATCGAGGAACATAGAAGAGCAGACACCCCGCTCAAAGCCAGACAAAAGCAAAACTATGACAAACGTCATCGGGCTAAAGATCGTCCTGTCTTTGAAAAAGGACAACCAGTCTGGGTCAAGATACCTAAGACCAATACAGCTGTAGTAAGTAAAACTCTGTCACCAAGGTCAGTCCTAGTTAAGACAGATTCAGGACTACACCGACGCAACAAAATTAATCTGCGCCGAAGGAACGGAGAAACCAGCTTCTCTCAGGTGGCTACCCTACAGGAAGCAAACACCTTACCACGTTCTCCTCGATATGGATATATGTATAGCTGTGATGATGACCCCACAGATCTTCCCAGTAACCAAAGAAACATGTCACTAGAAAGTTCCAGAGGTCCTGACCAAGGGAAATATACAAGAAGCGGTCGACAAGTTCGACCACCTAAAAGACTGTCCTTGTAATGAACTTTACAACCGAAAGGGGGGTGTAGTGTTACTGCACTGACGATTCACCGGTGAGAGGACGAGTTACGGCCACTGGTGATGACTCAGTTGGAATGTATTTTGACCGCCAATAAACCTTGTTATTTATCCTATACGTCTCTCCGTCTTACTACTTACTTAACCCAGCCGATAACATTACAGGGTGCTGCCACATCGTTTGCAGTTGTTGTATCTGATGGCGTCTACCTCCTGGCTCCCTCCTTCCTGGAGTTCGACCAGTTGCTTCATATGGCTTATGGAAGCCTCGTGTACTCTGCCACTACTCAGAGCTTCTTGGAGTGTGAGTCCTTCACCCCTTGCCAGGAGCTGCTTCTGTAGTTCCGGGTGCCTCGTTCCAGTGATTATTTGCTTTATCAGCCTTTCGTCGGTTTCCTGGGTGTCTCGGAATCTGCATTTCTTTGCATGCAACTTGCACCTTGCTAGAAAGTCATCTATGCTTTCCTCGTCCGTTTGCGTATACCGACGCAGGTAGAAACGTGCGATGCGGAAATTTACATGGGGCTCCAGTCGTTCCTCGAATTTACTCCAAATAATTTTTGGGTCATTTCGGTTCGCATCGTTTTCAAACGTCCACGCATTAAACCTTCTCAGGCCTTCTTCTCCAGTCAGCAACAGAATGTGGTCAACCTGTTTTTCTACTGGGATATTTTTAACCGAAAAGTAAAGGTTGCACCGTTGTTTGAAAAAACGGAAAAAGTCAACCATATTTGTCGACGTCCAACATAATATAGGCGCACACGTGTTCATCGCCATGGTAATTAATAAAATAGATTTGATACAAAATACAGTGGCGTTGGATATTAATATCGTAATTCACTTACTTTTAAAGCACAGTATTTTTTTTCAAGATGGCGTCGTCCATGCCATACGTGCTGTATTTCAATACGCTCCTTATCGCTTCTTTGCGTTTCTTTCTCTTTGTGTTTTCATTTTTTTAGTTGCTATTTCCTGTAGGCGTGCGTGGTTTTCGTTTTTTTTTCGTTCGCTGTCACCATGTTATGGTATCTCCATGTTAATTGAAAGACAACTCAATACGACGTAGTGGGTTTTACGTGTGACCGTTTAAGCATCCTTTATTGAACTACCGGGGGAGGGGGTACACTTTATTCGTCCTTCCTCAAACGGAGAGTTCCACCAAGGGGACGTTATTATCAATAACATCACAATAGGTAACCCTCTGTTAAATAAACCCTTTTTTGTTGCCTGTTACTCGGTTGTTGTTCGTTCAATTCATTTCGTGCGATAAGTGTAAAGGAAGGGACCAACACACCCTTCAATTACAAGTTTGCACCATTATTTTTTTTATATTTCCATTGGTATATATTTACTTGGCCTTCTAATGTCTCATTGTTCTTTTCAAGTTGTGCTTCAGTATAGACTAGTGCAATATTTCTATAGTTGTAAGGGCTGCAATTGCTTTGTCCTGAGATTTTTCATGTGTCCCCAGAACACTATTTAACTTCTTTTAATGGATTGTGTAATTTTAAAGTTTCATTCTCGATAATGGGAACAAGTAAAAATTTCACCTTGATAAATGTTTGCTATATCTGAACTGAAAGTACCTTGACATTTCTTACACTGCCTGTATAGCTTCTTGATATATAGAACTAGACAAACTATTGAAACTGATTTCCTTTTTATCGCTTGTGCATAATATATTTTTCAGTTTCATTTGAGTTGTCTGGGTTGGCGAACTTCCCTAAGCATTGGGTCTACTGAATTTGTCTCTCTCTCCCAATAACAGTGTCGTTTTGTCCACTCTTTTGTGGTTACAAGAAAGCTACAACGAGATATTCTGGTACACGTTCCAAAACAGATGAAAATGTGAGTGTAATGTATGTAACATGTGCAGACAGCGTAGTGTCCCTTGAACTAAGAAACCAACTAACATCCGGGTTTCACTACGCATGTGTAGCCGCCATTACATTAGTATCATCGTGTACAGAACGACTAATAAAACGAGTTTAAATATATATCTCCTCTTGTGAGTTTATTACAAATTGGCGACGAAGATTCGAAGAAAAAACGAATTATGGCTATTTTGGGTCGGTTGGAATCGTTTGATAGTACAAGTGAACAATGGGACCAATATATCGAACGTCTGGAGAACTTTTTCGAAGCAAACGAGATACCCGACGATACAGCTCACGTGAAAAAGAGGAAAGCGATTTTTTTATCGGTTTGTGGGAGCAAGGTATATAAACAAATATCAAGTTTATTAGCTCCAGAAAAACCGAAAGATAAAGAATTTGACGAACTTGTCAAAATCATGCAAAATTATTTCAGCCCAAAGCCGTCTGTGATCGTTCAGAGAACAAAGTTTTATACAAGAAACCGCCAACCAGGCGAGTCGATCACGGATTATGTGGCAGAATTAAGAAGCATGTGTGAAGATTGTCGTTTTGGAACGTTTTTGGACGAAATGCTACGGGATAAACTCGTAGTAGGAGTAAACGATGACAACATTCAGAGGAGACTACTTGCAGAGAAAGACACAATAACTTTTAACGAAGCTTTCAAAATAGCGGTCAACATCGAATCTGCCTCCAAACATTTACGAGATATTCAAACAAAAACAGTAGAAGTAAACAAAATTTTCACACCACCACGGAGGCAGACCGAAAAAATAAAATATGAGAACAGATCGAATGAAAGGTCGGAAGAAGAGTGTACTCGTTGTGGAGCAACACACGAAACAAGTAAGTGTTCTTTTAGATATGCCATGTGTCACTACTGTAAAAGACAAGGGCACATAGCAGAGAAATGTTTTAAATTAAACATGAAAAAGAAACCCCCCAATAGGTTAGAAAAGAAAAAAAATTCAGTGAGGAAAATAGAAGGTGAAGCCACAGACTCGGATAATTCCGAGGAAGTTTATACCATAAATAGGATCAGAGTGCCACTGGAAAAAGTAGACCCCTATTGTGTAGACATCAACATTTGTGACAAGAGGGTTTCTATGGAGATAGATACAGGAGCATCTGTAACGATAATGGGACTAAAAACGTGGAAAAAAAATAAACAACAAAAAGTTGCTGGAGCCCACAAAAGTGCGTCTTAGGTCTTATACAGGAAATTGCATCCAGGTAATTGGACAAACAAAAGTTCCAGTGCAGTTGGACAGTCGTCGGGTGGAATTACCGTTAATTGTGGTAGCGGGGGATTCACCCACACTCCTGGGAAGAAACTGGCTGCAACATGTGAGGTTGCCATGGAAGGAGATTTTTAAGGTGCAGACAATAAAGGAGACTGACCAAGACAAATTGAAAGAAATATTAGCAAAGCATGAGGCTGTGTTCGATGGGAAGTTAGGTCAAGTGAAAGGAACCCAGGCCAGTTTGTATATAGACCCAGAGGCAAAACCCAGGTATTTCAAACCAAGGTCAGTACCCTATATGCTGAAGAAGAAAATAGAAGAGGAATTAGGAAGACTGCAAAAAGAAGGAACAATTTCACCAGTGGAATTCTCTGAATGGGCTACACCAATAGTACCCATTTTAAAAGCGGATCAGTCTGTACGTATTTGTGGGGACTATAAAGTGACAATCAATCCAGTCACTAAATTGGATAATTATCCAATACCAAAAACAGAAGATCTGTATGCGACATTGGGTGGAGGTGAGGCCTATACCAAGCTAGATTTAAGCCAAGCTTACCAGCAATTACTGATGGATGAAAAATCTAGAAAATTAACAACTATCAATACTCATAAAGGCCTTTTCATGTACAACCGACTATGCTATGGATTGAAATCAGCCCCAGGAATATTTCAGAGAAATATGGAAAACATTTTGCAGGGCATTGAAAATGTAATTGTTAGAATTGACGACATTCTACTGACAGGCAAAACCAGGAAAAAACACTTAGAGACCCTGGAGGAAGTTTTAAACAGGCTAGGAAAAAGTGGAATTAAATTAAACCGGGAAAAATGCAAATTTTTAGTGCCCGAGGTATTATATCTAGGCCACATAGTAAACAGGGAAGGCATAAAACCTGCAGAGGGAAAAGTGAAATCGATCAAGCAGGCACCACGCCCAACATCGGTAAAGGAGCTACAAGCTTTTCTGGGGATGATAAATTATTATGCCCAGTACATTCCGAACATTTCAAACATTCTAGCTCCTTTTGCATCAGTTATTGAAGAAGGAATCAATATGGGAGTGGACGTCAAAACAAGAAAGAGCATGGGAAGAAGCAAAAGAACAATTAACTTCCTCAAAAGTGTTGGTACATTTCGACCCAAACAAAGCCGTGACAGTAGCATCTGATGCTTCCCCATATGGGGTGGGTGCTGTACTATCTCACATCATGGAGGATGGCTCCGAAAGACCAATAGCTTTTGTATCACGGACCCTCGCACCAGCAGAAAAGAATTACGCCCAAATTGATAAGGAGGCATTGGCAGTAGTTTTTGGGGTGAAAAAATTTCACCAGTATCTGTATGGAAGGCCATTCACATTATATACTGATCATAAGCTGCTCTTGGGATATTTTAAAGAAAATAGGAAAATCCCAGAGATCAGTTCGGCGAGAATTCAACGTTGGGCAGTAATCCTATCTGCATATTCATACCAGCTAGAATATCGGGAGGGAAGAAAAAATGGAAATGCCGATGGGTTGAGTAGGTTGCCAAGATCTACAACACTGGGAGAAGTGCCCATACCAGAGGAGAACATTATGCTGCTAGACTACCTGGATCAAGCTCCTGTTACACATCAAGAAATCGCCAGGTGGACAAAAAAGGATAAACTCCTAAAACAGGTGCTGGACTATGTAAAAAATGGGTGGCCAGAGAAGTGTCCTACTACAGAAGATTGGCACCCTTATTTTAATAGAAGACATGAATTGGGAATTGTGGAGGAATGCTTACTGTGGGGAAAGCGAGTAGTGGTGCCAATACAAGGGCGGAAAGAACTTTTAGAGGCACTCCATGAGGGACATCCAGGAATTGTAAAAATGAAAGGGCTGAGCAGAAGCTATTTCTGGTGGCCAAAATTAGACCAGGAAATAGAATTTAAGGTGAGGAATTGCTATGAGTGTCAACAAACCAATCAAATGCCAGCAACCGCACCTTTACATCCTTGGGAAATCCCTGAAGAGGAGTGGTCCAGACTTCACATAGATTATGCAGGCCCATTTAAAGGTCACATGTTTCTGGTAATAGTGGATGCGTTCAACAAATGGTTAGACGTCTACATGTCAAACTCATCCACCACAAACGCCACCCTGGAACACCTACAAAGATGTTTTGCAACTCACGGGTTGCCCCCAAAAATTGTAACTGATAATGCAGCCGTTTTTGTAGGTGAAGAATTCCAAGCATTTATGTCAAGACAAGGAATCCAACATATCACAACAGCCCCAAAACACCCCTCTTCAAATGGATTGGCTGAAAGATATGTGCGGATTTTTAAGGAAGGAATGAAAAAAATGAGTCATGAGAAAGGCTCCCTAAGTTCAAAACTCAGCCGTTTCTTGTTGTCATATAACTCCACACCACAAACGGTCACTGGCATATCACCAGCAGAATTATTAATGAACCGGAAAATAAAGACAGTTTTGGATTGGATCATTCCGCAGAAAACTACAGTGAGGGAGCGTATGAGAAAACACCAGGAAATTCAAAAAAAATATCATGACAACTCTCGGAGCATACGAGAATTTAGAGAAGGTGAATTAGTCTGGGCCAAAAATTTCTATACAGGACCAAGATGGAAAAAGGGAGTGGTCAAGAGACGGACAGGTCCAGTGTCATATGAAATTAAACTGGAGTCGGGGACAGTGGTAAGGAGACATGGGGACCATGTAAAAAAACAGATGGAGCTGGACGCAGATAGAGCTTCGGAAATAGGAAGAACAAGTCCACAAAATTTGGATACAGACTGGGTGATCCCACTGACCTCAGGCACCAGTAGTCCAGGTAGCTTGAGTCCGGACCAGGAAACAACAAATGGAGGGGGGAATACACAGCAGGAGGCCCCAGTAAGAGAAACCATTAGATGTGGTGAAAGAACAAAAAACAAACCGAAGCACTTGAAAGACTATGTCACATAAACAAGTAATTCGGAACTATGGGTGGAGGGATGTAATGTATGTAACATGTGCAGACAGAGTAGTGTCCCTTGAACTAAGAAACCAACTAACATCCGGGTTTCACTACGCATGTGTAGCCGCCATTACATTAGTATCATCGTGTACAGAACGACTAATAAAACGAGTTTAAATATATATCTCCTCTTGTGAGTGTATTACAGTGAGGATATTGGATGGTGGAATATTTTATTATCGTATTAGCATTTATACCGCTCAGTGTTGTATATAACTCACTCATCTGACGGAATATCCCTCTTTGGAAAACTTCTGTGAAAGCATTTGCTTCTACAGATCAGTTTTGAGATGGGGTCGAAATGGTTGGGTGATACTAGCACAGCGTGTAACCTGCAAAATGATTGATGAGAGATTTTGAGGTAATTTGTTGCAATACTTCAAAATTGAAGAGTAATTTCCACTTATTATTTGTGTAATTCAGGAGAGATACTTTAGAAAATCGCTCAGCAGACCTAAGTCGTGAATATACTGTCTCATACTAGCAAGTACGAGTAAAACATTAAATTTCATAAATCGGAAGGATGTCATACCACGATTGAATGAAGTTCACCTCACTGACATATGATGCCTAACACTCTGACCAGGTAAGTGTTTTCCTCTCGATACTTTCCCAATTGTACAGGCCCCCTTCCGACGTTTGGCAGTATCGAGCTTCTTCTGCGCCTGCACCTACTTCCACATGGATAATTTGGCGTCTTTCTTTACATTTGGTTTTGTTGATTTGGAGACGCTTCATTGTTGAGTTCTAGCGCTTCATATTCTTCCAAATCTAGGCTGAATTAAGCTGCTACTGTTGTAGTATCAGCAATAGAAATCTAGCTAGCCCTCCTCCCACTCCCTTCCCATATCCCCTCTTCCGGTTTCGGGCTCACCGTCAGCAGTTCCGGTTTGTACACCTAAGTAAATAAACGTGTTTCACTTCAGCCTCCTTGTATTTTCGTCTAATCGACATCAATCAATGTATACGGATATCACAACATGGTGTCAGAAGTGGTTGCAAATAAGTTATAGACATCTACAGTTATCGTAGAAAAGTCGAACAACAACAGAGAAAAAAATAGAGAAGATAAACAAAAAAAAAAAAAGAAACGGGTCAGCAGTCTACACGTGGAGACGGTAAAAGAGGAACTCAAAACAAGTAAGTCACGGTGTAAAGTGAATCTACAAAGTCACGGACATAATACCAAAAAAAAAAAAAAAAAATACAAAAACAAAAAAAAAACAAGCAAACAGAGAAATGCTGTCGAAAAACGCCAGAACAAGACCCTGTGAAGGTAGGCGATTCGCTATTCATATCCATATTGTTATTGTTATTTTTCTAAACCAACAACAACAACAACAACAACAAAATAATTTATATACAAATACCGTACGCTAATAACTCAAGTTACACAAAAAAAAAAAAAAATAAAAAAAAAATAATAATAATAATACGTATTCTTTTTCATTTCTTCTACGTGTACTAATTCACTTTATCAACAATGGCCTGTCAATTACCTCCCCCGTCTATGGATTGGCAGAGTGTCAATTTACCAAAAGATTTCGACAGATTCGCTCGACAGGTTATGTTGCACTTTAACGGACCTCTCAAAGATGCAAGTGAAGACGTAAAAGTGAATTATCTGTTGCTATGGTCGGGAATAGAAGTGACACATTTGAATTTGAGGCAGGTGAAGCGTGCAATGTAGAACACTACATCAAGAAATTTCGCGCATATATAGAGCCGAGGTCAAACTTCCGCGTCGCGAGATACCAGCTCCTACAGTGCCGGCAACAACCTGATGAAGCAGCCCACGGATTCTTGAAGAGACTAAGGCAAATAATAAAACAGTGCGAGTACGATCTCCCCGTCGAGAAAACCCTTCTGGTCGACCTTTTTATTTTTGGACTGAACATAAAGTCCACACAAAAGGCATTACTCAAAGAAGGAAAGAATCTCAGCATCGCAGAAGCGCTACATGCTGCAGAGACAGAAGAGGCAACACTGAAGCAGGTGTAGGCAATACAAAACACACATAGAGAACCAAAGATCCCCGAGGAAAGAACAGAAGATGCCCACGCAATAAAGACTGGGAAGGAGCACTATAATAAATGTTACTTCTGTGGAAAAGGCCATTACAGGGGTGAATGCCCAGCAAAAGGAAAAACCTGTGGGAAGTGCCGGAGGACAGGGCATTTTGCAGTTGTTTGCCGCACCAGAGACACAAAAGACTCCATTAATAAGCACGATAGACCTCCAAGATCGGCAAAACCCCCAAGATATAGAAACGCTCACAACATAACAGCACACAGCGACGAAGAAAACGACGACTTGCCAAAAGAGGCATATTTCCATACCATATCAGCAAAATCGCATACTCCAACAGATGCTAGAGAGGCATATGCGGAATTAAGAATAGGGAACAACAGATCCCAAATAAAAATAAATGCAAAGGTGGACACAGGCGCTATGAGCAACCTTATCCCTTGGGAATACTTCAAAAAACTCAAGCATGTACACCTTCAAGACACTCCTATCCGACTATTAGCCTTTGGGGGTGTTCAAATCGACCAAGTGGGCGTATGTCACCTAGGAGTCAGATATGGTGACAAGTTCACAAGTACCAACTTCCATGTAGTAAGAAGTGATGGACCCGCGCTACTTGGCCTCCAGACATCTAGGAAACTAAGACTAGTGACCCTCAATTTTACAATAGGGACCAATATACCAAAACAAGACCACACCACTTTACCCGCGGCAGTACAATCAAAACGAGAAGGAGATACGAAAGAAAGAGAACGGATACTCAAGGAATTTGCTGACATATTCGAAGGCATTGGCTGCTTGCCAGGGGAGTACAGCATCAAGATTGACCCGTCAGTACCCCCAGTAATACACCCACCCCGTCGGGTACCAATAGCCTTGAAAGAGAAATTCAAAGCAGAGTTAGACTCCCTTGTAGCTCAAGATATAATAACCCCTGTAACAAAACCGACAGCCTGGGTCAACTCTTTTGTATGCGTCACAAAAGCCAATGGATCTGTCAGACTATGCCTGGACCCTAAGGACTTAAACAGGGCAGTGTTGCGGCCACACTTTGTTACACCAACATTTGAGGAAATCATCTCCAGACTTCATGGAGCAAAATGGTTCTCAATAGTGGATGTGAAATCAGGCTACTGGAACATGAAGCTGGACAAAAAATCAAGAGAACTTACAACATTCATCACTCCTGAGGGACGCTATATGTTTAAGCGCTTCCCAATGGGGGTCAAGAGTGCGCAAGACGAATTTCAGCGAGCCATGTTTGAGACCTTTGGGGACATAAAAAATGTCCTCTCAATATCGGACGACACCGTTATCGTTGGATTTGAGGAGGATGGCAGCGATCATGACATAGCACTCAACAAACTCCTAGAAAGAGCTCGGTCTAAGAACTGCAAATTCAACCCGGATAAATTAGTGGTCCGCACGCAAGAAATCTCTTTTTTTGGCCACATTATATCAAGGGATGGAATAAAACCAGACCCAAAGAAGACAGAGGCGATCGTCCAAATGAAACCACCAAAAGACGAAAAACAATTAGCAAGCTTTCTTGGGCTAGCAAATTATTTAAACAAATTCTCGCCACAACTGGCAATGCTGACCAAGCCACTCCGAGATCTTCTGTCAACAAAAACTCAATTCATCTGGACTGAACAGGAACAGATGGCTTTTAACAGCATAAAAGACGAAGTAGGGAAAGCAATAGTGCTTAAATATTTTGATCCAAAAGCGCCAATAAATATACAGGTTGATGCATCATCAGCTGGACTGGGTGCAGCCCTCATCCAAAATGAAATGCCGGTCGCTCTAGCAAGCAAAACCCTGTCGGGGCCTGAGACAAGGTACTCGAACATAGAACGCGAAATGCTAGCAGTGGTTTTTGGGCTGGAAAAGTTCCATCACTATGTATGGGGCCAAGCAGTGACAATAATAACTGATCACAAACCGCTAGAATCAATAGCCCTAAAGAATCTTGCTAATGCACCACCAAGGTTAGCGAGAATGTTACTTAAAATCCAAGGCTATGATTTCACAGTTAAATACAATCCAGGAAAATCCATTCCCATAGCCGACTGCATGTCCAGGGTGTCACCAATCCCAGGGGAACCAATCAGGGATGTAGACATCAACATACATCTACTTAACGCACACCTGAACGCATCCCCAACTCGCTTGCTAGATATCAAGGCAGAAACACCCAAAGACCCAGTATTAAAACAGCTCACCAGCACAGTTATGTCTGGATGGCCAGAAAATCGATCCTGCTGCCACTCTCACGTACAAGCTTTTTGGAATTATAGGGACGAAATTGGCCTCCAAGATGGAGTACTCCTTAAAGGCAACAAATGATCATACCTCGCTCACTTCAACCAGACATCCTACAACAACTACATTCATCCCACCAAGGGATAGAGAAAACCCGCTTACTGGCCCGAACAGCAGTGTTCTGGGTCGGTATCAACAAAGACATAGAGGAACTAATTAGAGACTGCTCCACATGTCAGAAGTACCAACCCAGTCTCCCATCAGAAACACTATTCCAGCACGAGACCCCTTCTTACCCATGGCAGTATGTCAGTACCGACATCTTTACCATGGAAGATAAGGAATTTTTACTGGTGGGGGACCATTACAGCCGCAGCCCTTTCATACGGCGTCTCCACTCGACGACATCAGCTGCAGTAATCCGACAAATGAAGCTCCTGTTCGAAGAACGAGGTGTCCCAGAGGCAGTATTCAGTGACAATGGGCCCCAGTATTCCAGTGCAGAGTTTGAAGATTTTTCCAAATCGTACAACTTTAGGCACACTACCTCGTCACCACTCCACCCCCAGTCAAACGGGTTCGCAGAAAGGATGGTGGGCGTCTGTAAAAAGTTGTTGAAAGCACGAGAAACGAACACAGACACCCACCTAGCAATGATGGCGTACAGGGCCACACCGCTATCAGCTCAAATCAAATCCCCAGCAGAACTACTGAATGGAAGACCCATGAGGACCCCACTAGTGTCGAAACAACAACTGGGGGATGAACAAACAAAGCTAGAGTTGGAGAAGAGCAAAGAAGAAACAAAAAAGTGGTATGACCGAAAGAATAGCCATCAACACACACAGTTACATACCGGCCAACAGGTTCATGTTCAGGACAAAAGAACCAGACTCTGGGAACCTGGAAAGATTGTGCAGATCGCAGCAGAGCCAAGGTCATATGTAGTAAAATTCGCCAACGGTGGAATCCATCGCAGAAACCGGCAGTTATTAAGGCCAACAAAGGGAAAGGCGGACAACACGAAATGCCAGCACCAACGGAAAACTTGTTGTGGCACACACCGAGTCCCTTACCCTCACAGCACTATCCCAGCACAGGGACCACGGCCAGCCAGTGGTCAACCATCAACCATCTCAAGCACACATCCACCAGTTCCATCAACACCTGCCAAACTACGTAGGTCGAACAGGACGAGCAAACCCACCCAGCGGCTCGACCTGTAACAGAACAAAATGAACTATCTCCCCCACCCCGCAACCTCTCCAGCCCATCACAGCCCAACGTACTTCTCCTTTAATACAGAAGGGGATGTTGTAGTATCAGCAATAGAAATCTAGCTAGCCCTCCTCCCACTCCCTTCCCATATCCCCTCTTCCGGTTTCGGGCTCACCGTCAGCAGTTCCGGTTTGTACACCTAAGTAAATAAACGTGTTTCACTTCAGCCTCCTTGTATTTTCGTCTAATCGACATCAATCAATGTATACGGATATCACAACAGCTACCACTTTGGAATCATTGGATTCAACATACTGCAGTCTTTCTCTTTTTCTGGTAACGTAACATTTGTGGAAATTTCTAGAAGTTTTTCTAAGTAAGTCAACGGTTACTTCCCTTTGTTGAAGGGTAGGGGGGCCTACGTGCAGGTCGAAGGTCATATGGATATTGCGTAGGTGTTATGCTGTGAAGGCCATGTTGTGTCACGTGATTTCTATTTTTAGCAATGATGCAATTTGTCGTGTCTGGATATATCGGCGCGAAATTTAATCAGAACAGAGGTTGACGCCGAGCTCGACGCATGTTAAAACTGTTTCTCCGTCCACGAGGGGACGTTAAATTGATAAAGAATTTCTACTTGAAGAAATTTAAGAGATATGATATCTCTTGGATGAATTACATGTTGTTTATGAAATATTTTCCCCTCGGTCAAGAATATATCCTTGGGAAGTTGTTTCAAGCCAGATACTTGAAATAAGGAGATGAAGAAGTTGAACGAGATAGCTCCGGGAACGAAATTGCCTATGTTGAAGAGATTGGCTCCCGAGAAGTGAAATACTTTGCTGTCGAGAAGATTCTAATCGGAGATTAGGAATCATAGAGACTAATCGTCTTTGCACACAGATCGATTTGGGATATTCAACTGTGCTAGTTGAATCAGAACATTTGCGCGTGTTCACCATTCAAGACGAACGATGGAAAATAGTGAGTATTGTGTTTATTTGAAATGTGTACTGTTCTTGTGCCATACATATTGCATTGGATTTGCTAAAAGAAAATATTGAAAAAAGAAGAAGAAAGGAACTTTCTGACAGACGTTTGATAAAATAAAAAAAGAGTTATTTTTATCATGGAAATTATGTTGGACTTCGGCACGGTTTGTTAATTTTATTTCTTTTGATTGTAACTTTGGTGAAAAGAAAAAAAGAGACTTTTGATTGACTTGTAAGAATACGGACTTTATAGTAAGTTCATGTTTTAAAAGGATTTATTCCTTAACTTAGATTGTGTCAATTTTTGTTGTATCTAACCTAATGTTCAGAGATACTGATGTTGTATTTTTTTGATTCTTATTTTTTTTGCATGTTATCCAGGAATAATTTATTTATTCCAGCTTTGGAAAAAAAAGCAGTCCAGGCTATCTTTTTTTTGTAAATAAAACTATATTTTAACTTTTACGAACATCTTGTATTACTCCTTTCCTTATCTCTTGTTATAATTTTTTTATGATAATTGTCCTAGATAACATAACCATCGTTTAGAGCGGTTTTTCGTTAACGACACGAAAATTCCGACATTCTGCTTTTTTTATTATTAAAAGCGATTCTGCTTTTTTTATGTTCCATTTTTGTTTTGGGTGGACTAACTTCAGAACGATATACTGGAATAATATCTATTTCTTTCTATTAAAAACATTCTGCTTTTTGTTTCATATTTCGCGTGTTGGAAAAAATACTCGAAAATGTGCTACTAGTTTGGATTGGATTAGGTTTCTTCTATTGCTATTTTTTGGTACTAAGTCAATGAGGGAACTTACTTCAAGTTATAATCTCCTTCTGCCTTTGGCGCCTAGTTGCGTGTAACAGACGTGTTGCCCGGGATTCGGCAGCCATCATTACAATTAAAACGTAGTCAAATACGAGATGTTCAGGTTTTAATACTGTTTTAAGCTGACTGCTTTTTTTTCTTTTTCTTTTATGTATTTTATGTGAATATTGCATTTTTTAAGAGTCTGATCGCCATTTTTGTTCGCCACGTGGAGTCATTTTTGTGAATTTCCCGCGTATTCTAAGTCGCCATTTTTGTGAACTGTTGAATGTTGGATATTGAATGATTTTTGTGTAATTATTTTTCCCTTGAGAATTTTGCTTTGTCTGACAAGTGGAATTGTTAGAATTACATTTGAACGACTTTGGTTAACTATGGTACAGCCTTTTTCCATTTTTTTGTAGGAATCTTACTTAGATAATTTTACGTTGTCATTTTCCCGCCATTGAGAAGACGTTTGGCGCCTATTTTAGGTTAGCCCACACCTGATCGCCATATTGTATTTTGTTCATAATGGCGTCTACCCCCACTGTTAATCTCCTTGTAGAAAGGCGAGATATTGTAAAAATTAAAGTCGATACTATTATTGATGTTCTTGGGGGTGGCGAGGGGGAGAACCGGGAATTTGTTTCTTCCCAGAAGGTTAGGGTTAAGGAACTCTTTGCGTCCATTGATTCGCTCAATGAGCAGATCACAAGTGCCTATATTGAGAGTGAGTCTCGCGAAGAGATGTCTGAGAACTGTCGGAGCGAAACGTTATATCGTATCCATGTGGATCGACGTTTCAGCGAATTGGAGAGCATGTGGAAGGATGAGGGCTCCCCACATAATGGAGAAGGGGAGAAGTCTAAAGCGTCCCTTTGTAGTGTGACACCAAAACTTGTCTGTCCTGTTTTCGACCCCATGAGTTTGGAACGCGACAGGTTGGCGTATCTCAACTTCTCGAAATAGTTCGAAAATTGCGTGTCAAATATACCCAGTGAGTCCACGAGGTTGATTATTCTGAAAAATCACCTCAGGGGCTATGCCCACCGAATAGTGGGACATCTTTCCATTTCGGATGCCAACTTTGAGGCAGCGATGGAGATCCTGGATAGAGAATTTTTAGATAAAAAGTTTATTGTAAACTCTATTTTTAAAGATCTCCATAGTGCTAAGCCTCTTGGGGATTCAGATACTAACTCGGTGAAGAGCATTCTAACTAAGGTGAAGGCTCAAATATACGAGCTGAAAAACTCCTTTGGTATGGATTTTCTAGAGGAGGAGGCCCCCGGCAATCTGTTGCTAAGTAGCATTATTTTTGAAAAACTTCCTATTTCTGTGAGACGGGAGCTGATTCATACCGTCAATGGTAATTACCCATCTCTGGGAGATATCTTTGATAATTATTCTGAGGTGTTGCGCACGTTGGACATTGTCAAACCCAGGATGGTTAAAACGGTAAAGCCCGTCGCCAAACCGCGTTCGTCTGGTTCCTTTAGATTCAGGCCTGCTAGTGCTGTTAAGAAGCCCTCCACTTTGGAGAACTTTTTTGTAAAAACTAAACCCAGTCGACATAAGTGCTTCCTTTGCAGTAGTGACGGCCATATTGCTTACTATTGCGGGAAGTATCCCTCTCTAAGGGATCGGTTACAACGATGCCAATTGGCTAAGTTGTGTACCCGTTGTACTAGCCCGTTCCATAACGCCGAGGCGTGCCCTGGTAAAAGTGGTCGTCTCCGCCCCTGTTGGAAATGTAAAAGTTGCGAACATGCAGGTGCGTTATGCCCTGACTTTGACAAGTCTCGGCTGGATACTAACCCCTGTCTTCAGGTGGGAGAAGTGAATCTTCTCCTGCCTATAATTAAAATTGACGTGGTCAATAATGGAGTTGTAAAATCTTTCAATTGTCTGTTGGATTCAGGAAGCCAGCGCTCCTATTTGTCTGATGTAGTTCTGGACCTATTGAATTGCCGTTCTATGCCTGTAAGGAGAAGGGACTTCTTTATTAACACTTTTCTCGGAACGGCCAGAAGGAGCCTAAATGAACTCGAGTTGCGGGTCAAAGTGCCGAACTCTGAGTGTGTTATACCCTTTTTGGTGGACGAAGGCTTGGACCTTCAGTTTCACGTCAGGGGTCTGTTTTTGAGTTTCCTCAAGGAATTGTGCCTTTTGGAGATATGTCCAATTTTGTGAGTCCTGTTATGAAGAAAACGGATACCTCCGTTGTTGGCGCGAATTACAGCCAAGTTGTGTCCGAACACTCACGGTGTCTTATGACACATGTTTATTTTGTGCTTGAGCCGAAGTCTCAATATTTCGACCCTTTCGATAGTTTTGTTGATTCTTCTGTGGAAAGAGCCGTGGACGGGCTCTTTAGTTTGGAAACACTAGGAGTTACTGAGAACTCTGTAAGTGATTATGACAAGAATAAAATTGATGCCTTTCGCAGTTCGATCTCGTACCGAGACAGTTGCTACTATGTTAGTTTGCCATGAGACGAGGGAAAGTTGCCTTCTGTTCCTTCCAACCATCAAGTGTCGTTGAACGTGCTTGATAAGGTTGTCACTCGTTTGACGAGGCAGGGTCTATATGAGGACTACTGCCAGGTTTTCTTAGAGCAGGAGAGGGAGGATATTATTGAGAGAGTGGAAGTGAATCCAGAGGATTTCACTCATTATACGTGGATTCCTCACCGTCCGGTTATTAAGGCTAATGGTCAGAGTACCACAAAGATAAGGCCGGTGTTCAACTGTTCGTTGCGAACAGGTGGACATCCCTCTTTAAATGATTGTGTCTATCCGGGAATTAACCTTTTCACGGATATGCTAGAGTTATTGTTGAAGTTTCGTATGGACCGTTATGTCCTGTTGGCTGACGTCCGTAAGGCCTTTCTCATGATTCGGTTGGAAACCGAAAGAGATAAGAATCGGTTTTGCTTTTTTGTGAAATTGAATGACAAACTGGTATGTTATCGTTACAAAACATTGATTTTTGGGTTTGTGGCCAGCCCATTTATTCTCAACTTCGTCATTAGACATCATGTTGAAAAATACCCTCATAGTTTATGTAGGGATATGCTTATGGAAAATTTTTATGTGGATAATCTTATAAAAGCTCACAATTCACAGAAGACTTTGTTGGACCTATACCTGAATGCAATGAGTATCATGCAGGATGGTAATTTTTCATTGAGGTCCTGTAATTCCAATAGTGATGTTTTGACCACTCGAATGAAAGCTGACAAAGGTTTTGTCACCCATGATTCTCCTCTGGAGAGGGTGTTGGGTTATGAGTATGATCCTGTGCAGGATAATTTGCATGTGGCGGTCGGTTCCTTGGATGTGCCGGCTGATACAAAAAGGAGCATCCTATCGCAGAACTCTTCCATATTCGACCCTTTGGGGCTTGTTTTGCCTGTGACTATCAAGGGAAGGGTAATACTCAGTGAGATATGGAAAACTCAGGTGTCATGGGATCAGAAGATACCGGAGAGTTTGCAGCTCACTTGGAACAAGTTGTTTCCTGAGTTGATGAATCTGCATAGTGTGAGGATCCCCAGATGTGCTGTTGATTCCTCTGCGCCTGCCACGTTAATAATCTTTTGTGATGCTTCACAACAAGCCTTTGGCTTTGCGGCTTACATTTTCCAGTATGGGGCTGCTAAATTAATAAGAACCAGGCCAAGTCGCTAAAATTTATTTGATTTAAGTTGGAGCAGTCTTTGCTTCTTCCCAGGGAAAAGTCCTTTTTGTTGAACCCCTCCAACCGTGAGATTCCTCCGTTGGTGGCGAAGTTGGATCTTTACCTGGATGATAGAAGTTTGATAAGGTCTGGGGGAAGGATTGGTAAATCCAGCCTTTACCCTCCGGAAATTTTACATCCGATTTTGTTACCTCGAGGCAGTCATATAACTGATTTGATTGTTATGGACTGTCATCTCAAATGTAAGCATTTGGGTATTGCAGCTACCCTCAGCAAACTCCGTTTGTCAGGTTTCTGGATACATAAATCCAGGCAGGCAGTGAAGTCGGTTATCTCTGCCTGTGCTCTGTGTAAAAGATACAATGCCGTATCTTTCAAATACCCCAAGGTAACCAATTTACCTAAGCACAGAGTTAATTTTGTGAAGCCCTTCAACCATACCGGGATAGACTTTACTGGTCACTTGTGGGTTGAAGATGAAAGGGGACCGCAAAAAATGTATATATTACTTTTTACGTGCTTCAATGTGAGGGCGGTTCATTTGGAGTTAGTAGGTGACATGTCTACCCACTCAGTGATATTATCATTGGTGAGATTTTTTAACATTTATGGGGTGCCTTCCCATATATACTCAGACAATGCTAAATCATTCGTTGCTGGATGCGGTTTGATTAAGCAAGTGCTGGTGTCTGACGAGTTCGAAGAGAAGTTTAGTACCTTTGACATCAAGCACCAGACGATACCTTTATATTCTGCTTGGTTCGGCAGTGTTTGGGAGCGTCTTGTTAAGACGGTGAAGGTTTGTCTTTATAAGTTAGTGAGTCGGCAGAAGTTGGGTTATTTTGAACTTCTTTCTGTGTTGTCTGATATACAGAATGCCATTAACTCACGTCCTCTGACTTATAGATGTTCTGGAGATGATGGTTTGAATATTATATCTCCAAACGCGTTTATTCGCCCGTATTGTAATAGTGCTGTTTTTATAAATTCTGAAGAATGTTTTCTTGAGAATTCTCCTCCTTCTAGGAGTGACCTTTTGGAGAAGCTGAAACAAAGGGATCTTCTCTTAAAGAAATTTAAGGTTTTATGGTACGAAGAATACCTGCTCGGCTTGAGAGAACTGAGTGGTGATCTGTACCAATCTGATTTTGGTGATGTCATCGCGATAGGCGATGTGGTTCTTGTTAAGAACCCAGCCAAAGCTCGCCCATATTGGTCCTTGGGTAGAGTGATAGGTTTGACTCCAGGTGATGATTCTCATATTAGATCTGCCCTGATTAAGAAGGCAGATGGTTCCTCTCAGGAACATTCTTTGAGACACCTTTTTCCGATGGAGTTGTCGGTTACTCATTCCCATCAAGCCTCGGAGGTTCCCGAAGAGCCTTGTGGTTCCGAGGTTCTTGATGTGGTCCAGCCGGATGTTGCTGGAGGAGATCATTCCTCGACTTCCAATTCTAGACCCATTCGAACTCGCAAGAAGGTGAGTGAACGGGATGATGATTGTTTGTGGTATTGATGTGTGCATGAGACATGTATAAACATTGTACATTTTTTTTTTCTTTGTCGGGAGAGTGTGGAAATTTCTAGAAGTTTTTCTAAGTAAGTCAACGGTTACTTCCCTTTGTTGAAGGGTAGGGGGGCCTACGTGCAGGTCGAAGGTCATATGGATATTGCGTAGGTGTTATGCTGTGAAGGCCATGTTGTGTCACGTGATTTCTATTTTTAGCAATGATGCAATTTGTCGTGTCTGGATATATCGGCGCGAAATTTAATCAGAACAGAGGTTGACGCCGAGCTCGACGCATGTTAAAACTGTTTCTCCGTCCACGAGGGGACGTTAAATTGATAAAGAATTTCTACTTGAAGAAATTTAAGAGATATGATATCTCTTGGATGAATTACATGTTGTTTATGAAATATTTTCCCCTCGGTCAAGAATATATCCTTGGGAAGTTGTTTCAAGCCAGATACTTGAAATAAGGAGATGAAGAAGTTGAACGAGATAGCTCCGGGAACGAAATTGCCTATGTTGAAGAGATTGGCTCCCGAGAAGTGAAATACTTTGCTGTCGAGAAGATTCTAATCGGAGATTAGGAATCATAGAGACTAATCGTCTTTGCACACAGATCGATTTGGGATATTCAACTGTGCTAGTTGAATCAGAACATTTGCGCGTGTTCACCATTCAAGACGAACGATGGAAAATAGTGAGTATTGTGTTTATTTGAAATGTGTACTGTTCTTGTGCCATACATATTGCATTGGATTTGCTAAAAGAAAATATTGAAAAAAGAAGAAGAAAGGAACTTTCTGACAGACGTTTGATAAAATAAAAAAAGAGTTATTTTTATCATGGAAATTATGTTGGACTTCGGCACGGTTTGTTAATTTTATTTCTTTTGATTGTAACTTTGGTGAAAAGAAAAAAAGAGACTTTTGATTGACTTGTAAGAATACGGACTTTATAGTAAGTTCATGTTTTAAAAAGAATTAATTCCTTAACTTAGATTGTGTCAATTTTTGTTTTATCTAACCTAATGTTCAGAGATACTGATGTTGTATTTTTTTGATTCTTATTTTTTTTGCATGTTATCCAGGAATAATTTATTTATTCCAGCTTTGGAAAAAAAAGCAGTCCAGGCTATTTTTTTTTTGTAAATAAAACTATATTTTAACTTTTACGAACATCTTGTATTACTCCTTTCCTTATCTCTTGTTATAATTTTTTTTATGATAATTGTCCTAGATAACATAACCATCGTTTAGAGCGGTTTTTCGTTAACGACACGAAAATTCCGACACATTCTGCTGTGAAGCTGCTGTAGGGAAACTGCAACACTTGTTACTACCAAGTAAAACATCAAGTTTGATCAATCAATTGATCTAATAATAAATAATAAAACAACTTTCGATTCGTTAAGAATTAAATTTACAAAGCGTTTTTTTTTATTCAGATAGAATCTTTCTGAAATCTTATAGATTTTTAGAAATTATAACTCTAGCAGAAATCCTAAAAACCTTTTCTTAAACATAAACTTTAAGAAACATTCTCAGGATAAAAACTAGATAAGTCAGATACATACTTATAATAGAAATCTACTCAGTCATATTATCTACACAAGAGTTAGTTCCTTATAGTTTACATTACCGTACCTTAATACCTTATTAGTGTTGCATTATTTGGCTTAACACTGGAGACAATCGCGAATTGTCTTGGCTTTACGAGCGCCTCTCTATCGCCATTATTCGTGGAAACGCCTTGAGTCTATTCTCGGCCTGCTAAGCCAGCCGTATTATAGCTAAGGCTAGTAGTTGTAGCCTCACTATAAGTATAAGCACGGTAGACGGTAATCATACGAGGAAAAACTCAACGCGTTTTAAACATTAAACACATCTTTATTGGGTATCCTATACCGTTGGGGTATAGCTTAGAAAAAGGTAGGACTGGTGTCCGGTAGAAGGAAACGAAGTTCTTTTACTGCCCGTGGAGCGGTGCTCGGGAATCCAGTGAATGAAGGGACATGAGAGAGGTGAAAAAGAGTTCCTTCTAGGTTGACGGCCAGGGTCTCTCTAACGATCCGTTCCACCGTTCAACAGGGGTGCAAATAGTCCGCAAGGGACTAGCTGAAATCAATACGCCCTGTGAGCCGATTGGTTAGTTTACGACCAACTTGCCCACCGTAGACGCATAAGAAATAGGTCCTATTTCAGACTGTTACAGCTGGACATTCGAAGAAAACTATGGACTGTTGTACAATTATATATAAGGAATCGGGATTTATCGATATTGTGTAAAAACAACTAACCGAGATTTATTTTTTTAATACAAATGGTACTCAGTTACTGAACAACAGACTTGCAGCTGAGAGACGTGTGTTCGAGCAACACGAAAAATTAAGTGTAAGAAAATAACAACATTTTATTTATTGGTTAAAAGAATAAATATTTATTTGATTGAATTTGAAAATTTTTTTTTTGATATTCCAACTACTGTTCTGATCTTGAATGTTATTCTCACAACATTTCGGTCGATGTAACCTCCAACCTTTAGATCCGTATTGTAAAACTCGTGAATCTTTATACCAAACTCGGGAATCTGTATGTAATTCTGAAAGAAACACTTGGTTTAATCTATCGGGGTAGCTTGTTCTTGTTTCGTCAGCCGTTTCAAAAAAGGATCCATGGCGCAACGGATATAAGTGCTAAGTAATATCACTTCTCAGTTACAGTCTTCTGGGGGTTGAAGGTTCAATCCTTAGTACGGGAGATACTAAGAATACAATTATGAATTACTTCAGAGTTCTATCAGCATCCACAAAAGAACAACCCCAATGATTGCCAACGAACATGAATCTAACATTTAGAATAGACAACTTCAAGCAATCAGTTACCCATGTGTTTTCAAAAGACAATATTTCACGTATAACTCTACAGGCTTTGCAAAATTACAAAATTTAGCAGGAAAGCAGTACTTAACCCTTTTTGTACGAGCATACACTGTCTTGACAGAAATATCAATTGGTGTTTGGCCATGATTTAAAATAAGTTTTTAAAAAATTTATTTAGATTATTACTATTATTGTATAGATTCTCCAAAATACAGACGAAACATAGATTTCAAGCAATATAATTTTATCTAAACATTAACACTAACGAATATCACGAGATAAAAAGTTTAATTTTATTTCAAAATTTTGAAGACAAAAGAATTATTCTATAGGTGTACTCTGTGTTGAGTACATGCGAATTGTTGAAAACAGTTAGCAAATATCTTCATCCTGTCATAATGAGCCAAAATTGATCCAATTAGCCGGCGGTTTCGAAAACTAAATACGCAGACTTAAAAATCAGTATTTCATAAAAAAATAAAATGTAGTTTTAAGGGGTTATCAACAATCCAACTATTAACTTCCCGTTTCATTTTGTTCAAAACTGTAGCAGTTACCTCCTCCTTTCAAAACATAACTACACCGGTTTGCCGGAAGGTGTCGCCTTTTCACCGACAGGTGGCACTGTAAAGCGACACCAGAATTATCTGCCCTTCTGACTATAAAAACCGTTGCAAACGGAAAATCTATCTCTTGTTCACCGACCAGCCTCGACAGACCAACGCTGGCACCAGCGCTTCGTTTCTCTCTCTCTCTTCTCTGGTCGACAGAACGACGCTAATACACTAGCGTTTCGCACCACGCTTTTCTCATGAACTGGTCTCGGCATAACAACTACCAACACACGTGGTCAAACAACGGTAAGAGTTCTCAACTCATTTTCTTTGTGTACGGCTTTCAAAGACTTTTCCTACGCCGGATTCATTTCTTCTTATACCTTTTCAAGAACTGTTTTTCCATCGACACACATGCATACATCACACACTTCATCATTCCACGTACACACACGTTCAATAAATCTTATTTGAACTACATCATTTTGTTTATTAATTATTACTCTGCCTTTTGCATGCAACATTGCTTGATTTACTGAACACGTTTATAGTCCGGGTACACGACCACTCGGTCCCGTAACAAAACAAAATGTTAATTTGGCTATCTTTTAGTAAGTGTTTTCATTTGTATTTTCACATAATATAAATGTCATCGTCTTTAAAACAAATTCTAAACTATGCTACTAATCCATGTATGAAGAATTCGAATGCAAAATGCAATACGAGACATTTTTTTTAATTACGAAGTGTTTCATTTTAACATTTTTTAAATTACGAAGTGTTTCATTTTAACATTTTTTTAATTACGAAGTGTTTCATTTTAACATTTTTTAAATTACGAAGTGTTTCATTTTAAATTTTTTTTAATTACGAAGTGTTTCATTTTAAAATTTTTTTAATTACGAAGTGTTTCATTTTAACATTTTTTAATTACGAAGTGTTCATTTTAACATTTTTTAATTACGAAGTGTTCATTTTAACATTTTTTAATTACGAAGTGTTCATTTTAACATTTTTTAATTACGAAGTGTTCATTTTAACATTTTTTAATTACGAAGTGTCTCATTTTAACATTTTTTTAATTACGAAGTGTTTCATTTTAACATTTTATCACATCCCAAAATCACATTTAATATAATGTGATTACGACATTATTATTTTTCCTTTTTTTGCTTCCAATTAAAATGAATTGAAGTCTAGATTTGATATGTTCGTTCTTTTTATTGTTTTATTTCTGAATTTTAAGAAATTAGATTTTTTAACATAGTTCACCCCAAGGAGCTACGTGGAATCAGAGTGTAAGTTTAGTGAGTCATCCTAAGTTGGGAGCTGTGCAGCGAGATGTCTTTTTACATTAGTTTTAAATTTCTGCATGTCGGTACAGTCGAGGAAACAGGGGGCAGGGAGTGAGTTTCAGAGGCAGGCAACACGGGGAAAAAGCTATTGGAGTAGAAGGCTCTTCGGCATCTGGGAACCTCCACAATGAATAGATGGGATTTAGATGATTGTCAAGTTGGACTACTGTATTTACGTCGAGTGGACATTAGAGCAGCAAATTAATCGGAGCACAACCCACTGAAGTACTTGTAAAACAGGCACAAGGATGCAACATTGCGGCGATGGGACAAGGGCCGGAGCTTAGTGGATAGTGAGGGACTTATTAAGTTGGCGACTCTTTTTTGAAAATTGTCTAAGAGGGAGAGACTAGTGGATGATGCAACAATACTCCATGCATGAACGGATGGTGGCTTTGTTAGAGATATAGGATACTGTCAGGTGTGAAAAGTTTACTAGCACGGTAGAGGTAGCCCATCTTCTATGTATCAGCCTTGGCAATGTCTTCAATATATTTGTTCCAATTCATGTTCCCTGTGAATAGTAGAAATATATTGCGTTTTGGATTCGATATATATATATATATATATATATATATATATATATATATATATATATATATATATATATATATATATATATATATATTTATATCTATATATCTCTCTCTATATATATACATTATATGTAATTCTCTCTTTATATATATTTATATTATATGTAATTCTATAAAATATGAGCTATTTTAGATGTTGATGTGTTGTTAGAATAGTATTCGTCACAAAATATTCCTAATCTTACAATCAAATTTGTACTTTTATTTGTAGATTCTAATTTGATAAAAGTGGAATTTGGAAAATAACAAAGGTACAATTAAAACTTAATTTAAGCAAAAATCGATATTTAAACATTTAATTCTTTTTATATGACAATGAAATTCGAATCTTTCGAATGAAAGAAAAAGGAAACGGAATTTATTTAAGTTTTTCAAGTGTAATTTTATTTTTAAAAAGTACAATATGTATAATTTCACTAATTCGGACTACTGTTATCATCTTGAGTTTTATCATAACAACGTTTCGGCCGTTGTAACATCTGGCCTATTTCAGGCGTATCTTTTCGACCTCGGGAATCTCTCTCTCGAATTCTGGAATCTGGACGGAATTTAAAACGGAACCCTTTATTTAATCCACGGGAGTAGTATGCTCTTGTTTTGGGAGAAGTCTTCGGTAATTCGCCATTCTCCGTATCGCCGGAACCGAGGATTAAACCATCAGATGAATATCACTTAGAACCGAATTTTACTTATCCACTGCGTCATGGGTCCTTGCGGACAGTTGTAGTATGAATTTTGGGAGCCATAAACCTATTCTTGTGTAGTTGTAGTATGGCCGGGGTGGAAGTGTGTTTATGGCGGGAGATTCAAAAGAGAGAACAATGGAACAGTAGCAGTCAGAGAGAAACCTATTTTATCCCTCCGAAAAATGTCCCCATTAAGTGATCTTGTTACACATTGACCAACCTGCAGGGCGCATTGATTTCTTTCTGTCCGCTGAAGAACTAATTCAGCCCTGTTATAAATGTGAAATGTTGAAACCACCACCGGAACCAATGTTATAGATCCAGAAATGCTGAAAAGCCTCTGACACCAAATGTTATAAGTGAAAATTAAAAAACCTTACAACATCGATGCTATATACTGACACCAGTGACATCTTCCCTACCCCTCTCGCAAAACGTGCCTCATATCCTTCGTGTTTTATCCGGGGGTTGGTGAGTCTCATGTTAAGACTCACTCTTAGTGAAAATGACCGTTACCTTTTTAATAAAACAGTCAAAGCAAGACAAGCAAGTAATTCATGCGAAAAAGCAAGACACATCGAGAATCAAATTTTAAAAACATATTAATAATACACTTGCAAGAAAAACAAAGCAGCGATATTATTCATACATAACAAGCGTTTATTATTTCAATGAACAAACAAAAAATTCTTCAACGCTCTTGGAGAGTTCTTAATAGATTTGATAAGAAACGAAATGGTTGATTAAATAGGATATTATCTTTGTCACAAAATTTGAAAATCAGCGTCTATTAAATTTGAAATGAAAATACAGACCCATTTCCGGTCTATAAATGGGTTGGCATTTTATTCCCACCACTCAAGACAGTTGGTGTCATTTTAGGAAGATTTCGAGAAATAAAATATAATATGGAGTTTTTTTCAGATTAACACAGGTTTGAAATTTTTGATTTCAGCTCTGGCGACATTGAGAATCGTTTACATTAGACAGCAGCATAACTAGTACAAAAGCTTAGTCTGAAAATGTACCATTCATGAGCATTTAGTAAAACTTTGGTTGACAAATCGATGCGATGTTGCGGGGCTACATTATTTAAGTGAAACCAACATATGGGATCACATTTCTATTTGTGACGTGCTTTTTAAACGGAATTAAATTGCAACGATTTTAAAACAAATTATTACATGGTATGAGAAATTGATTTTTATCGTAATCGTGTGAGAAAACGATCTTGGGTGAGCGAGATGAGCCACTCTTAGCCAGCCAAAAAGCAAATGTTACAACTAAGAAAAGTATGCATAACGTTTGGTATGATTTCAAAGGAATTCCAAGTAACCAGACATGTTTTTCTGTAAAATGCTGTCCACAACTGGATGAATTAAAACCATCAGTTTAAATAGAATGACAATAGGTGTTCTATTCGACAAGTTCTCTGGCGACTACACAAACACTTTTGATATGATGTTACTCGAACCCTCTTATTCACTTGCTCGTTAAGATTTTTTTAACATAGTTCACCCCAAACAAGGCAGGCCGCCACTGTAGACGGAAGGGGCTGCTGAGAAAAAAGAAAAGGTAAGAAGGTTGGAGGGGGGTCAACCTAAATTGGGATCTGCACAGCGAGATGTCTGTTTACATTAGTTTTAAATTTCTGCATGTCAGTACTGCCGGGGAAACAGGGGGCAGGGAGGGAGTTCCAGAGGCCAGCAGCACGAGGAAAGAATCTATTTGAGGAGAAGGCTCTCCGGCATCTGCCCACCTCCACAGTGAATGAATGAGATTTAGTTGATTGTCGAGTTAGTCTAGTTAATTTACGTCGAGGGTTCACCAGAGTAGCCAATTCATCACAAGGATGCTACATTGCGGCGATGGGGCAGGGACTGGAGCTTGGTTAACAGTGACGGACCTATTAGGTTGGCGACTCTTTTTTGGACCTTGTCAAGGTGGGAGACTAGTAGATGATGCACCAGCCCAGATGTGAAAACAATAAATAGACTTCATTTAGTTGATTTTATGAATTTGTTAACCCATTCTCCTTATTCACAATATTTTCACATATTAAAGATTTTCTATGGCACAAACCTTATTTTCCTTAAAAAAAACCTCCCAAATTCTGTAAATAAAACGACTTGAATTAATTCGTATAATATATTATTTAACGACATTTGTGGTATTAGACAAGAAAGGCTTACTGAGAGATGAAATATGCCCATTGAATAAATTTTATCTCAGATTTACATATTTAAAGAGGAAATTTATTCTAGACCGATTATAATTGTTATGTTAAGACATGCAGATTTCACCAATCACTTTTGCAACGACTTTCGTCAATTTTTAGACAATTTTTCAGAAAATGGTGTTCGATAAGACTGAAATATTTGGTTGCCTGAATTTCTGAATTTTGAAATCCATGCCTGATTGTTTACTTTTATTTTCTTAATAAGACACTTAATAGATTGAAATTCCAATAATGTGACTATAAGTACATAAACATTAAAACTTTTCTAACAGATTTTAAGGGTTACTTTTCCTTTTCAGCGTGTAATAAGATCTAAGGTAGTAAGCCAATGACGGCAATGATCAACTTCCTCTGACTTATAGTACAACTATTTCCCTATTCATAGAATGGTAAAAATTCAATCTAATACCAATAAATACTGTTGGTTAAATGGTTATCCGTTACTTTCAATCTTGAATGAATAAAACAAAGATATCATACATGGATTAAACAAATTTATCTCCAACCTGTCGACGTTATTCAACTCAATAATAGCTGAAAACCCAATAAAAAAAATTAAGAATGCAAAAATTCCCAAAACACTTGAAACATTTAATGAGGATGACGCTGGTAAGCATGGGGACATTACAATGGTTTTAGAGAAGTAGTGTACATATATCGATGAAATTCACCTGAAACTGCAGTATATGTATAAAATTTGTCGAGAGAAAAGCCAAATCACATAGCATTACAATGCTTTAACACTGTATCAAATAGTGACAAGAATAGTTAATTTCCAAAGTGTATGTCACATATCTGTTCATGGGTTGATTACTAAAACTAAGATAAGATATTTTAATAGTTGTAGAAAATAAGAATTTAATAAAAAGTGTTTTATATGCTTAATAAATATTCCAACTTAGTTAAATTTCCGTATATTAACTAAGACCTGAGATCAAATTGTCTGCCGAGGCCATCATTACTGCTTTGTTTTATCCAGCTTATCGGTCTGAACCAATCACAATCTCCCTCGGGTCGAACCCCATCTGCCTGAGAACGAACCATCTTGGGGGACTTCCCGAAGTTACCAACTGTCTTAAACTTTTAACTGCCGTAAACTGCAGCTAACTTGTCAACTAACTCTGATTTCTGAAATATATTGACTCAGAACCGGAAATCCTAAGCCCAGATTTTGGTCTTAGTCACCGCCTCTCCATGAACAATAGAAAATGGCTACTTCCAATTGATCATTAATTCTACTTCCGACTATTTACCTGCCTTTCTGCGCCTCTGTGAATCATTTCCTAAAATTCACCGTGTCTCTGGGGCAGTCCATAATATTACACACCTCCTATGTCTAACAATAAAATTACAAACAAAATATCATACAATCATATTACATAAATGATACAAAATTCGTACATTTACATTGCATAAGTTATAAAACAAATCATACATTCATATTACATAAGTAATGAAACATCAGATATATAACAGTCAACCAGAAACAACAACAAAACCAAAACCGACTGGATGATATCCGAACTGGAATCACAAGTGTGCATTTAACTTATTCACAAGCCAAAGGGTACTTGATTATCCTTACAAAAATACAACCAAGCATTTATTTGGACATGCTCCTGCCCACTAGTACATGCTTCCCATACAAGAGAGAAGAAAACAACTTGGCCCCTCCATTGAGGTAGAAAAAACAGGGGGAATTATAACTTACCTCCAACAGAAGAACTTTCTATCTGAGTTATCTCTCCAGGAAAATAAATACCCTGAAACTCTCAATGAATGTCTTAAGTATCTTTTTCTAGGCGAAGGAAAAAGTTTTATTATCTAGCCACACCGATGACGATCATGGCGACGAAAACACGCAGAAACGGAAGGGGCAAAGAAATTACTGTAGCGACGATAGCAAGTTTTCACTTAATTTTTTTTGTTCCTCAAAGTTTCTCTCCAATATGTAGCTTAAACGTGGGTACCCTAGTATCTCACAGGTTTTTATTTAATATAGCTTTCACTAGATTACATAATGTGTATTTAATTTATTTAGTGTGAACTAATCATCTCAAGAGAAAAAATTCATTTAACAATAAGTTTACAAATAAATTCAAATCACCTCTTATATTACTAGGTATTCCACCATTTTATTTTCTCACAACCACAAAAAAATCAGGAGGGATTTTATTCATCTGCTAAAATGGGCATTTCGCCATTGTGATTTCTCCCCTCACCATAAAAAATCACAAGGAATTGATTTCCTGCTACTTCTCAAATAGTCTGACATTCCACCATTTTTTTTGACAAATAATAAAAACAACGTCTTTTCACAATGTTACACAAACATAAAACTGTCTCCTTGCAATGACAAATGACATTTTAGACATGAAAATACAATATCTCCACCGTTTCTTTTTTTGAACAACACATGAATAACCATATTAATCAAGATAATAAGACACACGCCCTTAAGAAAAGATAACTGCAACATATAACACATCTCCTTTCTTTTTCTTTCTGATTGTCTCTCTCTTTTTTGTCAAACAATAACAACTTTATGCAATTTTAGACAAAACATGAAACAGTCGTCACAATAGCAAATGACATTTTTGACATGAAAATACAATATCTCTGCAGTTTCTATTTTTCTAAACAAAAACAATGTTAGTCAAGACAATCAGACCCTCCCTCCTGAAGCAAATATAACTTCGATATGTAACACATGTCTCTTTTCCTTTTAATTCTGATTGTCTTTCTCTTTTAATTTAGTGAAGGAGTTTCTCTTTCTTCCTTTGCCACATATCTCATTGGTTTACCTCCCTTATTTTTATGTTCTCCACTACATCTACCGTGGATCACCTTTGATGAGAAAATCACAAATTTAAAATGCTAAGATTTCCGACTTATCTTAACTAACAGCTACAACAATCACTAATTGAGTCAACTTTATTACTAACCAATCTAACAGTCTCCAACTATTACAGTCTATTATGCATTTATAAACTTTTCAGATACTATCTCACATACTCTTTGTACTCTCTATTCCTAAACACATGGTTCTCGGTCATTTTCCTTCCGCTATTGCATAGCAGATGCGATTGTACATGCCATGTAAGATCATTAACACAGTTCCTATTCAGAGCGTCACTGCATCATATCACTGATTTTTTAACCTGCATTTTTTCCTAGCATCCAACAGCAATACATGTCTCATGTTCTATCACATCATCTATATCAATCACCATGACTTCAATACAGAATACCCACGTCATTATTACCATCCAATGTTCCTTAATTACAACCTCTTCACTAGGATGCTATGCACAACCAGACAATTGGCCCACACAGCAATCTAAGACTTTGTGACATTTCTTACCAAGTCAGATATTACCTAATACTTCTTTCATAAAATTTGCTATCTTCCGCGTAAACCTACTCTGTCCTTTTCTGCCTGTATACAGGGGGTGGGGAAACAAACAAGCACCCCAGCCCCGTTAATATGGAAGACCTATACGTAAAGGAATTTTATTAATTTTTAATCGATCCGCCTCCTTGGCTTACATTCCCATAAAGTAACAAAATGGTGTATCGCTTCACTCGACAAACCAACCCCTCAAGCACACCCCGGGCCTGATGCCCCAGTGGTAGCCTCCACAGTGCCCTGTCGCACCCTGTCTACACAAGAATATTGCTTTGCCCTAGTGTGAACTCTCATATGCTTTGCTAAATTTGATTTTTGAGAAGAAGAATACTCGCATACTTCACAAGAATATGACTTCTCCCCACTGTGCGTGTGCATATGTATAACTAAATTCCATTTAAGAGAACAAGAATATTCACATACATTACAAGAATATGGCTTTTCCCCAGTGTGAGTTCTTATATGTCTCACTAAACTTGATGTTTCAGAACAAGAATATTCACAGACTTTACAAGAGTATGGCTTTTCACCAGTGTGAGTTCTCATATGTATCGCTAACTTTGATTTTTGAGAACAAGAGAATCCACATATTTCACAAGAATATGGCTTTTCCCCAGTGTGAGTTCTCATATGAGAAACTAAATGTGATTTTTTATAACAAGAATATCCACATACTTTACAAGAATATGGCTTTTCCCCACTGTGTTTCTGCATATGTGTAACTAAATTTGATTTAACAGAAAAAGAATATTCACACACTTTACAAGAAAATGGCTTTTCCCCAGTGTGAGTTCTCATATGTATCACTAAACTTGATTTAACAGAACAAGAATATTTACATACATTACATGCATATGGCTTTTCCCCAGTGTGGGTTCTCATATGTTTAACTAAAATTGATTTCTGAGAAAAAGAATGTCCACATACATTACAAGAACACGGCTTTTCCCCAGTGTGAGTTCTCATATGTATCAGTAAAGTTGAATTATAAGAACAAGTATATCCACATACATTACAAGAATGTGGCTTTTCTCCACTATGTACCTGCATGTTTCAGTAAACTTGATTCCTGGGAACAATGTTATCAACAAAGTACTCTCAAATATGGCATTTTATCCACGCTTTTCTCTAGAGTGAATTCACATATGTAGTACCAAATCTGATTTCATGCTAAAAGAAGCGCCATATACTTCACAACAATATGGCATTTATCTGGTGTGACTTCTGTAAGGAGTATTTTAGTGCAAAAATGTCCGCATACTGTATAAGAATAGTGTCTTTTCAAAAGCCCTATACTTCACAGTAATGTGTCTTTTCTTTAGTTTGTGATTTAATCACTTCGTACCTTTTCATATATTTGAACATTTTACAAATATAAAGATGATCTTCGAGATGTATGACTTTTTAACACTATTTCGGAGAATTTGTTAAATAGTACTTTCAATAAAAATATTTTTTGCACAGATGTTGCTGTTGTCATCCACATAAATCAATAATTTTTTTATATCGTAATTTGTAAAGAAAATGATGATCCATTCAAATTCAATAGAGGCGTTCAGGCTGGAACATCTGAAAATAAAAATAAGTCAAATTCATTTACTTAGTATTTGCATTCACATATAAGTATTATGTTTGTCAATATTATTGGATTGTACTAACAATCTCTAGATTAGTTCACTTAGGAAAGTCATACTAGACACATCAGAAAAAAATAACCAGATGTAATCTTACTTGAAACAGAACCAGTCGATACATGCGTATAGTACCTAGAATTTCTATATGAATTTTATCATGGCGAGAAAACAAGAAATGCTTATATATAATTATATATATAAATTTTAATGTTATGTTAACTTTTGTTAATGAAGAGAACAAATTCATCAAAAAGTTTTTGATAGGCATACAATTGAAAAACCAATAGTCTAGTAAAACAAATGGTCCAGGCCAATTCCTAATTTATTGCTCCTCCCCTTCATTTCACAATAATATGAAGTAAATGATGTTGATAGAATCAATATCCTGAAAAGATTAACTATAAATCCCTTACCAAAAGTAATACGATAATCTTACACCGCAAGGGAGAACAAATTGTCCGAGGTAACTCCTAATTTCTTGCGCCCCCCTTTCAAAATAATAAGATGTAAATGATGTTGATGAAGACAATAGTCCAGATAGAGTTAATATATATCAGTTACTAAAAGTAAGACTGTAATCTTACAATTTTTTATACCTGACAACGTGGAGTCCCGGTCAATTCCTAACCTCTCCTCCATTTCAACATATTAAGAGGCTACATAATGTTGATGAAGTCAATAGTCTGAAGAGATTTACTATTTCCTTATCAAAAGTAATACTGTAATCTTACAATTTTTATCACGGACAATGCCCAGTAGAACTAATGGTCCCAATCAATTCCTAATTTTTTGCTCCCCTTTATTTCAACATATTCAGAAGATACGTAATGTTAATGAGATCAATAGTCCAAATAGATATAATGTATATCCATTACCAAAAGTAATACTGTAATCTTACAATTCTCGATCTCGGACAATGCCGAGTAGAACAAATGGTCCTGCTCACAATTTCTAATTACTTGTCCTCCCCTCTATATTTCACAATAAGTTAAAGATAAATTATTTTGATAAAGACAATAGTCCGAAGAGAGTTAATACATATCCCTTACCAAAAGTAACAATGTAATCTTTTTGATACCGGACAAGGCTGAGTAGAAACAGTCGAACAAGTCAGTTCCTAATTTCTTCCTTCCATACATTTAAACATATTCAGTAAGGAGGCCTCCAGAGCACTACTAATACCAAGTGTAATCCTGTAGAAGTGAAATCATTTCTTGTAAGTTATGAGTGAAAGAAAAATGCAGGAGGCTCTCAAGGCATTACTGAAACACCTAAATAAAATTAAGGAGGCCTTCAAAGCACTACTAAAACCAAAGTTCTTCACATTTTCTTTGTAGAGAAATTGTGGTGATAATGATAATAGTTAAGAAACGATAAATTAAATCCGGATCTAATAATTTTTAAATTTAAATTTGAAAATAAAAATGCTTACTCATTTCCTATCCTGTAATGGCCGAGGAATACATCTTTAATTTTTTTTTAGATATTATTTACCCGGGGTTTTAAGCCGATTGAAATATACCAACTTTGTGGGTGTTTGTATTGTATTTTTCAAGTTTTAGCGAGATATATATATATATATATATATATATATAAACAACTGCCCTTTATATAATAGACTAGCAGTGTTACCCGGCGTAGCCTGGGACCATAAATAAACAGAATAGAAGTTAAATAGTGTGTAACATATTTATATTAAAACTGTTATCTATCTCCCTCTCTATCTAGCCGTCCCTTGATCTTTCTCTCTTTCACTCTTCCTCATTTTTCCTTCCCTCACCCCAACCCTCTCTTTTACCTCCGCCCAGCTCATTCCTCTCTCCTGTTTTAATGTGTTGAAAAATAAATAAAAATTTAATTCCTTTATCACAGCTATCCATTTTAAATGTAATACTGTAATCTCACATTTATTGCTCCAGGACAACGCCGAGTAGAACAAGACACAATGAAATTTTTGATACCGTGTATTTCCCTTCCTCCCACTTGCTTTCACAATAAGAAATGATGTTGATAATGAAAATAGTCTAAAGAGATTTCATATAGTTTTTTATATTATATTCATGATTGTTAGTTTATAACTCTATAGATTAGTATTATTGCATGCTTAATTATCACTCTTTATTATTATCGACTTAAAGATCTATTAGTGTTTTACGTTTGATTATTTGTTTTTGTTACAACTATTATAAGTGACTTTTTCTATTATATTTATCTTTTACTATTGGGTTACGTGATTACTTTTCATAACCATTTGCTTATTATTTATTTTTATTTATCTTAACTACATCATTAACTGTTCTTAATTATCTCCATTTCTAAATTATTCATTCTCTGTAATACATTTAAGGATATTATATGTACACATTGTTGTGACGATGACCGGCATGTAGTAGCTGTGGTTGGTGGTGTGTGTAGACAAGGTTGCAGGCAGTGCTGGCTTGAAAGAAGTGCATGCTTACAGTCAGCTTGAACATATTCAGTAAGGAGGCCTCCAGAGCACTACTAATACCAAGTGTAATCCTGTAGAAGTGAAATCATTTCTTGTAAGTGATGAGTAAAAGAAAAATTCAGGAGGCTCTCAAGGTGCTACTGAAACACCAAAATAAAATTAAGGAGGCCTTCAAAACACTACTAAAACCAAAGTTCTTCACATTTTCTTTGTAGAGAAATTGTGGTGATAATGATAATAGTTAAGAAACAATAAATTAAATCTGGATCTAATAATTTTTAAATTTCAATTTGAAAATAAAAATACTTACTCATTTCCTGTCCTGTAATGGACGAGGAATAAATCTTTAATTTTTTTTTAGATATTATTTACCCGGGGTTTTAAGCCGATTGAAATATACAAACTTTGTGGGGGTTTGTATTGTATTTTTCAAGTTTTAGCGAGACATATATATAAACAACTGCCCTTTATATAATAGACTGGCAGTGTTACCCGGCGTTGCCTGGGACCATAAATAAACAGAATAGAAGTTAAATAGTGTGTAACACATTTATATTAAAACTGTTATCTATATCCTCTCTATCTAGCCGTCCCTTGATCTTTCTCTTTCACCATTCCTCATTTTTCTTTCCCTCACCCCAACCCTCTCTTTTACCTCCGCCGAACTAATTCCTCTCTCCTGTTTTAATGTGTTGAAAAATGAATAAAAATGTAATTCTCTTTATCACAGCTATCCATTTTAAATGTTATACTGTAATCTCCCATTTATTGCTCCTGGACAACGCCGAGTAGAACAAGACACAATAAAATTTTTAATACCGTGTATTTCCGTTCCCCCACTCGCTTTCACAATAATATGAAGAGAAATGATGTTGATAATGAAAATAGCTTAAAGAGATTTCATATAGTTCTTTTATATTATATTACTTTATGATTGCTAGTTCATAACTCTATAGGTTAGTATTATTGCATGCTTAATTATCACTCTTTATTATTATCGACTTAAAGATCTATTAATGTTTTACGTTTGATTATTTGTTTTTGTTGCAACTATTATAAGTGACTTTTTCTATTATATTTATCTTTTTGGGTTACGTGATTACTTTTCATAATCATTTGCTTATTATTTATTTTTTATTTATCTTAACTACATCATTAACTGTTCTTAATTATCTCTATTTCTAAATTATTCATTCTCTGTAATACATTTAAGGATATTATATGTACACATTGTTGTGACGATGACCGGCATATAGTAGCTGTGGTTGGTGGTGTGTGTAGACAAGGTTGCAGGCAGTGCTGGCTTGGAAGAAGTACATGCTTACAGTCAGCTTGAACATAGCAAGGAAAAAAGTATCAAAGTCATGGTGTGCCGACCCACGGCAAACGCCGTTCACATTTGTGAGACCGACCACCTCGACTCTGGTGGGGATGCGTCTCTAAACCGGTACATGCACAGATGGTCTCTATGGGGGAAAAGACAAAAAATTAGCTAACTGAAAATGGTGGATTTCATGATTAAACTTTTTAGTGGCCCCTTTATCGGCGGGGTACTGGAGGAAGGACGATTAAGCCTACCAGTCTTGGGGGTTGTTATACCTAATACTTTATAAAAGTAGTACAGTAGGAAACACACTTCAGTGTTCATAGGTGTTTGTAGGCGTTGTGGGGTGAGCCACCTTGGCACAGACACACTCACCCGTTTGGTCACCGTCTAGCAGATATTGATAATGAATGAGACTTTTACCTGCTAACTTGTACACCAATGTGACCATCTTGGCGGCCCAATATGAGTCAGTTTTCTCACACACTTCTTAGAGGGACAGGTGGCAGAAAGTCACATAAGGCGGGATACCTTTAGATATCTTGGTTCGTACACATGTTACACTTAAGATATCAACAGGGACTTCGCCTTGGCTACGAAAGTTGGGAAACCTCTAAACCATCTCTCATAATAGGGTTAGCTGCCTGTAAGCAACCTTATGAATAAGGCATTTCCGGTAGGCGTAAGTTCCCAACGAACAGTGTCTATCACGTCCGTTCCCTTTGTAAACACTGCCCATAGTTACTACCAATTGAACAGTCTGGTAACATCCTCGGATGCTGCCAAACGATGTAGGCAATGACGACACTCGTCTGTCTCAACCTCGGCGTTCGATGCCTGGAAAAGACGAACAGAACCGATCATTTAGAGGAAGTAATAACTGTAACAAGATTCCTTAGGTCAA
>OY744521.1:26965582-26968082 GCA_963556195.1 Sepiola atlantica | reverse complement strand
TTTTGGATGTAATGCTTATGCCCATATACCAAAAGATGAAAGATCCAAAATGGATCCTAAAGCGAAGAAGAGCATCTTTCTCGGATATGGTATTGGAGTCAAGGGCTATAGACTTTATGATACAGAAAAGTTAAGAGTCTTTTATAGCAGAGATGTCATCCTTAATGAATCGGCATCCATTGGGGAACAAGAGTAAGAGGAAGTTGGAAACCAACTTCTAGTGAAAATTGAATGTCATAACGTCGATGATGATGATGATGACAATTCACAAGTGGCAACTGGACCACGAAGATCACCAAGGATTAGGAAAGCTCCAAATCAGTATGGTGAATGGGTCTACAGAGTAAATGACCCATTAACAGTGAAAGAGGCACTTTATAGCCCTGAGAAAGATAAATGGATGAAAGCAATGGAAAGTGAAGTTGATTCACTACATACTAATAAAGTATGGGACCTTACTGTCTTACCCAGTGGATGGAAGGCTATTGGTAGTAAGTGGGTGTTCAAACAAAAATATGACGCTGATGGAAACATGGAACAATATAAAGCTCGACTGGTAGCTCAAGGATTTCTTCAGAAACATGGAGTTGACTACAACGAGACCTTTTGTCCAGTAGTGAGGTTCGAATCAGTGCGAACTGTCATTGCATTAGCAGCAAAACATGACCTGAACCTGCATCAGTTGGACGTAACCACTGCATTTCTTAATGGTGAGCTGAAAGAAGACATCTATATGAAGCAACCAGAAGGATTTAAGGTCAAAGTTGCAGTGTATGTTGATGATATCATTCTAGCATGTAAGTTTTTGACACGTATCCAAGAATTTATCAAAAGAATCTCCGAAAGTTTAAACATCAAGGATATGGGAAAACTACATAGTTTCTTGGGTGTTAAAATCGCTTATCCAGATTCAGGGAAGATATGGATCGGACAACCAGCATACACAGCAGAGATTTTGAAAAGATTCCAAATGGAAAATTTAAAACCTACAACAACTCCAATTGATCCTGGTGCAAGGTTAACTAAAGCCGTTAAAGAAAACGAGCTATTCAACCAAGAATTGTATCAATCAGCAGTTGGAAGTCTGATGTATCTGTCAACAAAAACAAGACCTGATATTGCCTATGCTGTCGGCAATGTAGCAAGATTCTGCTCACAACCTACCATGGAACACTGGAGGTCTGTGAAACATATCATGCGTTATATAAATGGAACACGGAACTATGGGTTACTGTATGACAGGGAGAATGCAACAAATCTGATCGTATATTCAGAGGCAGACTGGGCTGGTGACTTGGATGATCGCAGGTCAACCTCAGGCTACCTGTTTAAATTAAGTGGAGCGGCTGTCAGCTGGAAAAGTAAAAGGCAGACTTGTGTTGCATTGTCTACAGCTGAAGCAGAGTATATGGCATTGGCAAGTGCAGCACAGGAGGCAGTATGGATGCGACATCTTCAAAGTGGTCTCAATAAACCCTCGGTTGGACCGACACTCATCTACGAGGATAACCAATCCACAATATGTATGGCAAAGAATCCACAATATCATGGAAGGGCGAAGCATATTGACATTAAGTTTCATTACATCCGAGAGCAAGTTGAGATGGAAACTATTGAATTGGAATACTGTCAAAGTAAAGACATGATTGCTGATGTGCTGACAAAGGGACATGTGAGCGCATAATTTATTAAGCTAAGAGCACTGTTAGGTGTTAGGGAAGTCATGGAACAGTCTGACAGCAATTGAGGAGGAGTGTTGAATTATCAATTTTGTCGGACTGTTAAAATCGATTTTAAGAGTTATCTCTCTTGTTCCATTATTATTTGGGGACGAGATTAATCTTTGTAAGAATTGGGGTTATCTGCCCTTCTTTCTCCTTTTCTGTTTGTTGTTGTTCTGTCGTAGAAAAATAAATGCACGACGCACGTGGAAAACTACAAAATGTTTTTGTCTTGTTAACTGAATTGTCCTGCCATGAAGAATGTCTGAATGTTGCTGAGATCAAAAGGTATGTCTCACATTCGTGTGAACTTGGCTTTATATCGATAATAATTCTCAACAGATTCCTCCCGGGGATGAAACGCGGGAGCCTCTCTCTAGCTTAATTGCCATAAATATATTTTCATAGCTTACTACCTCGCTCTACTTACGTATCGAGTACTGTTGAAGTAAATACTGAAAATTGATACATAAAAAATGATATCTCCTTATAATATTTTATGTGGATATGAAAATACTAATATTTAGAAATTTAGACGACCCGTGTAGATTATGTCTGAATGAAAATTTTGAAATCCTAAACTTTAAAGATCCCCTTAATCTATTAAACTGTAGAAGTGAGATAGCAAACAGCTGCTTACACAGAAATACATTTACCTTAGGCTAACGATAAATAAATAAATGAATAAATAAACAAATAAGTAAAAAAAACAAAAAGTTAACAATTTAAAAATTAAAACCTAAAATAGAAATACAAGGAACCACACGTTAAAATAAATT
>OY744521.1:26570582-26953082 GCA_963556195.1 Sepiola atlantica | reverse complement strand
ATGCTTTATGGTACGCATTAAGGACCCCAACCAAAATATTGCGCTAGATATGCTAACGCCAGCATTTTTGAACACTACCTGGCTAAATACAGACACTCCATCAATTTCTGCATATCCATTAGAACCTGACACGGAAATACAGACTGTAAGTAGATCTGGACGGATCGTGAAATGGCTGAAACATTTATTAACTTAGCTAAACACTGATAGTGGTTTAAGAAAAATCTTATTTATTTTCATTTCCAGAACTATTTTCCTGCAGGACACATATATTTTTTTCTTTTCTCATCATAGTTACACGTTTTCGTGTTTTGTTTTGCCTGTTTTCTCATTATTGTTCCATTTCTGTTGAGTGCACAAGTTGTTCCCTCATTCCCTTAATATCCATTTGTAAAAGACAATAAGGCGAGTGATGTGTTTCGGGTTCCTAAACCCGTCTAGGGAGGGGGTAATGTAAGGACAACAGAGTTGCCTCCCTTGAATAAGATTTCGCTTCTCGATAGATTCAGAGAAAGGGGATAAAGTCTCGTGATCTTGGAAGACATGTGACTTGGACCCAGTTCTCGCGAGACCTCAGGAATTCGTCTGAAGCTCTCGCTTTCTTGTTCAGCTGCCCTTCCTGGAAGGAAATCACCCGGTCAGTCGGCTTCTTCAGGAATCCAAATGCATCGAATATAAGTAGACCACTTTGACTATTTCAGACAGCTCCTTTATTTGAGTAACTATATGTGCATTCAATTGTTTGAGGACTTATAGTAAATGTTTATTTCTTTGTCTTTGATCATGCCAGTGTTTATCAAAACAAACGTTAAATAAAAGCACATGTATTTAAATCACTTCTTCGTGTTTCTCCTTACTTGCCGACTGTTATATCCACATACTTTCCCCCAAAAAGTATAAACGGAAGAATAGGGGACTTGTTGGCACATGTTCCCTTACGCACAAAAAACGGGGTGAAATTCGCCAAAAGCGAACACACACACTAAAAATAAAACAGAAAGTTGTCTAGATATTCAAAGGCCGAGCATAGCAAAATCAACCCACTCAGTTTGTGTGGGCGGATGTATCAACCAATCAAATTGAACGAAAGGCTGTTGCTATGCAAAAGAGGGCCCCGAGAGAAATAGCGGGGAAAAGGCAGAAAGAGAAAAACACGAGTAGAGAGTTTTGGGAAGCGGACGAAAGCGGATGTCTGAAGATTAGCAGCTCACACTGCTGTCATATCAAAACAATTAAAAAAAAGAGTGGATTTCGAAATTTACCGGCTAAGAAAATACAGCAACGATTCTTACCGCTGTCTATCGGACACCAAAAGGAAAAACCCGGTCAAACAAAGTTAATTCGAGATTATGTATATCTCGGGACACTAAAAACTGCTCCGTGAAGGACGAACCTCAAAATAAAAAATTATGTTATGATATCCTTATCTCAGCCGTCAACTCGAAAAGGTATGTGAATATAACATAGAAAAAAGAAGAATTCCATATTAATTCGTCCTAAATTTAACTTTCATATTTTTTCTGTCTTGTATAAATAATCCCGTATGACCGTCCACCACGGTTTTAACATATCCTGCCCTCCTATTACGAACTCCCCGTGGGATGAGAACTTCTCATTGTTTCCCTTGAAACACGTAAAGAAAATTAATTTCATATTTATTCTGTCCAAAAACAACGAGCCTTCATAATTTCTAAACTTTGACTCTTAATTTTATATCCTGACTGATCAACTCTCTCGGACTTAACTAAACCAGCCTCTATATCAGGAACTCCCCTTGAACGAAGAAGAACTATCAATTGATCATTTAAATAAATAAACACCTTCTATGTTTGCTTAATTTGTTTTTTGTTGATTTTTGCAAGTGTATTATTTTTTTATGTTTATAATTGGTTATACAAATGTGCCTTGTTTCCTCTCGCCCAATTTACCTGATTGTCTCCCTTTCACCAGTTGTTTGACAACAATAAATTGAAAGTCTTATTTCACTAACGGCAAATGTAACATGCAACTTGCTGGCCCTAGATAAAACGCTAAATAGGACACGCGTGGTGTGAGATGGCGGCGGGGGTATCCAACTTTACACATTCTCAACATTCGTGGCTGAGTTACACATTTGTGTCCTAGTATCACATTTATAACATTCGTGTCAGAAGTTACGAACTCTTCACAAAAAAAGTAACGTACCCGCAGTGAAACGCATAAAGCTGGTTTCCGAAACAGTCAAGCAAATCGTTAAAAAAAACCCAAACAAATGAATAAATAAATACAATGAATAAAAGATTGCCACAAGGATGGGTTACTCCGGACTCATTGAAGGACAATTACTGAATCTTATTAAAGACCAAAAAGCTGAGCTATTCAGGCTCAAACAGGAGCCATCACAAGCATCAGACTCCGTGATACGAGAAATGGCGGAGGATTTAAATAATCTACTGATAGCAATAAAATCAGCGGCCCCGACGCTAGCACAATCAATTCGTCCAACTGATTACGATTTGCTCTTAAAGCAACAGTTGTTACGCGACTCCATGCGTCATATTCGCCCGTTTCAACCGGGTGTCAACGTAAACAAGTTCACAACTGACCTAAACAAGGCATATCCTATTCACGTACGACCGAGGCGTCAAGAATACCCCAAATTGGAGGAGGAATTTTTAAAAGTGACTAAGCAATTGCTTAACGAAGGGATATTCGAGCAGATTGAGGACTCAGCACTTTCATTCGACCAATTAAATGCTCACCTATTATTGGCACACGGTAGCCACATGTCGAATTTTCAGCACTTGAGCCTTGCGCGGGACCTTCAGCATAAGGAAGGCGAAAGGCTGACGGATTTCGCAGGAAGACTGGAAAGTACAGTTAGGAACGTGGCAGTCCACATCAAGGACAAATATAAAAAAGAAAAGCAGACCGAAATGTCGGCAGACACGGTTTTTTCATTAGTGGCCGCCATATTGATGAGCGAGAAGGTGAAAATGTGGCACCGAATATTTTCCCACACGTATTGAAAACCATGGATAGACACTACACTGCTGGAGGCATCGCAAATAAGGCACAAAAGTACGTGGACAGGGGCATACAACTGGACTCTTCTCCGATGGCAAAGCCGGTAGCTTACATAGCACAAAAATGGCGTAAGCAGAGAAGCCCCCAGGACGAACAGGTTAAACTCAAACCAAAGCACAAATGGGACACAGTATGATCCCATACAATTGCCCACCACGGTTTTAACAAATCCTGCCCTACTATTACGAACTCCCCGTGGGAGGAGAACTTCTCATTTTGTTTCCCTTGAAACACGTAAAGAAAAGGAATTTCATATTTATTCTGTCCCAAAACAACGAGACTTCATAATTGATAAAATTTAACTCTTAACTTTATATCCTGACTCTCTCGATCACAAAATTAGTAACGTCAGTTTCCTAGTATCACATTTATAACACCGACGCACACGTGTGTTATTGTAAATGTTTGTATTTTTCCTGGTAACACGGCGTGTTTTGCTCTAGACTGAAAATGCGACTAACTCAACCGAACAACATGATTTGCAGAGGATGGTGCACTATTTTGTAATGTTGTCGTGCGTAATGCTAAGAGCGCTAATTGAGTTTTTTCGCCACTTTCGAATGCCTTTTTCAATGTCTTTTTTATTGTCTGTATATTTCTCTCAACCGTATAATAATGTGAACTTGTTTTCGTGTGATGAAAATGTCATTTTCTTGTAAATTCTTTAAATTCAGCCGAATTGAATTCTGGACCGTTGTCACTGACAACTGTTTGTGGAATGCCGAATTTGGCAAAAGTTTATTTTATTTTTTTTATCACAGTTTTTGACTAGCAATCGTGTAAATCAAAAAATCTTGTTGTATAGTCAATGATTGTGACATACAAATTGCCATATAGGTGAAGTATGTCTGTACCTGGTATGGTAGGTTTTATTTATCTTCCTCCCACAAGGTAAGGTGTAACACAGGGTCGGGAATTGAAAAACTAGCGCTCGAGAATTTGAGCGCCTTGGCCATTAAAAATTGCCTGGGCAATAAACAATAAACTTACTCCTTCCCAAAGAGGGGAGACAAATCCTGGGAGGGTGCACCTCCTAGAACTGCACAGGACGGACAACCGATAGACCGGCGTAAATCCAGACCCGAAGGCCCGGACAATACCGGTTTATTAGGCGGGGTAAAAAACCCTGGTTGATGGTAGGTATTTCATGATTTATTAGTGGTTCGGCTAGTTGTTGATTTTTGTAATCGATGCAGTATGACCATGTGTTAATCATGTCTTGCTTTGAGCGTTAATGTCGGGCCAGTATATACAATCCTTTGCTCGCACTGTGCATGTTTCGATACTCACGTGTCCGGTATGTATTTCTTGTAGAGCTTTTCTACGTAATGACTTAGTGTAGTGTCGAAGATCACGTACCAACGTGATCGGTACGAGAGCAGGAAGCAGCAGCAGCAGCGACATAGCTAGGGACAGAGATAGAGAGATTACGACCGTTGATACACACATGTTGTTATAACCCTTGTTAAATAAAGATATGTTTACAACCACCACAATTGACTGTTGTTTATTACCAAACACCACAAACTGGCGACGACGATGAGATGAAATTCTACACAAAAAAAAGCAAAGAAAGACATCTACAAAAAAAAAAGTGCAAACAACGAACTTTTCTACGAAAAAAAAAAACACGAAAAAAGAGGTCACACGTGCTACAAGAGAGAAAGAAAAATATACTTTTTTCTTCCAAAGGAAAAGTACAGAAAAAAAACGAGAGATAAGTAATTCGTTTGTTATCACATTTATTGTCTTTAAATAACAATCCTTTTGTTATTCACATCTTATTGTCCTTTTAAACAACAATATGGCAAAATTCGTCACATTGGGGGGGGGGGGGGGGCTAAGCCCTCCACGTGCGTTAGATACGATCGGAGATCCAGAGTCTTTACATAAAAGATGGGTAAATTGGAAAACCGATCTGGAAATTTTCATACTAGCTTCAGGTGTCATAAATTCTGAGCAAAAAAGAGCTATCCTTTTGTTAACAGGAGGCGAGGGTCTGCGTGAAATTTGGACGAATTTCACGGACGAACAAAAAGCCGGACACGAGGCTAATAAAGAAAGAGTCGATGTATTCCGAACAGCTATAGAACTGTTTGACAAAACTTTCGCTCTAAAGGAAAATATCCCTAAAGCGCGTTCAAGATTTTGGGAGTCTGAACCAAACACGGGAGAAACCGTGAATAATTATATCACTCGCTTAAAGAGTTTGGCGAAGGTGTGCGGTTTCACTCCAGAACCGAACGAATTCGTCAGAGACAAGATCCTTCTTCACATAAAGGACGCGGAACTAAAAGCCAAATTATATGGTGAAAGCAACTTGACGTTGGATCGTCTCATCCAAATTATTGGGACGTACCACCACAAAGAGGCCCTAATTTTAGGATCTACTTGTACGTCTGATATAAATAGATTAAGCGACAGACAAAAACCTAAACCAAGCCACAATGTGTCATCTGCATGTTATAAGTGTGGGGGGAATGGACATTTTGCAAGAGATTGTGGTAGAAGCAAGCATCACAAGTTTGGAATCTGTGGGAAAAAGGGACATTTTGAAGTCTGTTGTTTCTACAAAAACAAACAAACAAAAACGCAGAATAGAAACGAACATGACATAGCCCCAAAATACAGTCGTGGTGGACGAAAGCATTATCATAACAAAAGAATTCAACAGAGTGTAGGGGAAAGGGAAGATAACAAAACTGGTGGCGCTAATGGGTTTAATTTATTCAAAATATCAATGAGTGAAAATGTAATAAACCTCAAAGTCAGAAACACCACCATCCCTTTAGTGATAGACTCGGGAGCACAGCATAATACATTATCTGTAGAGGACTTCAAGAAAATAGAAAAAGAAGGACCCAAAATTAAGCTCCAGCAAGATTCTACTAAACTATACCCCTATGCTAGTGAAAAACCACTTCCTCTTCTAGGAAAGTGCATATTGAAGGTTAAAGTTCCTAGCACAAATCGCTACATAACAGTTCCATTTTTTGTCATACCACAGGCCCAAGCGTCACTTTTAAGTGGTAGAACTAGTGAAAGACTAGGACTTTTAAGTGTGGGCGTTAACGCCAACATCTTGAACTGCTCGGAACTGGATATATGGACAAGAATACTAAAAGAATTTCCAAAGGTTTTCAGTGGATTGGGAAAACTGAAAAACCACCAATTAAAATTCAAAATAAATCCAGAAATTATACCTGTCACTCAGCCAGTACGTCGGATACCATTCAAGCGGCGGCAATGTGTCCTAAACAAATTGCAAGAACTGGTTGATCTGGATGTAATTGAGAGGGTCAGGGAACCTTCTCAATGGGTGAATCCTTTAGTGACAGTGGAAAAAAGGCCCGAGGACAATGGAAAAAGCGATGTGAGGATATGTATCGACATGCGTAGAGCAAACGAAGCTATCGTTCGAGAACGTCATCCAGTGCCCACGATTGAGGAAACTATACAAGAAATGGCTGGAGGCAAATATTTCTCAAAAGTAGATTTGAATATGGCCTACCATCAAATAGAGTTGCATCCAGACTCCAGAGAAATCACAACATTTGCTGCACCTGATGGGCTATACCGGTATAAAAGACTTATGTTTGGGGTAAACATGGCCTCAGAAAAATTTCAGCAAATCATAAGTCAGGTTATAGCTGGCTGCCCAGGAGCATACAACATGTCAGATGACATCATAGTAGTCGGGAAAACAGAAAGTGAGCACGACACTAGACTCGCCAAAGTTTTCCAACACCTAGCCGAACAAGGACTGACCGTCAATGGAAAGAAGTGCCAGATTAAAATGACATCTATAAGATACATGGGCCACATTCTGACACAAGACGGCTTGAAGGTCTCGGACGAAAAGGTGAGGGCTGTAGTTGATGCTCCTCCACCAAAAGATGCATCACAGATGAGGAGTTTCTTGAGACTGGCCCAATTCTGTGCTAAGTTTGTGCCCCATTTTGCTAGTGTAACTGCACCACTTTGGGATCTTACAAGACTAGATTCTGATTGGAAATGGGAAGAAGAGGAACAATATTCCTTTAACAAACTAAAGAAAGGGTTAATTGAAGCGCCAGTCATAGCATACTACAGTGTTGAGTTGCCAACTAGAATCACAACTGATGCTTCTCCCGTTGGCGTGGGTGCAATCATTGAACAACAGCAGCTAAACGGATACTGGAAACCAGTATACTATGCCAGTAGGAAGCTCACACCAACAGAGTCCCGATATTCTCAATTTGAAAGAGAAGCACTGGGAGTATTCTGGGCATGCAAAAAGTTCAGTCTGTACCTCATTGGATGTGACTTTCAGATCCTGACTGATTATAAAGCGCTGGTAAAGGTACTATCACCTTCCTCGAAGCCCCCTTCAGCAAGAGTGGAGAGATGGCTGTTGTTTCTACAACAGTTCACCTACAAAGTCATCCACATTCCTGGCCGAACCAATAAGGCGGACCTGCTGAGTCGACAGCCCGTTGAAAACCCAGACAAAACTGAGGAAAAGGAAACAATGGACTACATCTACAGTATCATTAAAGATACTGTACCTCAGGCACTGACTCCCTGTGAAGTGGAAAAAGCTTCAAAGGATGATGCTACGATCTCCAAATTTCGGCAAGCTATATCCGAAAATGACTGGACCCATTTCAAAGGTACTGCATTTCATGCAATCAAAGATGAACTCTGGATAGCAGGACAGATGGTCATCCGAGGACGCAGGATCATAATCCCTGAGGCACTTCAGGGGCGGGTAGTTGTACTGGCTCATGAAGGACACCAAGGGATTGTGCGAACCAAAAATCGCCTACGGTCCAAAGTTTGGTGGCCAGAGATGGATAGAATGGCAGAAAAGCGAGTAAAAGCGTGTTACCCATGTCAAGTGGTTGGCAAAAATGCCCCTCCAGAAGAACTAGAGAGTACACCGCTGCCTGACCAACCCTGGACCTATGTAGCTGTTGACCTACTGAGTGTCTCCGAAGGGAACTACCTGCTGGCTGTTGTCGACTACTACTCAAGATGGCCAGAAGTTGCGCATATGAAAATAGCAAATGCCAAAAATGTAACGGGTGCACTAGAAATGATGTTCAATCATCATGGATATCCCAACTATCTGAGGAGTGACAACGGACAGCCATTCTCATCAAGAGAATTCAATGAGTATATGAATACTCACGGCATCACCCAGGTGAGAGGGATCCCGTATTGGCTACAGTCCAACGGCGAAGTGGAACGGTTCAACAGAACAATCCTAAAGGCAATTAAGATCGCCAAAGTCGAAGGGAAAGACTGGAGGACTGAACTAATGAATTTTCTGTTCCAATACCGAACCACCCCTCACACAGTAACCGGAGTATCCCCAGCGAAGTTACTAATGAACCTCGAACTCCGAGGTAAGCTGCCAAGTATTGTAGGAGCGTCCACTGATTTTAGTGACGTACATGATAAGGATGCTCTACACAAACTAAAACGCAACATAGCTGCTGACCAGAGAAGAGGAGCCAGAGACCAACAGATCCAGAGAGGGGACACAGTATTGTGTAAAAATTTACACAGAACAAACAAGCTGGACGCTCGGTTCGAGTCTCAGCCCTATCAAGTTGTGGAAAAGAAGGGAAATGCTGTTCTAATACAACAACCCTAAGGCCAAGTGAGAATGAGAAACGCTGCCCATGTAAAAAAGGTACCCGGCGACATGCAGTATAGTCCTGACTACACCGACGTCCCTAAAGCAGTTTACTCTCCCCCTGATACAACCCACTGGCCCCCTACTTCTACAACAGATATCGAAGACACACACCTCAACCCAATCGATGCACTTCCCATCTCCAGTCCAGACCCTAAGGAAACTGCTCAAGAACCCCTAACACCGGCCCTAACTGCCCCTAGTGGTTCAATTAGAACACCTAGAGTAAGATCCACCCCAGTGTGGCAAGAAGACTTTATAGTGACATAAATTTATAAAAAAAAGAGGGAAGATGTAGTGTCGAAGATCACGTACCAACGTGATCGGTACGAGAGCAGGAAGCAGCAGCAGCGACATAGCTAGGGACAGAGATAGAGAGATTACGACCGTTGATACACACATGTTGTTATAACCCTTGTTAAATAAAGATATGTTTACAACCACCACAATTGACTGTTGTTTATTACCAAACACCACACTTAGGTACAATGATTCTTGAACCTTTTAGAACGAGACAATTGACGATCGATATTTCATCACGAACAGAGACGAATGGTTTAATGTCTGTTAGTATTTTATCTTTTAAGAACCATTCTGTTCTTGTATATGTGATGAGTGTTTGTAGTGATGAGTCGTCTGTAGTGGCTTCTTTATACTCGTTTGATTTAGTGTCGGTTATGGGGTAATTTTTTATTACTTCATGTATGTGCAATTTCATATCTTCGGCTGATATTTCTGGAATATTTTATTAAAGGTATGCACGAGATAGAGTACCTGCAACAATTGATTCTTAACAGATATATAGTTTAAATCAAAATCATATCTTTGTAAGGCTAGTAAAAGTCTTTGGATTCTTATAGGGAATTAAGTGATCGATATATTTGAATATTTTCTTCAACGGTTTATGGTCGTTTTCGATTCTGAAATGAGTTCCGTATGTAATCTGATGAAATTTCTTGCATGCGAAAACTATACTGAGAGCTTCGCTTTCTATCGGACAGTAATTGTGTTCCACTTGAGTTGTTGCACGAGATGCAAACGAAACAAGTAACCATCTTTCGTTGTGTTTCTGCTCAAGTATGCTTCCAAAGCCATGCTTCTAGCATCTGTAGTTATTTTTACTGGTAGGTCTTGAACATAAAATTGTAGCACTGGTTTTCTGGTAATCATTTCTTGTAGCTTTTTATTGCTTCGATTTGAAGTTCGTCGTAGAAGCTGGCGTAATGGTGCTGTAACTTCGCAGCAGTTTGATAAACATTTACATAGGAAATTTGTCATACCTAGGAATGTTTGTAATGTTGAGAATTATTATCGATATAAAGCCAAGTTCACACGAATGTGAGACATACCTTTTGATCTCAGCAACATTCAGACATTCTTCATGGCAGGACAATTCAGTTAAGACAAACACATTATGTAGGTTGACACGCGCGTCGTGCGTTTATTTTTACGACAGAACAACAACAACAAAAATAAGAAGGGCAGATAATCCCAATTCTTACAAAGGTTAATCTGGTCCCCAAATAATAATGGAACAAGGGAGATAACCCTTAAAATAGGTTTTAACAGTCCGACAAAATTGATAATTCAACATGTAATTCATTTGTGCCTGTAGGTAGTGATATGTGAATGATTGCTGGCACTTTGGTTGGATCCTGTTTTATCCCTTCGCTGGTTAATAGATGCCCAAGGTACATTATTTGTGATGAATTTAAGATACGCTTTTATTTATTTAATTTTAATCCGTGCTTTCAGATTCGTTCGAAAACTTGTTGTAGTCTATTTGTATGTTCTTCTAAAGTGCTGGATCAGATTATAATGTCATCCTGTAAATTTCTTGCTCCTTCTACACCTTCTATTATTTTGTTGCGATTTCTTTTCGGAAAACTTCACTGGCGCTGTGTATTCCATAGAACAGTCGCGTGAAGCGATATCTACCGAAAAGTATGTTGAACCTTAACAGGTGGGAGTTTTCTTCGTCAATCGGAACTTGTCAGTATCCATTTGATGCATCGAGTTTTGTGAAATATTTAGGATTATCAATTTGCACAAAAATGTCCTCCGCTGTAGGGAGTTTGAAATGTTGCCTTTTCATGGCTTTGTTTAGATTATAAGGGTCTAAAAAGAGTCAGGGGGTCCCATTGGCTTTTTCAACGATTACTATGGAATTTACTCTGTAGGTTCACTAACGGGTTTTATGATTCCTAATTCTGTCATTTTTTAATTCTTTTTTTGAGTTTTTCTTTTATAGAAAAAGGAACCGATCTTGGTGGGTGAATTACAGGAGTTATTTGTGGATCCACTGTGATATGATGTGTTATTGGCAAAGTGCCGATTCCTCCGAAACAGTCTTTATATTTTTCTGTTATGTCGTTTGCGTTCAACGAATTTACTTTTTAAATCCTCTGAATTAGTTTAGGATATTGTGCTGTCCTTGAATCTATAACTGCGTGCGAGTTTGTTTTTTCAACAATGAATTTCATTTGTTTTGATACTTTTTTGTACTTAACGACTTCTGTCCATTTTTCTAGCACTTTATGGCTGTGTTATTGTAGGGTTAGGGTTAGGGTTAGGGTTGTTTAGGTTTCTTGCAGTTGAGGTTTTGGAATAATATTTCTATATTCTTTGAATGGCAGTACGATCACGTCTGCTCTAGTATCAATTCTGAATGTTACATTCGAGTTATTCACTTTTAGTTCGACCGCCCAACCATAATAGTTACAGTTAGTGATGTAGTGTTAACTTGGCGCTTTAAATTTCGTTGGATTTCTATCACTTACACCTTGCTCGTTTTGGCGTCTCGATTGCATATGGCGAGTTTTCTAAGTTTTGGCGCCTTTCCTCTCGTGTTGACTATGTACTACTGATATTTCGTTATCTCTTGTTTCGGATGTGGCATTCAGCATCCTTGATTGGCGTCGTGTTTGTTCAGCACTCTGACTTGCTTTAATTGTTTTTTGTAGGTCTAAATTTGGTTCTCTCAATAATCTTTCACTTAGTCTCATGTATCTGATTCCACATATCAGAATATCTCTGGTGCGACTATCTATAAGGTCACCGAATTCGCACTGTCGTGGCTTTTGGTGCAACTCTACAATGTGCTCATCGAATATTTGATGATCCGCTTGTCTACACGCGAAGAATTTGTGTCTTAGGAAGTTATGTTTTTTTTCTGGGTTCACAATTTGCATCGAATTGTTTGAAGGTTCATTTCGTCGTCGGATGAATCGAAATCCAGAGTAGAATAAATATCACGGCCTTTGGAATCGATGCGAGTTAAAAACATTCAAGTGTTTACTTTGTCTGGCTTCATGTCACTTTTTGTAAATATTAAAAAGAGATTGAATTCTTTTTTTCCACTTTTTCCGTTCTGCGGCTAGATTTTTTTAATTAAAATCTAAGTGTTTTGGATGCAGTAGATTTTCCATTTCGTCGTCAAAGTATGATTTCAACTTTTTATTTCTTTTCGTTTCTGTAAGATGGGTTTGTTTAGTAATCTAACACCATGGTTATTGGTATAATATATATATATATATATATATATAATGGACGGCGGCACCGGGGGCAGGGGCTCAACCCCCCCCCCCCCTCCCCTAACTTTTTGACTTGGCCCCCCACTTTACGGTCATCAATAATGAAGTTATATATGCATGTGTTTAACCAGCCCCCCCCACTTTTTAGGAGAGCCCCCCACACTTTTATAACTGTCCCGCCGGTCCTGTAAAGGACTTAGTATAAAAAATCAAGAACGGTAGAGAGACTGAAAAGACGTTTTAACAATACTTTATTAGACTATTGACTATGCAAAAGTGTCTCCTCTTGCAGGAGAGTTCCTTATTGTCTCTGTCTCAAGGGAGATAATGGGTGACGTTAGTTGCTCTTGTCTATGATGATGCTTAACATGAACAGCCATAAGTAAGCTATGTGGAAAAGGACATTTTTGTGGATTATTTCAGATATAAACTCAATTAGATTGCAATGTCAATTGTAGCAGTTACATAATATAAAAATTCACACAGTGACTGGTACGTGATTCGGCATAATCATGTTCAAACTCGTGAATTAATACGTTGGGTGATTAGAACACTCCGTACATGTGCACATCTCCCAATTTCCCTCACGACCTCTTTTACGCCTTTGACAAACACTTCCTTAAAAGATGCCATAAATCTCTTGTCGTCTCTTGGACGATAAGATCAGGGATCAATTTCTTTTTCTATCGGCCGAAGTAACCTATCTTATATTATTCTTCCTAACTCTTTTCAGTTGTGTTTACTCATAGGATGGAAGATGGCAGTGAAAAGCCAGTATGTTACATCTCCCGAACGCTCTCAGATGCTGAACAGAATTATGCACACATTGAAAAGGAAGGGCTTGCCCTGGTTTTTGCAGTGAAGAGGTTACATCAATATCTGTTTGGAAACCCCTTCACGATGTTCACCGATCACAAACCGTTGTTGGGTCTATTTGCAGAGAACAAGCCAATTCCTGCTATGTCAGCTGCCCGGGTTCAGCGTTGGGCCATATTCTTGGCTGCCTATAATTACAAACTAGAATATCGAACTGGAGCTCTCAATAGTAATGCGGACTGTTTGAGTCGTCTTCCACTGGAGGCTCAGGAAAAAGATATATCTAAATCCACTAATGAAATATTTATGATGAACCTTGTGGAAGCTCCAGTGAAGGTTGAAGCTGTGAGAGCAGAGACTAGGAAAGATCCGATCTTGAGTCGGGTATACAAATTCACCATGAATGGCAGGAATGGGGTCAGTTGGAGTGAACAGTTAAAGCCCTATTTTAATAAACGGGAGGAACTGACCTGTGAAGATGGCGTGTTACTGTGGGGAAGCAGGATTATTATTCCTCCTAAGTTGAGAGGAAAAGTTCTGCAGCAATTACACCAGACATATGTAGGCATTGTGAGGATGAAAGCATTAGCTAGAAGCTATGTATGATGGCCAAAACTGGATGAAAAACTGGATGAAAATATTAAGGGGTGTGAAAGTTGTGTGCTAAATCAGAAACAGCCCAACAGAACTCCAATTCATTATTGGGAATATCCAAGTCATCCCTGGGAAAGAATTCACATAGACTATGCTGGTCCAGTTTTTGGACATATGTTCTTAATAGTGGTTGATGCTTACTCCAAATGGATGGAGGTTTGCATAATGAAGACATCCACTGCTGCAGCTACCATTGAGAAGTTGAGGGGAATCTTTGCGACTCATAGTCTGCCTCTGCTGGTTGTGAGTGACAACGCCCCTTGTTTCTCCAGTGATGAATTAAAGAGGTTTTTAGAGGCAAATGGGGTTAAACACATATTCACGGCTCCTTACCATCCCTCCTCCAACGGCCAGACTGAACGCAATGTGCGTACATTCAAGGAAATAATGAAGAGGATGGACAAAGACACAAAAACATCTCTTGAAACAAAAGTCAACAGATTCCTTTTTAACTACAGGACAGCTCCACACACAGTAACTGGAGTTCCTCCAGCTGAATTGCTGTTCAAGTGACAATTAAGAACAGCCTTTCATCTGTTACAGCCAAACAAGTTTAAGAGCAGGGTGTACAACTACAAAATGGAGAAGGGTACTAAGATCATGACACCGTGCCGAAATCATGGGGTGAATGATCCAGTCCTTGTGAGGAATTTTGGCACTGGTCAACGGTGGCTGGAGGGCATCATTACGAGGCAGTTGGGTAATATCAATTTTGAGGTAGAGACCGAGAGAGGAGTTACACGGAGACATTCAGACCAGATCATTAAAAGGATAATCCGAGTCCTAGAGGAGAATATGACTGATATGAATGATGCCGCAGAGGACACAGTGACAACCAGTACAAGGGAGTCTACTGAGGAAGAAGTTCCTGAATTGATAAAACAGGATGAGGCTGAGGTGGAACCTATTAACTTCAAACAGAAAGTATCGCCTATTCCTCGGAGATCTGAGCATGTAAGGAGAGCTCCATTTAAGTTAAGAGATTATGTTTAGTGATCCATCTAAAAATGGAGGAATGTAATGTATCAAGTTACAGCCATTGGGTGAAGATTTTGATTGGCCCAGAAGGCGCCTTTGTTGTAATTGTTGTTGTGTTGATTATAAAAAGAAGAGACTTTAACAGATCGGCACTTGCTTCAGTCTTGACACTTAGTGAATGGTGCAGACTTAATAACTATATGTTCATGGTTTTCTGTTAGTCTTCATCTTTATTCTCGTTCTCATCCAGTCTTCTACCACTGATGATCGCCGAAGGAACAAGCACTAGTTTAAAAGTGGATAAAAACAAAACAACACAGACTCACAAGAGAAAACACAAACTCCAATACATTGTGTATTGATCAGGTGTAATCTGTGTGTGTGTGTGATACCGTCGTGGAAAGGATCCTTCAAACACTAACTTCTACATCTTAGTTAAATTCCAGTGTATCAGCCAAGACTCAACTCAGATAATTCGTCTGTCGAAGCATAGCTGTCGCTCGGTTGAAGTCAGCACATCTCAGGCTTGCGCCATTCTGTTAATGAAGGGCACCGATTATATCAATTGTGCATCCAGTTTTGCGGCAGCACAATAGACTTTTACCATGTTAACGGCGAATGTTAATGTTTAATTATTGTTTGTGGTCGACCTTGGACACTGTTGACATTTTGGTTTTTAGAAATATTGAGTTTAAGACGATAAAGTATGACGTGATGTTTATAATATTTCTTTATTCCAGTGAGAAATAAGTGATTTTTAAGCCTATTTTGAAGTATCTTTGTAAATGTGTGCTCTTAAACTAAATAAAAAACGATCAATTCATATTTCAGTCACGTAAATTATTTAAAGTAGAATAAATTTCGGCATTACTCCAAAACAACATATTTTTCAATTATAATCATATTTTAGTATTAAAAAAAACATTAAAACCCCTAGGTTATAGGAAGTTCCCTTGTACAAGTGAAACGCCGAAAATAAATCGACCGGAAACATATAGTCGCCATCATTATAAACCAGCCAAAAACTAAGCTAGCTTAGGAAGAATGATAACTTAAGTTAAACTACCTTCAACTAGATTTCTTTGTGCCAGTGGGAAATAAGTTATTTAAAGCTTTTAAAGTGCTTATTTAGAAGTATTTTGGTTCCTGTATGCTCCTAAACCAAAGGAAAATTATTCAATGTGAAATAGATATCTGCATTACCCCCACCAACATTTCCTTTACTTATAATCACGTTTTAGTAAAAAAAAAATAAAAAATTTAAAACTCGAGGTTATAGGAAGTTTAATTGTACACATAAAAAGAGGGAATGATAAATCAACAGGAAAAACATTGTCACTATTTTATAAATCAGTTGAGAACAAGGGATGCTAATGAAAAACGATAACTCTAGATAATATATCTTTAACAAGATTTCTTTGTGGGATTTTTAAGCCTTTGAATGACCATTACAAAAGTATTTTGGTTACTTCGTTCTCCTAGAAGAAATGAAAAGTGATCAATTCCTATTTCAGCCACTTAAATTATTTCATGTGAAATATATTTCACTATTACTCATACACAACACATTCTTTTATTTATAATCACGTAAAAAAACAACAAAATATTTAAAACACTACGTCATAGCATGTTTCATCGTACACGTGATAGGCCGAAATGAAAAATCTATGAGAAAAATTAAGTTGCCATCTTTAAAAAACAGTCGAGAACTAGGCTAGATAAAGAAAAACGCTAACTAAAGTTGGGGCAATAGCCAATTTATTACATGACTGAAATATGGATTAGGAGGAAATCAGTATTTCTCGGTTGAGAACTGAATTTTCCGTTTCTCATTGTTTTTGAAAAATCTGATTGTAGATCAAATAAAAGCCATTCTACTAAAAAAGAACTCTAAATGATGCAAAAATAAAATTGTCCCAGTCAAAGACTTCTCATCCGACTGAGGACAAAAAAGAAAAAGAAAGTGAAGTGTTAGGACTACACTTTTTTTAGCCAAAAAGCCAACTTTGATTCGATTCAATAAATGAAAATCATTTTGTTTACAATATTAATTTAACTTTCAAAGAATTATATGAATTGTTTGCTTTTAAATTAATCGAAAGAACATAAAAATGTGAAATAAGTTTTTTTTTAACTGGCCTCATATTATGTTTGGTCAGTTTTCGTGAAATGTATTTGGCTATATGTTATTTTTGCTGTCTATTATCGCAGCCTTACGTTTTATGCCAATTCACCCCCCCTCAAAAAAAAGATGAGATTGAAAAATTGTATGCGACTATGTGTAAACAGCCTAAGAACGTTGGCTGTAAAAAGAAATAAAACAAAAAAAGCAAAAAATATACCACTTTTGCACATAAATTTAACAGAAACTGATCACCCAGTTACAAATCGATACAGTTTTCAATGACATGTATCCAATTTCTTAATTTGAAAATAAAATCTTGGCAATTTTCTTAATGGTGGTAATTTTTGTCTGTGTGTGTAGGGATTTTTTTCGACATTCAGCTTTTGATTTTGTCGAGTGTACTCATGCAAAAGCATATGCTTATGCCAATTCTTTTAGGATTTGGCACCGAAGACAAATATTTTTTTGCCACACAATAAATTAACACAAGTTTTTTTTTCAAAATGCCTACAAAGTAAGAAGCTAAAAACTTTGAACACTCAGCCAGACAGCTATATAGCCATTTCTGCTATGCTCGCCAATGGATGCCTTTACTCCACTGCATCCTGTTTTTCTGACAATATAAAACAAGTCTAGTAGTAAAACCGCCATTTATTTTCAGATTAAGTTTACACGCCATGTTGATAAAATAATGTTTAAAAATTATAATTATATTTCTCAATATCTTACCAAATTACTAACTTTTAATGATATATATATGCAGGCTTTATTTACTAACACTAAATACTTAATATCCAATTACAAATTTAAATTATATATATATATATATATATAGGCAGTTTTTATCTACTTAACACACTAAAGGCACTCATCTTATTTCAATAGCCATTGCAAGTTTTAATTTTGATCATGCTTACGATTGGACAAGTCAAATTAATGAAAATTAATAAAAATGGAGTTTATTCATGGCTTGAATAAAGAAGATATAAAGAAAAAATAAATGCCGAATGTAAATCGAATAAGAGAAAAAAGAATGTCAAAACAAATTCAGAGAAAAATTTTAAAAGCCAAAACAATAACAATATAAATATATAAAAAGAAATAATACAGCTGTATATAATATAAAATTATAGAATATGAAAAATTGTCAGAAAATACAATATGAAAAAGAAGATAAAAAATAAGAGAAGTAAATAAATAAGAATACGATAAAATATACAAAAAGATAAAATCAAATAATATTAAAAAGGGAAGAAAAAAATAACGTTCTATTAAAAAACAAATATTTATTAATCAAATTATAAGGATGAGCAAAAAGAAATTCCAGAAAAAAAGATAAAAGTGTATCAATTTTTTTTATTCAAATACACGGGAAAAGAAATTTTAATATAGCTTATATATATATATATATATATATATATATATATATATATATATATATATATTCAATAAATTTTCTAACTTTTCTATTCAAAACACTAAATGGCATCCATAAACTGACTAAATCCTGAATTTAAAAATCTTGTAATTCAAATAGATTTTTAATTAATCAACATATTAGTTTGGAAGAAATAATAATGGCCTCTGCTCAGTTTAAACAGAAAATAGATACCTTCAGTAAGGGTAGCTACATGTGCAATTGTGAAGCAAGGGTTGCGCAATCTCTAACCGCACCTCTCCTGAATCGGCACTGCTTGATTCCAGTTGCAAGAAATCCAGGATGATTGTAAACAATAGTGAGACAAGCAGAGAGATCACACAGCATCTGGTATTCCCAAATAGTCACTCATTTAGTACTGACCAGGCTCAACGTTGCTTAACATTGTGAGTTAATGGAAACCGGTGTGTCAACATAATTATGCCGGAAGAAAGACTAAAGTGTGATATAAGGAACTTCAATAATTGTTTAGCAATTCAATTTCGTTTGTTTTGAGTATGAGGATTCTTCATCACTTGGTGAGTCATGTTGGTATGCTCTCCTTACCCTTTAGGAGTCTTGTGAAGCAGTCACTTTAGTGGCTATGTTGCACAGTTAGCTGTTTCAACCAGAAATTAGGGACACTGTCAATGCCAAGTTTCTTATGGTTTGCCAGTTTTTTAGATATCATGTTATTACTGGCATTTCGGGTTTTGTCTTAATCATTCTTTGGATATCCTCAATCCACTTGGTCTCTTGGTTTTGTGCAAGTTAATTTTCATAAAGGAGTCTCCAATAATTCTCTAGGTCTTGCTTGTAGGGAGGTTTCTCCACAGATTTTGATTTGATGATTTTGCAAGTTTCCTGTAAAATATCCTTGCACTTGTTTAAAGCTGTTTGTTTTGGACCTGGGAGTTCTGCTTTGCCTCTTGGTGCTTAATTCACTTGGTACGCGCTGGTATCTTGCCTTCAAGCTTTCTCACAGTATTTCTAAGTCCTTCAAAAGTAGTGTAGCATTTTTGGGAGTTTGCTGTTTTTCAGTCGACCCCGTTTTATGGAAGCTGTGAGGAACTGCCTGATTTGGCTCTGCTAATAGAGATGTTAGTTTGTTCTTGTAGTTTAAGATTCCATGTAGCTGGAGTACTCAGAGCTCTGGGTGTTATTTTATTTTGATTGACATTTGTTAATGGGTATTATTTTCTTTCAACAAATAACCTAGCCGCATATGTCACATGGTTTAGTTCTGTGAGATATATGGAGGCTGATACCAGCCTCTTCAGGGCAGTATTTATTTTATTTATTAGGACATTGGTGTTTTTGTAGGCTTTCATTTCAAAAGTAGTGTAGCATTTTTTAGAGTCCGCTGATGTTTTTCAGTCGACCCCGTTTTATGCAAGCTGTAAGGAACAGCTTATAGAGATGTTAGTTTGTTCTTGTAGTTTAAGATTCCATGTAGCTGGAGTACTCAGAGCTCTGGGTTTAATTTTATTTTCATTGACATTTGCTAATGGGTATTTTTTTCTTTCAACAAATAACATAGCCGCATATGTCACATGTTTTAGTTCTGTGAGGGCAGTATTTACTTTATTTATTAGGGGCTTGGTGTTTTGTAGGCTTTCACTTTGGATAGTCGTCTCATATCCTCTCGCTTCATAGCCTTCACATCCTCAATAGTATTGCTGAGACATTTCTCTTCTTCTAACAGTTCATCATCTGGCTCCACTGGGAGTTATAATGGTGCCGGTGAATGTTTTTTCTGTTGATGTTACTGGTGGGAGTTGTGGACCTGTCAAGGTCAACTGAGGTAGACTGTCCTTGGAGATTAGAAAGTATGTTTTGTAATGAACATTGTGAGGTAGAGTATGCGAGTGTGGATTACTATGGTTGTGGGTGTATTGATGTGGTTGTGCATATATTGCTGTTTGTGGATGTATTGTTGATTCTTGATCATGTATTGTTGATATGTTGGGGTTATGTTGTTCGTTATCAAAGCTGCGACTTGTGTTCTTATTAAGAAATCTCGTTGTAGCCAATTATAGCTTTATAAGTTCAGTGTTATGGAAGGTTGTTTTCCTTTTGCTAGGTGGAAATAGAAGCTTCCTATATTTTTGACATACTCTATACACAATAGTCAAATGTTTCTCTTTAGTCAACTTCATCTCCTGTCTCAGTAGAGATTCCACTTCTTGAATTCGTAAGTAGTTTCTATTCTGCTTATTTAAGGTCTTCGTCAAGTGTAATATATGTCACAATTTGATATATGATTGAAATAATTTTTGCAATTGGTGTGTTCTTTCTTCATGCAGGGAGTGCTGATTCCTTAAGCTTTTCAGTTAAGATTTCTTCCGAACTCATACTCCAATTTTCGAACATCCAGTAGTTGTAGTACTGAAGCAATAACTACTTTTCTGCAATGGATCACTTCTGAGACTTTACCTGTGTTTTATGTTTTAGTTGTTACATAAGCCTGTAGATCTGGGCCAGGCTTTTCATCTAGGCTTAGTGACTATCCCCATCATGTGTTTTCATATGCCTCAGCATATTAGATTTCTTTGTAAAGGAAGAACAACATACTTTACAAGAATATGGTTTCTCTCCAGTATGTGTCCGCATGTGTGTCAACATATTGTGTTTGTGTGAAAAAGAAGATTCGCATATTTCACAAGGATATGGTTTCTCTCCAGTATGGGTCCGCATGTGCTTCACCATAGAAGATTGATCCGTAAAAGAGGAACCACATATCTCACAAGAATATGGTTTCTCTCCAGTATGTGTTCGCATGTGAACTAATAAATTGCATTTGCGTAAAAAAGAAGAGCCACATACTTCACAAATGTATGGTTTCTCTCCAGTATGTCTCCGCATGTGTCTCACCATAGAGGATTGATCTGTAAGAGAAGAGCCACAGACTTCACAAGAATATGGTTTCTCTCCAGTATGTGTTCGCATGTGGATCAACATATCGGATTTGCGTGACAAAGAAGAGCCACAGACTTCACATGAATATGGCTTCTCTCCAGTATGTGTTCGCATATGGGTCAACATATTGTATTTGCGTGAAAAGGAAAAGCCACATACTTCACATGAATATGGCTTCTCGCCAGTATGTGTTTGCATATGTTGCAATATATTTGTACAAGACAAGCCACATATTTTACAAGAATGTAGTTTCCCTCTTCGTGTTGTCTCTGAAGGTTGTTTCCTGCTGTTATTTGAATAGCAAGAACCAGAATATGTCTTCTTATGAGTGTTAGATTTCAAGTTCGTTTTTAAATTTGAAATATAAGATATCATCTTTTAATATTTTAAGCACAATGTCTATTTTCCAAATTCTGCTATTGTTGGAACAAACGAGAATTTTAAATATTCAATTTTTAAATTTTTGAGTAAAATATATTCTAAAAATATGTTATGAACAGATCTTTTTCTTTACTTTAACTGTAATTATTATAATATGAAAATTAAAAAGATACTTTTATGGATTATGAGTTTTGGACACATATTCAATCTACTGTTCCACTAAATAAAACTTGGGTAATCAAGAAATACATATACATTTGATGAGAAAATGATTTTCCAATATATTTTAACAATTTTTTTAGTAAAACAAAGATACACAGTTTACAAGAATAGGATTTCTTTGCTTTCAAACGTTTTAAATTCATGCAATTTACATAAAGAAATACCCACTTTTTTATAAGACATTTCCATTGTTAAAATCAGCAAACGAATGAAGATCCATTCAAATCCAATGATGCATTTTTTTATTGTTTTGATTGCGGGAGATTCTGTAAATGAAACAAAAATTAAGTTAAATTTAAAGAAATCTTTTTAACAGTTTTATTGATGGGACCAGAATTAAAGATACGTTTAAACTTTGTTGACCAAGAAGTCAAATTGAAGTGTTAATAAAGATTATTATTAAAAGTCAACATGTCGTTAAAATTCAATATATAATGAGTAGATTTGTTGCAATATAGATCTGGTAAAAAAAATTAATTTCCATTATTCAGATAATATTGAATTAATAACCCACGAATCCTTGAGTAAAAGATGAAAATATAATAATTTTCATAATCTACAAAAAAAATGAATAAGTTCTATAAGTCTACAAAACGAAGAACTTTTTTAGATAATAGAAAAATACACATTGATGATCTTCAAAAAATGTTCTTTTCTAATGACTGACAGAAAAAAATGAGGCGAAAGATTATTTTAATAAAGGGGCTAAGTACAGGGAAGTTACCACTATGTTAGAATTATCTTGCTCATCATTCATTACATAAAGTGTATTTTTTCATTTAAGTTGAGAAAATCACTGTTTCATTATGCAAACTAGATTTTCATGCAAAATCTATTCATGTTAATTGAGAGCTTCTATATACTGATGAACCTCATGGTACATTGATGGATAGAAGTGAATTTAACTAGATTTTAGAGGTAAATGTCTGAGGATATGATGTACATCTCATGTAAAAAAACATGCAGCAAGCACTTCATGGACATCTGCTTGACCAGTATCGCACTGACCAAATCCTCTTCCAGACCATTGACAGTAAACCAGAACTAAAGAGCCTTACCAAGGAACTTGAATCGTAAACCTATGTCAAGGCATGTCTTTATTCTTACCTCTTTCTCTTTGATTCATCATTTTCACTTCCTCCTTTCTTTTCCTTGACTTTCCTGTGATCCAGCCTCTGATCAGCAACCATTTATGCTGTTATGCTCATACACTTTCTTGTGTCCCGGGCATTGTTTGATGTAGCATCGCCAACATTTTAACCATACTCACGAAATACCAATGCTGATGAAGCTCACACTGTTGAAGTACGCTGGTGAGTCGAAACGTCTTTGTCAACTGGACAGTACCTACTCCCACGTTGACAGATATAAAATTCGAGCTGACTTTTTACCTCTTGTAGGATCACACCAGCAAGCAGGCCGACTAGGCACAAAAAGCTAAACCATCTTCTCTACGACAAACTTGATTCTCTAACATTCATAGGAATATAATTTTCTCAAATACATACTACCGATTTTATCACTCTAAATCTTCCATAGGATCCTGGCACTTTATCATATTCTACTGCAAACTGACCATGCTACCACAATGGTCCTACATCTACTAACCGATAAAATCTCATTCGTTCTTTGCAATGTGACCAAACAAGCAAAAATCTCCCTATATTGTCCAGATTTAGTCTGCCTCTGAGGTCATTAGATGAAAGCCTGTCTTTAAGACTCACATTAAATATCCATCATATTGTTCTGATATGATTTCTCTCCATGCAACACATGACCTATGGCTAACAATTGCCAGATTTAATATTTATACATAATCATACTGCATAAACACACCTAGTAGACTCTTCTCTTTTTTGACAGTGGTAACGCTCTGCTGGTTGGTAACTCTTGCAATCACACTAGCATCTGTGGTTCAACCCTATGGCAAAAATGCATCTCATTATTACAATATTTGGTTTTAATTGTTTTAGAGGTATGCATGTGTTGGAGGGCTTTTAAAAATTAACTTATAAACTGACTTATTTCTCGCCAGGTTTTTAAAGTTTTTGTCTCTCTGATCCATCCTTGTTGTTCTCATTATTTAATATCAATGGTTCAATAAATGTACTGGCTATTCTAATACACCTGCTTCAATAACCTCTATCAACTATGTGCTTGTTCCCAATTTATGCAAAGCCAACCAGACATTATCCCGTGGCACTCAGTATATATCTTTCTTCATAAATCTTCCTTGCATTTCTCTCAGGATAACTATAGCATTAATATTACTTAGCCAAAGCCGACCACAAAAACTCTTACTTGCATATGAATAACCAGCAAACACTGAATGTTTGGAGGTCTAGATATTCATTGAGTTTGGTGGAATGCAGCAAACACTTAAGAATAATCTAGATTAAGGCTAACATTCGTGTAGAACTCAGTTAGGGTTAGGGTTAGGGTTAAGGTTACCCCATTCTCAGAAGAGACAACATTATGTAATGAGAATTAATGGTAATGATAATCTGAATGTGCATTAACTTTAAACCAACACAAACTAATCGATTCTATTATTGCTAGATTTTAGGGTTAAAACACAAAAACATTTCATTAATTTATTTTGACGATTACACGTGAGTCTAGATCAACAGTTCTAAATTATGAGGTTATAAAATTAGGATATCGAACCAGGGCTTAAGATTCTCACTACACACAGGTCTAAGGGTTCATGATGAGCATGTTTTTGTCATTATCAAGCAATCAAATCGCTTTTTTCTGTGTTTAAGCAAATGCTATTTTTCGCTTTTCTTTAGAAATACAAACTTCATTTTTATTCTCAAAACAAGGATAGATCAGCGATTGAACCAATAATTGAACACATCTGTCCGAAGCAATAGAAACATTTGTTATAACTTCAAGAACAATTCGTACAGCAGGCCATAAAATCTTTATCTTCTCTTCTTGGCACCCATTCTAATTCTGAAGAAAAAGATGCTTTCTCAAAACTGCAGCCATCATTATTGTTGTTGATGTTGATTGCTGGAATTGCATGTTCTCTTTGGTTACCTCTTCTGCTAAAACTCTATAAGCTGCAAAATGACAAGATAACATGTTGGGTAATTATTGACTCATTTCAGGGGTCTACATAGTATGTGAATTAATGGCAATGATTATTAGATAAGGGCTTCCTCCTTCATAGTCTAATAGAAAGCATATATAGTTCAATTAATAATACTTATGCAATATCATACAATACTATAATGGGAATAAATGGTGATGACTATGTGGATGTGAAGGAATTTTAAGCCATCACAGGATAATCGATTCTATTATAGATTTCTAGATTTTAAAGTTAAAACGCAGGAACATTTAATTAATTTAAACGTTTAAATTGTAAAGAAGTTATTAATTTTAATTGCGAAAACAAGGAAAGTCAGGTGAATACAGATACAGTGCCCCTACCACAAAATTGCTACTTTAGACAAGCATCTCATCACCTCAACAACCTCTACACAAGTTATGCCTAATCAGATATGGCTCAATGTGCTATCTCAGCTCAGATACGGAAAGTGGCAATTAAATATTTTAATGGATAGAAGCCATCTGCCTTGGTGTAACTACAAGAAGCATTGAAACATCCATGTTTTGTTTAAAAGATTTTGACAGATAACCTGTTATCGTTTCAAACAGGGTGGGTGTTATGTTTCTGCTCCCCCCCCCCAAAAAAAAACAGCACTATTAACTTCAGTATGTAGCATCTCCCACAACTTCACTGCCAAAAGTAGCAAGGGAGTTACAGCAGGAAGCTGGACCATGGTAGTCCTCAAAAGACACAAAGACAACCATTACCATTTCAAACAGGGTGGGTGTTATGTTTCTGCTCCCCTCCCCCCCCAAAAACAGCACTATTAACTTCAGTATGTAGCATCTCACACAACTTCACTGCCAAAAGTAGCAAGGGAGTTACAGCAGGAAGCTGGACCATGGTAGTCCTCAAAAGACACAAAGACAACCATTACCATTTCATCCAGTGCTTATACTCTGAAAACACTGACCACCCCAGAAATCAGCCTCGAAGTCGAATATGAAGCAGCTCCCAAAGTTCCAACTCATTCCACATATAGAAAACCGACTAAAAAAAAAGAGTTATATTGCAAGTCAACAAATTGTTGCTACACCCCATGAAATAGCAGCAACATCAGGCAGATGTCTGAGAGAAAATAGCAGCAGCATATAACAGCACAGGCAAAACTGCAACAAATACAAGAAAAGCAGACAACTGCAGTAAAACGAAAATTGAAGATATGAAGGAGGGGGAGATAAAAGCAGAAGCAGGAGGGGGGGGCGATCAGGATAGGGTTAGGTTAGGGGTTCCAACTTAACATAAAGAAAAGAAAGAAGGGTGAAAGAGAAAAAGAAGAAGAATGCTGAGCCCTAACTTCTTCCTGCAATGATATTTTTAATTCTGTGATTAATATTTCGATGCAAGAGAGAGGGTCTCCAGCCGCTGCACCATTTTAAGCAGTTAGAAAGACAAAATATACAGAACTCAGCAGAATTTCAGAAGATGGGTGCCGCCACGAGGGGTGGAATATGAGGAATAACACTAGTAGAGAAGCATCACACACAACTGAAACTGAAAAATATGAAGAGGAGATCTACATCTACATCACCCTTAACTCTACATCGTCTAAAAATTAAGATTTCATGTTTATGTCCGCGGTTAATATCCGATCTTAATCGACTTCCCGTCACAATTGAGTGGTGATGATTACGTATGAAATATTGAATAAAACGTTTTTGTGTTTTAAATTCAAAAAATAACGTCTATCTTTGTACATACCAGCAACAAATTACGTTTTGAATAAAAAAAGTTTTTAGTGCCTTATATTCTAGCTTATTTGGGCGATAAGGTTTCTGTTTACATTAACTTTTAATATCAATCTAAATTCATCTTCGAAAAACTAAAATAAGTAATTTTCAGTAAGTTTGAAGTCCAAAATAGTTCAAATAAATTCTAAATTTTTTTTGTGAATCAACACTTAGTTTTTGAAAACGATTCTCGTTAACTGATAAGAAATTGAAAACAATAAAATACATTTATGCGTTATTATTTTGATAATTGAACGACATTTAAACTAAATAAATAAATGCATAGATATGTGGAGATATTTACTTTTCTTCTAAATAAAAAAAAGTCCAGTTGATGAAAAAACTGCGAAACTGTGCGCAGAGACAAATAATCTTTTCTCCACGGATTGTAATGTAATTGAATAAAATAAGTTGCATTTATAAGAAAATTTAAGAATTAACAAAAATAGCGATTTGTGACTTTCATACTTTCGTTTTCACTCAGCTGCAAATGACGCCTCATATCGATTACGGATGGCCAGAAATGATAAAGAAAATAATAATAAAAAAAAAACTGTTCTAAACAATTAAATAAAAAAATTGATCCGGTATGTTTTGTTATGGTTTTCGTAAGTAAATGAGGCAAGACGAGGCGTATCATCTCAGACCAAGATCCCTGACTGCCGGGTCTCGTTTATTCACGTTAGCCCCGAGATCTTACATTGCAGGGGAGGTAACTTCCATCGGTCCAGATTTTGGTTAACATAACACAGTATTCTGTTGATTATTTGTTTATTACGAAATAAAAGTAATACATTCGTTAGACAAGTCTAAAGTTGGTATTAATTGTGGAGAAAGTTTTTTTGGCTCTTGAATAAATCGAATACACGAGCGAAATTTATTTTAGAAGAGTTCCGATGGTGTAAGGGGTAGATAACTCTCTTTTTTTAGTACGCAATGTCTCCGAAAATGGAAAATATCCATTTTTAAATAAGAAGTCATGCAAATTCAATTACTAGAACATTTTTCGAAGACCCGATCTATACAAGAGCCAATATCTGCGATAATTTAATATTTTTAACTATAAAAAAATCAAAAAATCTGTTAATCCAAACAATAGGACTGTTCGTTTTGCTGGTTTTGAAATGAAAAAATATACTGTTGATTTCTCCAAATTCTATTTTGTTCAATAAATGTTCTATCAATATACTAGGTACGTGCAAAATCAATGGTCGATTCCCCAAATGAAAATTTTTTTTGACCCCCCCTTTACTTAAAAATACACTAAAATTCAGGAAATCAACCAATTTTACTGAAATTTTCAATATTTATTAATCAACAATCACGGAATATAATGAAACCATCATTTTTTTTAAAATCATAGTGAAAATGTATTATTTTTTAAAAAGAAAATACACCTTTATTAAAGTTATATTTTTATATATTAATAAAAAAAATGCATGATTTTTTAACTGTTACTTATGTAAATAAAGGATCGTAGATGTTAACAATTAAATTTTTTTTTCAAAATATTTCGTATATATTACGAAAAAGGCCAGTAAATACCGTGTTAATAAAATCACTATAACTCGAAGAAAAATTAATTTTTTGAATTAGCGATATTATTATTGAATAAAGCATTGTTTAATCAATATTTTCACCAAAAAAATAATATAATTGCAAAAAATATTTCATGTGATTTTAATGATTAGAGTTTTTGGAAAAATAAAAAATGCGACATAATTATATTTTTCTTTCATAAAAGAACGTGGCATCATCAGCGCAAGAAAATTTTTTTATAATCTTGAAAATAAACCAAAAATTGACAAATTTGAGATCCAGGAACTTAACGAAAAAAAGAATTTAAAAAATTGAATAATTTCTACTAACGATGAACTTTCATTAGTATGGTAGCCCCGTTCTGTAATAACCAGGTGGGATTAGCAATCACTCACTTTTACAGCTCAAAATTTTTTTTTTTTAGAGATTCAACAATTTCGTTCATTTCACAATTCATCGTCAATTATTTGGAAAGATTTGTATTTGTTTTGTCTCTTTTTTTCATTAATTAACTTAAATGTTAAAAACAATTATTTATTAATAAATAAAGAGAATTCAAACATGACATTTTCTTTCAAAATTGAATTCTGTTTATCAATAAATAACTGTTTTAACTTTTTTTTCAATGAATAAATTGTCAGTGTAGTCATTGACTTTAATTTACTTTTTCACACTTAAAATAAAAAATAAAAACACTTTATTTTTAAAAGAATCAATGTAATTTATCGTTACGACACGTTAAGAATAAATCGAGCAACTAAAGTTTTAAATCATGTAAAAAAAAAATTGATAAAATTGACGCAGTTCGTAACGTAAAAATATTTTTAACATTTAAAAAATAGTTTTATTTCAAATTCTAAGGAAAAACATTGGTAAGCAGACGTCATCAATAATTTCAGAGTATTACGAAATTAAAAACAACCTTTTCAGTTAAAAATAATTGCGTACACTCACAAATAATTAAATAAGCATTTCCTTTTTTATTATAACAAAATAAAGGTACTTAAAAAGAATAAAGAAATTAATGGATAATAATTTTTCAACTTCTATAAACTATTATTACATTTTTATATATAAAGTTAAAATTGATAAATTATGACATTTTTTGTCTTCCATATATTTTGCACGACGATGTCAATTTGTAAACAACGTCCTTTTCCGATGAACTTATGGCGGATTTTACTCATTTATCACATTTGAAGGGCTAATTTTTAGTCAAACGTGGGATTTATTTATTTTTTAATTCAGTGTCTTATGACTTTAATTTAATAATTATCTTTGAAATAGTTCCCAAAAACTTATATTTATCTTTTAAGGGATTTTTACAATTAATTTTTTCAAAGTTCAAAATTCATTGAATTTTTGGGGGTTTTGACCGTCGTAATTACATATTTTATTATAATTTATTTTCTACACGTAAATATGCAGTTTTTTTCGTTTAGAGATTAAGTTTAGGCTTTTATCTTTCAAACACAATCAAAGTTTACACGGAAACTAATTAAATAATTAATGATAAGCGCTTTTTAATAAGCATAGTCCGTGCAAGAAGCCGCCATGTTTGCACGTACCTACAATATACTGTTGATTTTCTCAAATTGTTATTTCTTCGAAAAATGTTTTATTAATAGAATTTGCATGACTTCTTATTTTAATAATGGATATTTTTCATTCTCGGAGACATTGCATACTAAAAAAAAGAGAGTTATCTGCCCCTTACACCATTGAAATTCTTCTATAATAAATTTCGCTCGTGTATTCGATCTATACAAGAGCCGTTTTTTATTATTTTTAGCCATCCATACATGACAAACGGCGTCATTTGCTGCTGAGTGAAAACGAAAGTATGATAGTCACACATCGACACAAAAAATATTAATACTGAATATTTCATTAAAATCCGATTTCTTGATTTGTTGTGATGTTTTAAAAAGCGAGGAGGCGGGGGGGGGGTCTTTGTTTACATGCAAAATTCGAACGTTGTCTCATTTTGAATATTCGTATCTAAACAAAGGGTACGCCCCTGTAGTAGAAAAGAACCACCTACATTTAAGTAATACTTACTTTTTGTTTGACAATCTGCTTTCAAATGACTTATCTTCTTTTCAGAAAGAAAGGAATTTATGATGTGTTAACAAAAAAAAAAGGTGACGAGGTTTATGGGTGGACGTCAATATTCAAGATGGCGACCGGTAGAACAGGTTCGCAGAAAATAAAACAGGAAGAAATTTAAATGAACCAATTCGAAACGGCCGATTTTTTAGATCAACATTACAGTTGAAATTATTATTATTTTATTTATCATAATATTCTAATTATTTATTGGGATTTTTTTTTAAATGACATAATTTTTCTTGAATTCAAATAACCCTGTCAGCCGCCTTTGTTCGGAAGAAAAATAGGTTACTTACTGTAGTTAGGTTATAAGAACAAACTTATTCATTACAATTGAAATAAATGTTATTCATTCAGTTTCACAAAGAAAGAGGCGGCAAACGCTGGAAAGAGTTACGTAGACAAAAATACGAATATACGTTGGGTGAGTTAACGCGATTGTACTCGAAACATGGATTGAGACTAGTTCCCTCATTTCGCGCTAGGTCGAGTTTGGGCTTAGGGGCGAGACGGAAACAGGGTCGCCTTGTCACCGACTGTAAAAAGGTGTGTGGAAATGGAATGGAACAGTTCGTCGGAAGTGCATCCCACAAAAAAATATTCTGATTGAATAATGTAATAATCACTATGTGTGTGAGGCTAAATTCGCACAAAATAAAATAGATCCTTATCCTATAACTGCTACATTTCACCCTGCTTAGGCTTATACCTGTGCCAGTTGACACGGTTAAGATTCGGATAAAAATTGTTGTTTGGGATAAATACAATTTAGGCGCGCAGTGTGAATATAATTGTATTGGCGCGTGAAAAATAAAAAATAACGCCCACGCAAATTCCGGCGTGGCCTTATATATTAAATCAACTCAAAACGAGCGGACGTAGTAGGGAGCACACCACGTGATATTTCTGTCCAATGGGATTTCTCCAAAGACATTTTTCTAAACTTTTCTCCTTAAGCTTGCTGGAGCCTATCCAAATAGTATTTAAGCACACACAAACATCAAACCCTCTCTCTCAACTGACTCTTCATTCAAAGGTTACACGCGTCTTACTATCACTCTTCCATTTCACCTTTCGCGCGCTTCATACAATTACACAGGCGAACATTACCTATTGCCTCTCTTAACATTTTATAACACATGAGCATTTCAACAAAACAAAAGACATTCTCCTTTTTACTTACCCTGAAACTAAAGAAAGGACTTCTGAACTCATTACAAAAGGAAATATGTTATATTTGTTAATGGTTTATTTCAGTGAATAAACTTCCGTTGGTTTTGCATGTAAGTCTTCTTATTATTATTTTTATTTGTGGAGGAAGTTATCACCAAAAAAAGGCATGACGACCCCCACAAGTTGGTGACCCAGACTTAGAAAATTGCATGCACAATGGAATCTCCTTATAAGTGTTCGGATCGAGGGTCGTGTTCCCCCGATTATAAACGTGTTCAGTTGAATCAAACAATGTTGCATGCAAAGACGGAGTAATAATTAATAAACAAAAATGAAGTAGTTCAAATAACGTTTATTGAACGTGTGTGTACGTGGAATGGTGAAGTGTGTGATGTATGCATGTGTGTCAATGGAAAAACAGTTCTTGAAAAGGTATAAGAAGAAATGAATCCGGCGTGTGGAAAAGTCTTTGAAAAGCCGTACACAAAGAAAACGAGTTGAGAACTCTTACCGTTGTTTGCCCACGTGTTGACGGAAGGAACGTGTGTTGGTAGTTGTTTTGCCCAGACTAGTTGGAGAGAAAAGCGTGAGACGAAACGCTAGTGTATTAGCGTCGTTCTGCCGACCAGAGAAGAGTGAAACGGAACGCTAGTGTCAGCGTCTGCCTGCCGAGGCAGGTCGTGAGGAAGAGGGAGATTTTCCGTTTGGCTCCGGGTTTTATAGTCCGAAGGGCAGATAACTCTGGTGTCGCTTTACGGCACCACCTGTCGGTGAAAAAGCGCCACCTACCGGCAAACCGGTGTAGTTATGTTTTGAAAGGAGGAGGTGACTGCTACAAGGACTCCCCCCCAGATTGAAAAATATTGAAGATATTATTCAATATGTACTGTTGTAGATGTGGGTATGTCTGTTTTGCTGTTGAAGATTAGAAAAAAGTAGTGTGCACGCTACTTATTTCTGTTTCTGCATCTGTATTGAATGATTGATCGCAAGTGCATCTGCGGAATTGAGTGTTTGTAACACATGTGGATCTGCGTGTTGTTTGGGTCTGCATCAAGTTTGAGCGCAAGTGAGTTTGCGGTCGAAAAATGTTGAGTGCAAGTGAATTTGCACTTGTTGGTGGCGTTGTTCATGTTGATTAGTCTGCGTGATGCGGAGCTGATGAACGAACGTTGAATTGTCAGTGTTGTCCGGGAATGTTTGGTGCTTGGGTCTGCGCGGTTGTTGATGAGTGAGCACAAGTGAATCTGTGCGGTATTGATGAGTGAGCACAAGTGAGTCTGTGCAGTTGTTGATGAATGAGCACAAGTGAATCTGTGCAGTTGTTGATGAATGAGCACAAGTGAATCTGTGCAGTTGTTGATGAATGAGCACAAGTGAGTCTGTGCAGTTGTTGATGAATGAGCACAAGTGAGTCTGTGCAGTTGTTGATGAATGAGCACAAGTGAGTCTGTGCGGTGTTGATGAATGAGCACAAGTGAGTCTGTGCAGGTGTTGATGAATGAGCACAAGTGAGTCTGTGCAGGTGTTGATGAATGAGCACAAGTGAGTCTGTGCAGGTGTTGATGTTGTTCATGTTAATTAGTCCGTGTTGTGGAACTGATGAACAAACATCTAGTTGTTGAGATTGGTGGTACACTATGGTCAAAATCAGATGCACAAATGTTTGCAAGTGAGTTAGCAGGTCCAGGTACAAGTGGGTCTGTACTGGTGTTGGTGCGCGTCGTTCGAGTTGATGTGTCCCCCAGTTGATCAACGAACGTCCAGTTGTTGAGTATTTAGTCGTGCTTGTGCAGTTGTACTCATTTTGAACTGGTGTGATTTCTTCCATAGTGTTGTCAGTGATGTCCGGAAATGTTTGGTGTTTGATGAATGTCCGGGAAGATGTGGTTGTTCAAGTTGATGTGTCCTCCTGTTGATCAATGAACGTCCAGTTGTTGAAGAGAGTTGGTTTGGCCTTGAAGGGTGATGTTGATGCTTGCTGAGCCTGACTTTTTACAACCAGTATTAAGTCTTAAGGCTCGGTGATGTTGTTCGTGTTTGTCGTCATGTGTTGGTCGTTTTGTAGTTTTCTTTTCCTTTATATATATATTTCCAACACGTGGGTAGAAAGGAAAAAGAAAAAAAAAAAAAAAAAATGGAGTCGTAATTTTTTTCACACGAGGAATGATGTTTTTTGTTTTCGTTTTAGTTTGTTTGAACGTTAGTTTCCACGTAGAGAAAGAATGGCGGCTTCTCTTTTCTTTGTTGTCGAAAAGAAAGAAAAAAAAAAATTCGTATTTTTTTTTTTTTTTTTTTTTTGAATTTTCATTTCCGCGTGGTCCGAGAGATAAAAATGGCGTTTTTTTTTAAAAATTTTTTATCAACACGTGGTCATGGCAAAGAGTGGCGGCATTTTTTGAATTTTTTTTTTTGTTTGTTTGTTTTTTTTTTTGTCAACACGTGGTTATGAAAAAGATGGGCAGCGTGTGAGCGTTTGTTTTCTTTTGTTTTCTTTTTATCTCCACGTGTTCAAAACAAAAGAAAATGGCGTCTTGTAAGGTCCTTTTGTTCGTCGAAAAAGAAGAAAAAAAAGTTTGTCTTTCTCTTTGTATATATTTTTCCGACACGTTGGTGGAGAAAGAGAAGAAAAAATGAAATTGTAAATTGTTTTATACTCGGAGAAGCCGAGAAATGTTTTTGTTTTTCTTGTTTGGGTATTTCCGCGTGGCCAGGAAAAATGGAGACGGTGGCTTCTTTTCTTTTGTTTGTTTGTATATTTCTACCTCGTGGGTAGAAAAAAAAAAAGGAAAAAGATGGGTGCGTAATTCGTTTCACCACGAAAGAAAAAACGAGAAATGATTTTTTTTTTGTTCTAGTACGAAATTAATTACTCCGTCAGATACAACAAAGCTTGCACGTCGGGTCACCAATGTTCGGATCGAGGGTCGTGTTCCCCCGATTATAAACGTGTTCAGTTGAATCAAACAATGTTGCATGCAAAGACGGAGTAATAATTAATAAACAAAAATGAAGTAGTTCAAATAACGTTTATTGAACGTGTGTGTACGTGGAATGGTGAAGTGTGTGATGTATGCATGTGTGTCAATGGAAAAACAGTTCTTGAAAAGGTATAAGAAGAAATGAATCCGGCGTGTGGAAAAGTCTTTGAAAAGCCGTACACAAAGAAAACGAGTTGAGAACTCTTACCGTTGTTTGCCCACGTGTTGACGGAAGGAACGTGTGTTGGTAGTTGTTTTGCCCAGACTAGTTGGAGAGAAAAGCGTGAGACGAAACGCTAGTGTATTAGCGTCGTTCTGCCGACCAGAGAAGAGTGAAACGGAACGCTAGTGTCAGCGTCTGCCTGCCGAGGCAGGTCGTGAGGAAGAGGGAGATTTTCCGTTTGGCTCCGGGTTTTATAGTCCGAAGGGCAGATAACTCTGGTGTCGCTTTACGGCACCACCTGTCGGTGAAAAAGCGCCACCTACCGGCAAACCGGTGTAGTTATGTTTTGAAAGGAGGAGGTGACTGCTACAAGGACTCCCCCCCAGATTGAAAAATATTGAAGATATTATTCAATATGTACTGTTGTAGATGTGGGTATGTCTGTTTTGCTGTTGAAGATTAGAAAAAAGTAGTGTGCACGCTACTTATTTCTGTTTCTGCATCTGTATTGAATGATTGATCGCAAGTGCATCTGCGGAATTGAGTGTTTGTAACACATGTGGATCTGCGTGTTGTTTGGGTCTGCATCAAGTTTGAGCGCAAGTGAGTTTGCGGTCGAAAAATGTTGAGTGCAAGTGAATTTGCACTTGTTGGTGGCGTTGTTCATGTTGATTAGTCTGCGTGATGCGGAGCTGATGAACGAACGTTGAATTGTCAGTGTTGTCCGGGAATGTTTGGTGCTTGGGTCTGCGCGGTTGTTGATGAGTGAGCACAAGTGAATCTGTGCGGTATTGATGAGTGAGCACAAGTGAGTCTGTGCAGTTGTTGATGAATGAGCACAAGTGAATCTGTGCAGTTGTTGATGAATGAGCACAAGTGAATCTGTGCAGTTGTTGATGAATGAGCACAAGTGAGTCTGTGCAGTTGTTGATGAATGAGCACAAGTGAGTCTGTGCAGTTGTTGATGAATGAGCACAAGTGAGTCTGTGCGGTGTTGATGAATGAGCACAAGTGAGTCTGTGCAGGTGTTGATGAATGAGCACAAGTGAGTCTGTGCAGGTGTTGATGAATGAGCACAAGTGAGTCTGTGCAGGTGTTGATGTTGTTCATGTTAATTAGTCCGTGTTGTGGAACTGATGAACAAACATCTAGTTGTTGAGATTGGTGGTACACTATGGTCAAAATCAGATGCACAAATGTTTGCAAGTGAGTTAGCAGGTCCAGGTACAAGTGGGTCTGTACTGGTGTTGGTGCGCGTCGTTCGAGTTGATGTGTCCCCCAGTTGATCAACGAACGTCCAGTTGTTGAGTATTTAGTCGTGCTTGTGCAGTTGTACTCATTTTGAACTGGTGTGATTTCTTCCATAGTGTTGTCAGTGATGTCCGGAAATGTTTGGTGTTTGATGAATGTCCGGGAAGATGTGGTTGTTCAAGTTGATGTGTCCTCCTGTTGATCAATGAACGTCCAGTTGTTGAAGAGAGTTGGTTTGGCCTTGAAGGGTGATGTTGATGCTTGCTGAGCCTGACTTTTTACAACCAGTATTAAGTCTTAAGGCTCGGTGATGTTGTTCGTGTTTGTCGTCATGTGTTGGTCGTTTTGTAGTTTTCTTTTCCTTTATATATATATTTCCAACACGTGGGTAGAAAGGAAAAAGAAAAAAAAAAAAAAAAATGGAGTCGTAATTTTTTTCACACGAGGAATGATGTTTTTTGTTTTCGTTTTAGTTTGTTTGAACGTTAGTTTCCACGTAGAGAAAGAATGGCGGCTTCTCTTTTCTTTGTTGTCGAAAAGAAAGAAAAAAAAAAATTCGTATTTTTTTTTTTTTTTTTTTTTTGAATTTTCATTTCCGCGTGGTCCGAGAGATAAAAATGGCGTTTTTTTTTTTAAATTTTTTATCAACACGTGGTCATGGCAAAGAGTGGCGGCATTTTTTGAATTTTTTTTTTTGTTTGTTTGTTTTTTTTTTTGTCAACACGTGGTTATGAAAAAGATGGGCAGCGTGTGAGCGTTTGTTTTCTTTTGTTTTCTTTTTATCTCCACGTGTTCAAAACAAAAGAAAATGGCGTCTTGTAAGGTCCTTTTGTTCGTCGAAAAAGAAGAAAAAAAAGTTTGTCTTTCTCTTTGTATATATTTTTCCGACACGTTGGTGGAGAAAGAGAAGAAAAAATGAAATTGTAAATTGTTTTATACTCGGAGAAGCCGAGAAATGTTTTTGTTTTTCTTGTTTGGGTATTTCCGCGTGGCCAGGAAAAATGGAGACGGTGGCTTCTTTTCTTTTGTTTGTTTGTATATTTCTACCTCGTGGGTAGAAAAAAAAAAGGAAAAAGATGGGTGCGTAATTCGTTTCACCACGAAAGAAAAAACGAGAAATGATTTTTTTTTTGTTCTAGTACGAAATTAATTACTCCGTCAGATACAACAAAGCTTGCACGTCGGGTCACCAATGTTCGGATCGAGGGTCGTGTTCCCCCGATTATAAACGTGTTCAGTTGAATCAAACAATGTTGCATGCAAAGACGGAGTAATAATTAATAAACAAAAATGAAGTAGTTCAAATAACGTTTATTGAACGTGTGTGTACGTGGAATGGTGAAGTGTGTGATGTATGCATGTGTGTCAATGGAAAAACAGTTCTTGAAAAGGTATAAGAAGAAATGAATCCGGCGTGTGGAAAAGTCTTTGAAAAGCCGTACACAAAGAAAACGAGTTGAGAACTCTTACCGTTGTTTGCCCACGTGTTGACGGAAGGAACGTGTGTTGGTAGTTGTTTTGCCCAGACTAGTTGGAGAGAAAAGCGTGAGACGAAACGCTAGTGTATTAGCGTCGTTCTGCCGACCAGAGAAGAGTGAAACGGAACGCTAGTGTCAGCGTCTGCCTGCCGAGGCAGGTCGTGAGGAAGAGGGAGATTTTCCGTTTGGCTCCGGGTTTTATAGTCCGAAGGGCAGATAACTCTGGTGTCGCTTTACGGCACCACCTGTCGGTGAAAAAGCGCCACCTACCGGCAAACCGGTGTAGTTATGTTTTGAAAGGAGGAGGTGACTGCTACATAAGCTACACGCGGTTTCCTAATCTACTGGCGATATCATGCGTGCGGTAACACCCAAAGGAAGTAAAAAGACGATGCGAATCTCAAGGGATGATACAAGCCGTCAGACGAAGCGTGGATCTCAGTACAATATAGCAACAAATTAGCGAGTTATGCCGATAGTCGCTATTAAATCGAAATTAAACAAATCAACCGACAGTTTAAAGGCTTTAAAATCATTTTCAAACGAAAAACAGAAAAATGGAAGCTCCCCGCGTTGAAACACCTCTAGCTACATTAACGCTAAATATTCCAGCTTTTAATCCCACCAATATAAAGACGTGGTTTATCCAGATCCAGGCCCTTTTCGACGCAAAACGGATTACGTCTCAGCAAACCAAGTATTGTTATTTGGTTGAAAAACTCCCGGCAGACGTCATCGAGGAAGTGACTGATTTATTGGAGAACGTACCAGAAAATAATCCATACGATGAACTTAAGGAGGTTATGTTGAGACGGACTGGCTTATCAAACGAGACAATGTTACGCAATCTCTTCACCCAAGTAGAATTGGGAGATCGCACACCGTCGCAACTTTTACGATACATGCGATCATTGCTAGGAGACAACAAAATGTCCGAAACTATAATGAGAAGTTTGTGGCTGGATAAACTCCCAGACACAACAGTACAAATTCTGGCACCCACAACGGAAGAGACAAGCACTGTAAAGCTCGCCGACATGGCAGACCGAATTCATGAAAATCTGAGGAGCCGCAAAGTAAACTCAGCACAAGCACAGCCAAAACAGACGAGAGACGACGAAGTGGCCGGACTAAAAACTACGGTCGAAAATCTCACTCGTAAATTGCAGGAATTAATGCAAATAAACAGTCGTTACTCATTTAATAATCGACCTAACTACCGAAAACGAAGTTTTAGCAGAGGTCAAAGCAACACACGAATACGAGCGAATGAAATCTGTTTTTACCACAAAAAATTCGGCACAGAAGCGAGGCGTTGCACTTATCCTTGTACTTTTGAAAACAAGAATCAGGGAAACGATCATTCCAGCCAGTAGTGACGACAACTGTTGCTGGATTTTCCACTAAAGGTCGTCTATTTTTCATTCGTGACAGTAATCACGGATATAACTTCTTAATAGACACCGGAGCCGAAATAAGCGTGATACAAGCGCTAGGTAAACAGAAAGCTACTCCACAGCCTTACCACCTCCAGGCAGCTAATGGCACACAAATATCGACATACGGTGAAAAGTACTTAAGCGTCAATCTCGGCTTGCGTCGCACATTTTCGTGGATTTTTGCCATAGCCAACGTTACGACACCAATATTAGGAGCAGTTTTCCTAGCACGATTTAATCTATCAGTAGACATGACTAATCGCACACTGACTGATAACCAAACAAAAGTCGTAATTAAAGGTATCACCACAAGATACCAGTCTACTGGGATTAGTTCTGCCTTTCCTGAAGAGACGTACATTCGTCGGCTGTGTCAAAAATACCCACAACTTACTCAGCCATTCACAGTCGCGGATGATATTAAACATAATGCAAGACATTATATTAAAACGAGTAGACAACCCGTCTACGCCACCCCCAGACGTTTGAAGCCGGATAAGTAGAAAATCGCAAAGGAGAATTCCAACGCATGTTACAACAAGGAATTATTCGACCTTCCAAAAGTGCGTGGTCATCTCCTCTACATATGGTACAGAAATCAGACGCGACAACATGGCGTCCTTGCGGCGATTTCAGGAGATTAAATGCACAAACTGTACCGGATAGATACCCTATCCCACACATTCACGATTTCGCAATCGGACTGCAAAACGCCACGGTATTTTCCAAACTGGATTTAGTGAAAGCATATCACCAAATACCGGTGGCGGAAGAAGATATCCATAAAACAGCACTGACCACGCCATTTGGACTTTACGAATTCGTCAGAATGCCATTCGGACTTAGGAACGCCTGTCAAACCTTCCAAAGGTTAATAGACGAGGTTTTTAGGGACCTTCCATTCGTATTCGCATACGTGGACGATGTCCTAATTTCTAGTAGAAACCTCGATGAACATAAACAACACTTGGAACAAGTTTTCCAAAGACTGTCCCATTACGGTTTAAAAATAAACTTGGACAAATGTATTTTCGGTCAGCAAGAAGTAAATTTCCTCGGACATTCAATTGATAAGGATGGAATATCACCATTACCCGAAAAAGTAAGTGCCATTACGAATTTTCCACAACCTACGTCTGTTAGACAAATTCGTCGCTTCATAGGTGTAATTAATTATTACAGACGATTTTTACCCAACTGTTCCACAATCCTTGCACCGTTAACGTCATTATTGAAGAACAAAACGAAAAACCAACAATTAAAACTGGAAGGATCAGCTTTAAAAGCTTTCCATCAAGCTAAAACTGCCTTAGTCAATTTCACAAAATTGAATAATATTAAGGACAGTGAGGAATCGAAACTTACACTTACAACAGACGCATCAGACATAGCTGTAGGAGCAGTTATACACCAACTGACAGGGAATACAATGACCTCTATTTCGTTTTTTCAGCCAAACTGAGCAAGACACAGACAAAGTACAGTACCTTTTCAAGGGAACTATTAGCAATTTATTTGTCAATTAAACATTTTAGACATCTGTTAGAAGGAAGAAACTTTTGTATTTACACTGACCATAAGCCGTTAACATATGCACTGCATACACATGTAGATAAATATGGCCCTAAGAGAAATCAGACATCTTGATTATATTGCTCAATATTCTACAGACATCAGATACGTCAAGGGACAAGAAAACATCGTGGCGGACGCATTATCACGAGCTGCAATAACTTCGATAAATTCCAGTTCGCTGAGTATGGAATTAATTGCACAAGAACAAAAGACGGACGAGACACTCACTGACGTACAACAGAAAACGTCTTTGCAACTGAAGGAAATGCCTGTACCTTTTAGTACAACATTTTATTGTAATACAGCAAAAAAACAACCACGTCCATACATACCGCCAAGCATCAGACGACATGTTTTTCAACATTTCCACAATTTATCTCATCCAGGCAAACGAGCCACGGTAAGAATAATAGCAGACCGTTTCGTTTGGCCGAAAATGAATACAGATATTCGAAATTGGACCAAGACGTGTGTATCCTATCAAAAGAATAAAATACACAGGCATACAAAGTCACCACTGGGCACTTTCAGTACGCCAGATGCTAGGTTTACCAATATCCATGTTGACTTGGTGGGGCCATTACCCCCCTCGAAAGGACACACCCACATTCTCACCATAGTCGACAGGTTCAGCAGATAGCCAACAGCCATACCCGTGAAGGACACATCGGCGGCGACAGTAGCTGGAACAATATTAAAAGACTGGATAGCGATTTTTGGAGTACCGTCAGTACTCACAACGGACAGAGGCTCGCAATTTCAATCGAAACTCTTCGCAGAGTTCAACCAATTGTTGGGAACAACCCACATAAAGACAACGGCTTATCAGCCTTGCTCGAACGCCCTCGTCGAACGCTTCCACAGACAGCTAAAAACTTCTTTGGCTACGAGTCATAACAACGCAGACTGGTCAGATAATTTACCATTAATCCTATTAATGATCCGAAACACGATAAAAGAGGATTTACAAAGCACGCCAGCGGAGGTAGTTTTTGGATCAGCAGTCACACTACCTGGACAATATTTTGATGCATACGCAGACATTTCACCCACAAATACATTTGTGACGGAATTAAAGAACAAAATGTCTTCTCTCAAATTTACACCCACCAGGAGGGCTGACAAACAAACACATATGCCAAATGACCTTCACACATGCAAATATGTATTTATTAGGAATGATACAGTCAAAAAGCCATTTTGTCCAAATTACACAGGACCATACCAAGTTTTGGACAGAAGTGAAAAATATTTCACTGTCCAAAGGAAAAACAGGAAAGACAACATCGCGATCGACCGAATTAAACCAGCATACATTGAGGAACACCCTCAGACAATTTCCCCACCAGAACAAATTCCCTTAGAACATGGGAGTCCAGAAGAAAATGACGGGAACATCAAACCTACGACAAAAACAGGTAGGAAAGTCCACTGGCCAAAACATTTCAAGGAATACATTACATATTAAAAAAAATATATATATATATTTTTTTCCTTTTTTTCAATCTGGGGGGAGTATTGTGCCAGTTGACACGGTTAAGATTCGGATAAAAATTGTTGTTTGGGATAAATACAATTTAGGCGCGCAGTGTGAATATAATTGTATTGGCGCGTGAAAAATAAAAAATAACGCCCACGCAAATTCCGGCGTGGCCTTATATACTAAATCAACTCAAAACGAGCGGACGTAGTAGGGAGCACACCACGTGATATTTCTGTCCAATGGGATTTCTCCAAAGATATTTTTCTAAACTTTTCTCTTTAAGCTCGCTGGAGCCTATCCAAATAGTATTTAAGCACACACAAACATCAAACCCTCTCTCTCAACTGACTCTTCATTCGGAGGTTACAAGCGTCTTACTATCACTCTTCCATTTCACCTTTCGCGCGCTTCATACAATTTCACAGGCGAACATTACCTATTGCCTCTCTTAACATTTTATAACACATGAGCATTTCAACAAAACAAAAGACATTCTCCTTTTTACTTACCCTGAAACTAAAGAAAGGACTTCTGAACTCATTACAAAAGGAAGTATGTGATATTTGTTAATGGTTTATTTCAGTGAATAAACTTCCGTTGGTTTTGCATGTAAGTCTTCTTATTATTATTTTTATTTGTGGAGGAAGTTATCACCAAAAAAAGGCATGACGACCACCACATACCCGATAAAAGAAGACATGGTTTATTAATAGCAGCACAAGAGAATAACTGTAAACAAACATGCAAAGTGCAACCAAAGGGAAAATAAATCTTAAGCTCGATCAAAAATTTCTATATTTTTTGCTGAAAATAGAACAAATGAAACAAGGGGAAAGGTAGGTAACATATAACAGTAGCAATTATCCTATTCAAAAGATGATATTATAAATAGGAAATGTGATTATTCAGATATAAACTGTCTTGCATAGATTTTTTTGGTGGTAATGTGTGTGTGTGGGGGTGGGGGGGCAATAGACATGTCTACGAAAACGTACGGTGGTAATGTGTGTCAGAAGACATGATTTGAGTGTCTCTGGATGTTCCATCTCAGTAAGATCATGAAAACTGAGTGTGGGTTTTACAATACAATCCCTTTTGTACCCCCAATGTCGGGAGTAAATAAAATTTCGTTCGTGTAAGCACATGATATATACCAGTGTAAGGTTATGTGAGTAGGGCTTTCGCCGACCCTTTCTGTAAAAACATATGATTCCATGAGGCAATGTCTTAAGGACCAGCTGATTGTTTAGGGTTCATCGACGGCAGTTTGTTGAAATAGCAATTGAGTCTGCTTATGTACTGATCTGTATCAATCACAGAAGAATCTGAGGAAATTAACATGTGGCCAGGTAATGCCAATGAAATTCCTAAACAAGTTCTGTTGGGGAATACACCAAACCCTCTTTGATAGCTGCACAGCAAGAAAGGAGAACTGTATGTACATACTTAATCCATCGTTGAGGATCAGAACAGCTTATTAAGCGGCTTTCAATTGAAAATGACCGATCATAGCATTAGAATCTATATGATAACCAATGGTCCGTGTGTGTTTTGTAGCAAGAATGTTGGAAAGTTCTTTAAATAGATGAGATTCGAATTGCCTATAACGATCAGTGGTAATTGTTACAGGACAGTATGGCCGGGGGGGGGTTCTTTTGTGGCAATGTAATGTGTGTGTGTGCTTTACAGAATAGTTCGTTATTCGTAGTAGGAATTAAAAGAGATTACCTACTTTTTGACTTTTGCCTGCCCCACCTCCTCGGTCGATCCGGTGGGGAGTATGTGTGTGGGGGGGAGGGGGTTGTCGACGATCTCCTCTATGTGCGTTTGGCCGGAAAGCGGAAGAAAAAGAGAGAGAAAAGAGGGTGCGTGACTTGTTTTATAGGGAGTCAAATCACGCGTGGTCAAGCTGACCTGTTGGTTCCTGATTGGCCGGAACTTCGGCCAACGTGCTTTCACGAAATCATCCCCTCTTCTCTACCTCTGTGACGAAGAAGGGCTGAGAAAACAAAGAAAGAAAAGAAGTCGCAACAAATATCCCCTGGCCGGTAGTGGCGTTTGCCACAACAGCATAACGTAAAATTCAGACCTCGATTAGGACACACGTCATAGTTTAAACAGAAATATCACTCAGTGGGATGGCTTCAGGCAAACAATAAGATCAATACAGATTAACAGGCTTTTTTCACAAATGTCTGAGGCTTCACAATACGGATTTTAACAAACCACCTCCACTAGCGGATATCAAACATCCTTACTATTTTATATTTCGTCAGCCAATAAAACGCAAATTCTGACATACAAAGCTATCATCACCGACGGACAGATGATAAAAAAGATGAAAACCTTTTTTTATATATAGAATTTTTATTTTATTTACCAGCGAAAATCAATCCAGGCGAGGAGTTATTCTAGCAGCAGTATGACAAGCAGCAGCAGCAGCGACAGTAGAAGCAGTACAACAACAACAACAACAGCAGCAGCCAAAGCCGCCTTTATAACTTTGAATCTATGCTTAATTTCTGAGGCGTTGATTGGTGAAATCATTTAAATTCCTTTCTGTCTTTCCCAAATCAACGGCCATCTCCCATGCGAGCTGAGCAAGTGATGAGAGATTATAAAAGGGATAGCACACTGTCTACTTCCTCTTTTCTTGATCAAGAGGCGGCACTCTCATGTTGATCGAGCTGTTGTGTTGTCGCCGGTCAAGGATGACTTGGATTAAAAACAAACAGAGACGAAGAGTAAATGAACACGAACTTTATTTACATAGGACGCCATTACAAGTGGGGGCAGGAAGTGCGGACAGTCTAAGGGCAGATAATTACCGGAAGTTCAAAAGGTAAACAAACAAGCGATGACATACTGATACAACACGAGCCAAGCCACAAACTTCTCTTGCGACGCAACAGAACGTCCTCAGGGCTGTCTGGCCCTGTGGTTCGACAAGCTACAAAGATCCAACGTGGCCACCGCCACAAGCACGTGGACTTATTGCAACACACACATGCCTACATACACACATGAACATGGCCTGACTTCGACACTAGATTGCTTTACGAACCTTCTCATATATGAACTCTTTTTATTTTCCTTACAAACAGGATATTTATCTTACTCTTCATATATGAATGGTTTTCTTTTCCCTACATACGAGGCATTTATTTAACACACCGTGGGCTTCTTAACCTTTTGTCTTCGCTCATATTCATGGACGTGTTCATTTACTAACAACCTTCTCTTTCCCATTGTCCTTTATTACATGTTAACGAAGATGACTTAATAAAAGTGTTTTAAATGTTAGAATGAGATTTTGTCTATTTATTCTATTTATGTGATCACTGCCGAAAAGAAAAGAAAGAGAGGGAAAGACCGAGCTACCAAAAAATTAATTAATATGGAGCGAAGTAAAAAAATATATATTTCTTATGTTTAAATATGACCTGCTTAGATAAACAAAAAACTTATTTTGCTCAGATTTTCTAAAATTGCTTGAAATTACCGGACACCAAAGAACAGAAAGTAGGGCAAATTCGAAAAGCAGACGGTTGACTCTTTTGTTTGGGTTATATTAGGAGCCTATGCTTAGGTTGTAGGCACTCAAACATTTATTTTACGTAGCGGATCAATCACCAGGCAAAAAACAAAACAAATATAACCTGTCTAGTTGGAAGTTTTAAATCGGTATATTTGTTTGTTTGGTTAAGTTCATAACAGGGGAAAGAGGAGGGATGATTGGACTTTACACGAAGAGGGATATTTCTTATCAGAGAGAGTTGAATAATACATTTTGAGGTGCGGTATAGAGCTATGAATGAAGAAGTTAATAAATGATTTCTTTGTTTTAGTTAGCTACGTTGTGTCAATTTGTACTCACTATTTGAAAGGGATGTGATCAAAATGTAGGAACGGGAAAAAGTTTTGATAAACTTTTAACTGAAGAGTCAATTAATTGTATCCCCCTTTCTACGCTTAATGTATTTTCCATTTCCAGGGAAAGTTTTCGTTCTTACATGTATCTCCTACTCACTGTCCATTATTTTAGTGTATATGTTTAATTTTGGAGAGTTTATGCTTGGATCATTGTAAAAAGACAGACGTTAGCTGCAAAACTTGCACGTAGGGGCTCAATCTCATTGCAACGTCAATTATAGCAGTTACATAATGTAATCATTCACGTAGTTCGGTCAGATAACATAATCATGTTCAGACTCTTGTGTAATAATACGTCGGGCAATTAGGACACGTTCAGCTTGTGCAAATTACTTCTTTTACAAACGGTTCCTCGGGATATGCCACTGTGACTAGACGCTATGAATCTCTTCTTGTCTCTTGCAATAGCGATGTATTTTATTATTGTTTCTAACTTTGTCTTGACCGTATTCCGCGCTTAATTGTGAAGATGTTTATCATTTTAACTGAAGATTTGGTGACTCTTTTCTTCTCATCAAACAAGGCTAATCAGATTAATATAGACGCATCGCTCCGACCATGGAAGAGCAAACACACAAACTTTCTTCTGTAAACTCGATGCTAAAATGGATAAAACTTGACCAGGAGTCGCAGCTACGGATCACGTTCCATTTACTATTTGGAAATAATTGTTTTCAAAGAATGCTGTTTGGTCTTGTTATGTCTGAAGATTAATTCCAACAAAAGATAGACATGATCATCGAAAATTGTATGGCACTGATCAATGATGTGATCATATATGGAAAAATCAAGGAACAACACAACCGGAACTTAGACAGGCTGATGTTCAATAGAACAAATGTGCAGTGGACGAAATAAAAATAAAATTCTGTGGTGCTATATTCGATTAAAAGGGGATACATCCAAATCCCCAAAAAGTGGAGGAGATTAAGCTACTTCCCAGCCCGACAAACATCACGGAGATGAAGATGCTAGGAATTATTACCTACATGGCACCATTTATTCACAGACTCTTCGACCTCACAGCAAACCTAAGAGAACTCCTATGCTGGATGCAAGTGTGGTGACAGCAATCAAAGATCGCTTCAGGAGATAAAGGACATAATATGCAAAAACAATACTACTTCGATATTATGATCCTTCCAAAAAGGCCATCATACAAGTGGACGCATTATTCAGAGGCTTAGGGGCAGCTTTGCTACAGATGGAAAACCCATAGCATTTCACTCAAAATCCCTACACAAACATCGAGCGAAAACTTTTAGCAGTCGTGTTCGGCTGTGAACGTTGTCGGACGTACATCTACAGGTGTTCGTTAAAAGTAGAGAGCGATCATAAACTCCTAAAGAAAATCAGTCTTAAGAATTTGACAGCAGCAGCCTCACCCCTACTCAAGCGAATGCTATTGCGGCTGCAGGAATACATGCTAAAGTATCGACCAGGCAAGATGTTACTGGCAATAGACAATTCAAACTTCCCAACAAGAGGAGTAAAGACATACATTTAGGCTTGAAGGTGGATGTTGTGCAGTGTTTAACCAATAAATTAACCCAGATGTGACAAGTAACAAATACTGACCCAAGATTATGGAACTTAAAAAAATATTCTGCAAGGCTGGCCTGAGACTCTCAGAAAACTGCTAAAAGACATTAGACCACACTAGTCCCATCAGGATGACCTCTCTGTTGAAAACGTATGATCTCCATAACAATGAAAGCGAAAATAGTCGAAAAAATTCACTATATCATCAAGGAAGTGAAAAATGCAAGCTGCGATATTTGTAGTGCCATAAACAGCGACACCGATAAGATAGTCGAGCACTGTGCCTTATGCCAAGAACACCAGCAGTCCCAGAGTGCTGAAACTCTCATGCCACATGAAATCCCAGTGCAACTATGGCAAATCGTGGCCACTGATATTTTAAACCTCAATGGACACAATTACCTACTTATATTGGACTATTATTTAAAATACCCTTTCATCTGAAAACTAAGAGATTTCTCCAGTCAGGAAGTTTTCAACCTGGCAAAGCAGATAGTTGGGGAACAAGAAGTCCCAGAAAGGCTCCTCAGTAATAACGGGTCACACTACAACTCACATCGCTTCAAGAAGTTTGCCAAGGAATGGGGTGTCGAACAAATCACCTCATCTCCTAGGTACACACAGTAAGATTGCATGGCTATACGATGCATTCAGACAATCAAGGCAACTATGAGAAAGGCTATGCTGAGCAGCCGAAACATAGACATGAGTCTGTTGTGTGTCCGATCACCCATAGACCATGTCATTCCATCCCCTAGAGAACTATTATGCAGTCGGAAGCTGATTAGCAATCTCCCTGTGAAATGTACAAATAAATATACCAGAAAAGAGGAGATTATGGATCGCCTTTACCAGAGGCAATCCGTGGAGAAGGCACAGCATGATAAGCATGTGAAGGATCTCCCCAGCCTCAGCCCAGGACAGATGGTTCCAGTACATAACACAGACTCACGAAAATTGATTCCTGTAGTCAGACAAGCCTGCATTGAACCACGGTCCTACATCATACAAACCCCAGCCGGGCAAGTCCTATGTAGAAACCGTAGGCACGTGATGGAAGACTCTGGTCATGTGAATAATACACAAATCCCAATACCTAAATTCCCCAACATCACACCAAACAACCTCCCCACAAAGCTTCAAACATACCTAATAATAGCGATACACCAACCGACATAGTCACAGGTATGGACGCATCGTAAAGCCCCCACCCCAACCCATAAGTAGACATCTCGTTCTATAAAAAGAAGGATGTCACAGTATTACGTAGTTACCTCCACTCAGATTCTCCTTAGATGTAACTCTTCTGTAATAAAGATACGGAAATCAGATTTTAATGGCGACCTTTGTATAAGTCTACACGTGTCTCTGTTCTCAATTTGCAGTTTTACTAGCAACAAATGTATAAAATGTTAATAGAATACAATGTAAAAAATAAAGAAGATAAAAAATTTAAAAACTAAATTAATAGGAATACAATAAAAAATAAAGAATATAAAAATATAAAATTGAAAAATGTAAATCAAATCATACATAAATGGAAAAAAAGAAAAATAATGTTCTATAAAAACAAAATATTTTTAAATCAAATTATAAGAATAAACAAAAAGAAATTCATGAAGAAAAATTTAAAATGTATATTATAAGAAAAACTCCATCGACCACACGTGTCCACGTTTTCTCTTTAGTCTACTTTCTCTCCATATAATGGTAGCTGGGTACTTAATCTAGGCGTGGTGACTGTCCCCATTATGTTTTTGCATATGCTTTGAAATATTGAATTTCTGTGTAAAAGAAAATAAATTTTCTGGCTTCAATGTCAACTGAGGTGGGGTGACTTTTGAGATTTTGGTAACTCAGGAGAATAAAGAAGTGTGTTGTTGAGAAGGTGTATTGATGTGGTTGCGAGTATATTGGCGTTTGTGGATGTATTTTTTATGCTTGTTCATGTATTGTTGATATGACGAGTTTATCACCAGTATGTGTTCGCATGGTAATCAACATAATGTGTTTGTTTGAAAAGGCAGAGCCTCATATTTATAAAAGTATGGGTTATCTTCTGTATGTGCTCGCATGTGGGTCAACATACGGGATTTTCGTATGAAGGAAAAGACACATATTTCACAACAGTATGTTTTCTCATGTTAATCACCGTATAGGATGTATTTGTAAACGAACAGCCACTTCACAAGAATATGGTTTGTCTTCTTGTTTTTCAATTTTCTTATATTTTTGTATATGGGATGCCACACATTAATCCGCTATTTCAGACTCCAGTCGCAAGATTTTTTAAAGATTCCAATCGTCCCTTTAAGCGAAATTGTTTATATCTTTCTTGGACTGGGTTCACCGGCTATATTCGCAAGGTAGTTTTTGAAATTCTTTTTCATGAGTCCGGTTGTTCCTACAATTACTGGGATGATGAAGATCTTCCTAATATTCCAGTTTCTTTTCATGTCGTACATAATACCTTTGTATTTCTAGTATGGGTTCGCATGTGCCTCCTCATAGATGATTTATATGTCAAAGACGAGCCATATACTCCCCATGAGTTTCTCTCCTGATGTATAATTGAAAGAACTTTAGCAATTGGTGTGTTCTTTCTTTATTAAAAGAGGGCCGATTGCTTCAGCTTTTCAGTGATGATTTCTTTCGAACTCATACTTCAATTTTCTTACATTAAGTAGTTGTAGTATTAGAGCAAAAACTACTTTTCTGCAACTGGCCACTTCTGAGACTTTAGCCTGTATTTGACGTTTTATCTGTTACATATGCTGGTAGTTCTTAGCCAGGTCATTCATCTATGGTTAGTGACTATCCTTATCATGTGTCTTCATATGCCTTAACATATTGGATTTCTTTGTAAAGGAACAACCACATACTTCACAAGGATAAGGTTTCTCTCCAGTATGTGTTCGCATGTGTGTCAACATATTGTGTTTGTGTGAAAAGGAAGATTCACATATTTCACAATGATATGGTTTCACTCCAGTATGGGTTCGCATGTGCTTCACTATAGAGGATTGATTCGTAAAAGAAGAGCCACATATTTCACAAGAATATGGTTTCTCTCCAGTATGTGTTCGCATGTGGATTAATAAATTGCATTTGCGTAAAAAAGAAGAGCCACATACTTCACAACTGTATGGTTTATCTCCAGTATGTCTCCGCATGTGTCTCACCATAGAGGATTGATCTGTAAGAGAAAGGCCACATACTTTACAAGAATATGGTTTTGCTCCCGTATGTGTTCGTATGTGGGTCAACATATCGGATTTTCGTGAAAATGAAGAACTACATACTTCACAAAGATATGGTTTCTCTCCAGTATGTGTTCGCATGTGTATAAACATACTAGATTTTTGTGAAAAAGAAGAGCCACATACTTCACAAGAATATGGTTTCACACCAGTATGTGTTCGCATGTGTGTAAACATACTAGATTTTTGTGAAAAAGCAGAGCCACATACTTCACAGGAATATGGTTTCTCTCCAGTATGTGTTCGCATATGTCTCAACATATGTTCCTTCCGTGTAAAAGAAGAGCCACATATTTCACAGGGATATGGTTTCTCACCAGTATGTGTTCGCATGTGGGTCACCATGGAGTATTTATTTTTAAAAGAATAGCCGCATACTTCACAGGAATATGTTTTCTCTCCAATATGTGTCAGCTTATGGTGCAATAAATGTGTAACCGATAAGCCACAGATTTGACAAGAATATAGTTCCTCTATTCGTTTTGTGTCTGAAGGTTGTTTCCTGCTGTCCTTTGATATTTCACGAACATGTGAATTTTTTTCAGTGTCTGATTTAAGGTATTTTATTAGAGTTGATATTATTTTCTTATATAATCAGCACAATGTCTATTTTTCCAAATTCTGCTGTTTTTGGAAGAAACGAGTAAAATTATAAACATTCATTTTCTTATTTTTAGTAAAATATATTTTAAGATTATTTCATGAAAAATGTTTAACTTGATTTTAACTGTAATTATTAATATGTAGTATGTATAATTTTTTTAAAATACTGCTGAAGTTTTGTGGTAGAGTAAGTTTATGCCTTTTCATTATGCATCCTATTCTGGACAGGTATTTCATCTAGTTTTCAACTAAATGAAACTGAGATGACCAATAAATACATATACATTTGATAATTTGTCTAATGAGAAAAGAGATTTACACAGTTCACAAGAATAGGATTTCTCTTTCTAGACGTATTAAATTCAAGCAATTTACATCAAGAAATATCCACATTTTTTCCAAAATTTCCATATTTTAATTGCCGGAGATTCTGCAAATACAAAAAAAGTTTAAAGATTCATTAAAAGAAATGAGTTTTTATACGTTTTCTTTTTAAACTAAAATTCTTATTTAAGATGTCAGGGAGGTGTAGACACACTTTTCTTGATAGGGTCAAATTATAGATATGTTTAAAGTTTGTTGACCAAGTTTGTAATATTGCATATTGTAGTACTTGCATATTGGCTTCCATACACAACACCGGAATTGGAAGTCGTTTCGGTGACAGATATTAAAGTTCACCATGTGCGACACCATTTTGTAAAACAGTTTTAGTTGGCTTACAAGTAACAAGTATTTTTGTGTTAGTACAATATATTCAACTAAATTTTGGACGTTTATCCTGATACTAAAATATGGATGTGACATGGAAACCGAAATGCCTAGACATTGATCCCAGTCTACCAACAGCTGCCAAGGAATACCGACACTAGCATACAATATTAATTACTTATCTTGAAGACTATCAAGAAAGGATACCCAACAAATACCGAGCCCTGTAAAGCTGTGTTTTTGAGTTCATAGAAACGTATGTGTGCAAGCTGGACAGCTAGTTCATTAAAACACCAACACAGTATTTGCAAGACATTTACTAGCTACCAGACGGTAGAAGCCAGGAGAATCCATGGACGAGTTTTTCCAAATTATGTCCATTACACTCTCCCCTGTTCTTATCAGCTGCGAGGCAGACTCCTTCATTTGTGTTTTGTTCAGAGACGTGGCACAGCTGATTCAGTCGCTTCTTAACATGTTGATCTTTGGTATTATCGTTCATGTCACTGTTGCTCAAGCGACTAAGGTCATCATCGACCGAGCTATTGGCCTTGTCATTCATCACGGGCACACACAATTGGCAATCGCTTGATGCTGCACTTCCACTGTCTATGAATTTGCTCACCATCCGAGGATATGTGCAAATATCTCTTAAATGGCGAGGCACTCAGTTCACACACACTAGTTGGGGATTCAACACTTTCATCAAAATTCGTCCTCCATTCACTCATACACCTGTTTGGCCAGGCTCCTACCAGCACAACGTCTCTCTGTTCATAAATGTTATGCTTGTATTCTGGTAGCAATGGAAGAGCTTCAGCAATGCCTTTCACCGGACTTCATACCATTACAGTGCATTCGACAGAGTAGTCGCACTATGGACATCGTCTTTTGGCGTGATATTGTTTCAATAAACTGTCTGTTCAGCAGGGCATCTCTTCCTAGTGGCAATCCGTTTTATAGATCAATGGGTCCCCTCAACAATACTATTTCCAGACGGTGCTCCCTGTTTCCCCAACTGTACCGACATGCAGAAATTTAAAACTAAAGTGAACCAGCATCCCCTAAACTTTAACCTTAATGCTCAGTAGCCCCTTATGTCTACAGTAACAACTTGCCTTCTTTGGAGCGAACTAAGTTTTAAAAAAGGGGTGTCAGTAATCACCATCGAAATACTCCTCTGTTGGACACAAGTTTTATGATATTGCTTTCAATAATCTCTGGTTACTCGAAACGGAAAGGCTCTTTCTACACTGATGGAATTCAGCAAATGAATGAAAACACTGCAGGAATAATTTGGATTAAGACTAACATCAAACTTTGAAGGATGGAGCCATTATTACAGAAGGATAGTTGATTATTTTATTCCAGGTTGTGTTCTCGCAGACTGTTGAACTAAGTTTAAATGAGATGAGGAAGTCTGTGCGTTCTCCATATTCATTTTCTTTGTTTGAATATAAGCATTGACTAATAAAGTGAGGTACATCTGCACTTTTAGAGGTTATAAAAAATATGCTTGTTCTGTGGATGTTGCTTAACTTATGTATTTCCTCAAGACTTAGCACTATATTTTAGCTGAAGGAAGCACACAAAGTCTAATTGATTATACTTATTAATCTTTCCCTATGATGAAATAGTAACAGCCGTAGGTACTACCGCATTTAACAAATCAACCGTGCTCATTGTTAAAGGAACATTCTTGTTGATATTGTTTTTCTATCATAAGAACATTGACAGAAATTAACTCTTCTTTCAATACAAAGGGAATTCACATGCGTACAATATAAAATTATTGAATTCTTTTCTTGGGAATCCCAAAGACCTTGTTGACTACTTTGATCCTCTTTTATTTAATTACTAAAAGTTAATGGAAAGCAAAACAACATAACGAATCATAGAGTGACAGGTAAATCCAAAAAAGGCAGTAACACCAATTGTTCTTTTCATTTTGAATCTAATTTTATTTTTCAAAGAGTATTTTGTGTCTGGCATGTGCAAAGACAAAACGCGAATTTTTTAGTTAAATACATTTTATGACTTAATTTTTACAACTGCTTAAGAGTCTTGATCAACACCCCAAAATCAATGTGCCATATACATGCATCAAGTATACATTTTATGACTTAATTTTTACAACTGCTTAAGAGTCTTGATCAACACCCCAAAATCAATGTGCCATATACATGCATCAAGTATACATTTTATGACTTAATTTTTACAACTGCTTAAGAGTCTTGATCAACACCCCAAAATCAATGTGCCATATACATGCATCAAGTATACATTTTATGATGAGATTTTTACAACTGCTTAAGAGTCTTGATCAACACCCCAAAATCAATGTGCCATATACATGCATCAAGTATACATTTTATGATGAGATTTCTTTAAATCCTAGTTGGAACTGATTCTTTGACCAATTCTCTCAAGTTGGAGATCCTGTCAAAACTACAACACTCAAGCCGCCTAACTCCACACCTAGGTTGACCCCTACAAATGTAGCCACTATTAAGTGATAATATGCCCTGTGGTAAACATAAGTTTTTTTTTAATTCTTGGTAACTTCAGATAAAAAATCAAGTAGACTGAGTGCCATAAAAATAGGCTTAAAATTAAGATTTCCTTTTGATGACAGGTGACTCATACCTGATTTTCTGAGAAGCAACCTCGGACAAATTTTTCTCACCCCAGAAAATAATTCAACTTCATCTCATAATTCAAAGATGATGATCAAGACCCTTAATTAATGCATCAATTTTGTATGTATTTTTGTGTTTTAACTTTAAAAAATATGTATTTTATATGTATTTTTGTTTTAACTTTAAAAATCGTGTTCTTTGTTTGTAACTAATTACATTTTAAAAATTTTTATTAAAAAGACCATTTTAGTCACCGCCCTTTTAAACAAGTGTTTTCATCCAAAACTAATTTGATGGTCAAAATAATTCACCCTACAAATGTAGCCACTATTAAGTGACAATATGCCCTGTGGTAAACAAAAGTTTTTTAAATTCTTGGTGACTTCAGATAAAAAACCAAGTAGGCTGATTGCCATAAAAATAGGCTTAAAATTAAGATTTTCTTTTGATGGCACAGGTGTTGCTTAGGACAGGTGACTCATACCTGATTTTCTGAGAGGCAACCTCGGACAAATTTTTCTCACCCCAGAGACTAATTCGACTTCATCCCATAATTCAAAGATGATCAAGACCTGCATCAATTTTGTATGTATGTATTTTGTATGTATTTTTTTGTTTTAACTTTAAAAATCGTGTTCTTTGTTTGTAACTAATTACATTTTAAAAGTTTTTATTAAAAAGACCATTTTAGTCATCGCACTTTTAAACAAGTGTTTTCTTCCAAAACTAATTTGATGCTCAAAATAATTCAAATCAATGTCTGAGAAAATATAGAGAATTTCTATAAAAATGATTGGGAAAGTTATTATGTGTAAGTATCGCCATTTAAATGTTAAATCTGTTTGAACTTCAGGAGAAATAATTCTTTCTGTTTAATTTTTTATATCAAACGTTTTTAATTCATAAAAAAGACCATTTGAGTCACAACCCTTTCAGGTTTCTTATCTCTTTCTACGACATGAAGTTTCTGTTTAATTTTTTATATCAAACGTTTTTAATTCATAAAAAAGACCATTTGAGTCACAACCCTTTCAGGTTTCTTATCTCTTTCTACGACATGCAGTTTCTGTTTAATTTTTTATATCAAACTTTTTTAATTTTATAAAAAGAACCATTTGAGTCACAACCCTTTCAGGTTACTTGTCTCTTCCTATAACATGAAGTTTCTGTTTAACTTTTAAAATCAAATTGAATAATCTTTGGAAAACTAAAATAAATGTTTTTCCTCCAAAATATTGTGTGTAAGTATGAATTCCAATTTTTTTGTAAGTGTTAAATCTGCTTGAACTTTGAGAGAACTAATTCGTATTATATCTTCATTTGTAAAACTCATATTATTGAATCAAATATAGACGTGCAGAATGGAACATATCATAAAAGAAATGCCGGGATTTTTGCAGGTTGAGTAAGAGCATAACACATACTACAACCGATACAATAACACAATAGTAAAACGAAAATTTGGGTTCCACTGCAGTCAAAGTAAAGTAAGAAACGCACTAGTCATGATAGAAGTCGCACATTAATCTTAGACTTAAGAGAAGGAAAAAAAGAATGTTTCAACTAGCAATACCATAATCCGAGCAAGAAACTGAGGAAAAGAGACAGATGCTGTGCCTAATAGAAACTCAGTTTCAGAAGCCCCTGTTGGAGTTAGGTAGTCTAAACGAAATACTCTTGCCCTTTTATGGGATGAAAATACTTTGTTCAGTCTATGGCTCTTTTTTTATTGGTTCATATTCCTATATCATATATGTGCTACATGGATGTGCTGCTCCCTCTTAAGAAGCTGAAAAATTCTTAAAAATAGATGTGAGCTACAATAAATTGTGCATCAAGACTTAAGAAACGATATGGGAGAACAATGTTGAAACAAGACTTGACTTAATAGCACGGGTAACACTGCAATGTATACGAGAAAAGCAGACAGCTGCAGTAAAATAAAAATTAGAAAGGGGGTCAATCATCATGAGAGTAGAAATCTTCAGCTCAATTTTAATTGAAGAAAAAAAAAGAAAAAGAATGCTGAACCCCAATTCCCGCCTGACAATGACACATTAATGACAGACAAAACTGATCAATCTGCCTAGCTTGTTAACAGAGATTTTCATCCCTTCACTAACTAAAAACCAAATTTTCTCTCGGTCCCATGTAAAGACTAAAGTGGAATCAGTGCAGGCAAGTCAGTGTTCCCTATATGTGATCATTAAAAATGCGGAAAAGTGCACCTGTTCAATGTTGGGGACAGCATATGTGAAGAAGATGCTTACAATGCTGATATTCATGTTTTACATTGCAAAAAAGAGGGTCTCATGCGACTTCACCTTTTTAAACAGCCAAAAAGAAAGAATATAAAAAACGCGCAAAATAAATGTGAAAGTTAAATTAGAAGTGGGTGAAGAGGGGCTGATCATAACAGTAAAAAAAATCTCCTACTGGCGAATGCCGAGGGGGCTACCCAGGCATTTTTTAGGCCAGAACGTGCTAATCCTAATGCGTTGGCTAACTACATCTGACTTTGTGTCTAGCCTCCTAGAGAGGAAGTAAATAAAAATACTTTAACCTTGTGTCTAACCCCCTGGAGGTAAATAACTTGGCCTTGTGGCTAAGATCAAAGTGTAGTATCTGTTCTCTTTACATCAGCGACGGAGGTTTTCATGTAATAATTTCCTTTGAAACTGAAAGTTTTAAAAGTCTTTTAAAATGCTATCGTGATTTTTAAAAAATCTCTTTAATTAATTGCATTAATAATTATAATAATATTACTATCGAGGAAAATATTATAAATGTATGATAAAATTTGACAATACCAATTATAAATGTATATTACAGAATATTAAATTATTAGCAACTTTAAAAAATATGCAAATGTGCAAAAGCCGGGTTTGTTTGATAGAGTCTAAAGATTACTAGGTACGTGCAAAATCAAAGGCCGATTCCCAAAATGAAAACACATTTTGACTCCCCTTAAATTAAAAATTCAGAAAATCAACCAATTTTAATGAAATTTTCAATATTTATTAATCAACAATCAAGGAATATAATGAAACCATTATTTTTTTTTTAATCTTAGTGAAAATGTATTATTTTTAAAAAACAAAATACACCTTTACTAAAGTTATATTTTTATATATTAATAAAAAAAATGCATTATTTTTTTAATGAAAATAAAGCATTGTAGATGTTAACAATTAAACATTTGTTTATATATTACGAAAAAGGCCCCTAAATACTATGTTAACAAGGTCACAATAACTCTAAGAAAAATTAATTTTTTGAATTAGCGATATTATTATTGAATAAAGAATTGTTTAATCAATATTTTCCCCAAAAATAATATAATTGCACAAAATCTTTCATGTGATTTTAATGATTAGAGTTTCTGGGAAAATAAAAAATGCGACATAATTATATTTCCCTTTCATACATAAACGTGGTATCATCAGTGCAAGAATTTTTTTATAATCTTGTAAATAAACTAAAAATTGACAAATTTGAGACCCAGGAACATAACGAAACAAAGAATTTTAAAAAATTAAATAATTTCTACAAACGATTTACTTGGATTCGTATGGTGGCCCTGTTCTGTAATAAACAGGTGGGATTAACCCTCCACACCACTCACCTTTACACCATCTCAAAATTTTATTTTTAGAGATTCAACAATTTCGTTAATTTCACAATTCATCGTCAATTATTTTGAAAGATTTGTATTTGTTTTGTCTTTTTTTCATTAATAAATATTTAAGAAGTTAAAAACAATTATTTATTAATATATAAATAGAATTCAAACATGACATTTTCTTTCAAAATTGAATTCTATTTATTAATAAATAATTGTTTGAACTGTTTTTTTCAATGAATAAATTGTCAGTGTAGTCATTGATTTTAATATACTTTTTCACACTTAAAATAAAAACACTTTATTTTTAAAAGAATCAATGTAATTTATCGTTACGACACGTTAAGAATAAATCGAGTAAATAAAGTGTTTAATCATCATGTAAAAACATTTAATAAAATTGACGCAGTTCGTAACGTAAAAATAATTTTTAACATTTAAAAAATGTTTTATTTCAAATTCTAAGGAAAAACATTGGTAAACAGACGTCATCAATAATTTCAGAGTATTACTAAATTAAAAACTAATAACAAGTTAAATATGAACCTTTTTGATTAAAAATAAAATAAATAAGATCTTAATTGCGTACATTCACAAATATTTTAATTAAATAAGCATTTCTTTATTTATTACAATAAAATAAGGGTACTTATATTTCTTTATAACCTTAAAAAGAATAAAGAAATTAATGGATAATAATTTTTCAACTTCTGTAAACTATTACAAAACCATTTTTATATATAAAGTTAAAAATGATAGATTATTACATTTTTGTCTTCCATATATTTTGCATAGCGATAGTCAATTGGTAAACAAAGTCGTTTACCGATTAACTGATACCGGATTTTACTAATCTATGACTTGTGGGGGATAATTTTGCTAATTTTTAGTAAAACGTGGGAATTTTTTAAATTATTATTATTATTCAGTATGTTATGACTTTAATTTAATAATTATCTTTGAAATAGTTCCCAAAAACTTATATTTATCTTTCAAGGGATTTTTCCAAGTAAATTTTTCAAAGTTCAAAATTCACTGAATTTTTGGGGTTTTCAGCCGTCGTGATAACATATTTCATTATAATTTCTTTTTCACACGTAAATATGCAGTCTTTTTCCTTTTAGAAATTAAGTTTAGGCTTTTATCTTCAAACACAATCAAAGTTTACACGAAAACTAATAAAATAATTAATGATAAGCGCTTTTTAATAAGCATAGTCCGTACAAGAGACGGACATTTTTGCACGTACCTAGAGATTACTATATATACTGTAACATTATATTTAAGTAAGACTTATAGGTTTTTATGTTAATATACGTAGGAAAGATTCGCATTTATTCATATTTAGATTTGATTGGAATATTAGATTAGCTAAAAGCAGAATTTTCCATTATTTCGCAATGTATTTATTACATTTAAAAAATTGTGACTCTTGGACAGACAGACGGACGGACAACATCCCTATTTATATAAGACAGTAATATAATTGAATAAAATAAAGTTACATTATATAAAAAATGAAAAACAAACACAAATTATAAATATTGAAAATCTCATTAAAATCAGATAATTTCCGGTTTTAAAAAGCGAGAGGGGGTAGTGGAGTTACATGTAAAATGGAACGTAGGCTCATTTTGGAAATCCAGATCTAATCAAAAGGTAATAGAATTGTTCGGATGCGTACCTGTAGTAAGAAAGAAAAATACTTACTTTTTATTTGCTAATCGGCGTTCAAGAAATAATCGCTTATAAGATACGTTCATTAAAACGTTGACAAGTTTCATAGAAGGTCAATATTCAATATGGCGACCGGAAAAGCATGTTCGCAGAAAATTAAAGAATACATTTAAATACCCTTCGCCCCCCCCCCCAAAATGTATTTAAAAATAAAAACTCGAAAAGAAAAGAGACACAGAAAACAGACAGATAGTAAAAAAAATGGTAAAAGTTTAGAATAGTATCCATATTTTGTGAGCTCTGCGCATGCGTCAGATTTCATTCATAAACAGTCGTAGTGATTTATTTCAAACACTTACATTATAAATAAAATGTTGTTGCTTTTTTTTTTCAATGTAAATATGCTATAATAATACATTTTATTAATAATGTGGCAATGTTCAAGTACGACTAACTCTAAGAGCAGTTTCTGCGGCGCTGCTACGGTGTTACGCCGCCATCCGTACCCGATAATAAACTTCGTACTTAACAACTTCCGGTATTCTTTAGTTTAATTTTCTCTAGTTTCTGGTAGTCAATTTTCTGGTTTTATTTCTTTTGTATTTTATGATAATTAATTATATCGTACAAGACGTACTAACCGCAGCACATTTCAATAGCTACCTGCAGGAGTTTCTCTGGCGTCGACAAGTAAAAGTAAATTACTTCGGCCATATAATATATGCGATCCGACAGTACTATGATTTCTGAAACAACCTATTTTATTATTTTCCCTCTGTGATTATTTATTTTTAGTAACTGTGATTATTTATTTTTGTCAAATAAATTATTTAAAATAAAACTTTAACAGTTATTATTTATTTTTGTTTAATAAATTATTTAAAATAAAATTCAGTACAAAACTAACCAAAACAGGAAGTTTTTATTATTGGAACCAATTTCGAACGGACACCGTTTCCGGTTGGAAACAACTTTGCTTCGAGTTAGTCATACTTGAACATTGCCAATAATGTAAGTGTTTGGAATAAAACAAATAATATGCTGAACATAAAATTAAATACATTTGTTTAATTATTTTTATAATTATTTTTTGTTTTCTTTTACGATTTTCACAAATTGTTTTTTTGGTTTAATGAATATTTACATTGAAAAAAAAACAACATTTTATTACTAATGTAAGTGTTTGAAATAAATCACTACGACTGTTTATGAATGAAATCTGACGCATGCGCAGAGCTCACAAAATATGGATACTATTCTAAACTTTTACCAAAAAAATTAAGTTTCTTGTAGTAAAAAAAAAAAAAAAAATCTGAAAAAAAAATTATCTTTCGTTCTAAAGGTAGTCGTTTCTTGTGTTATTTTAAACTTTTATTTCATTAAAGTCGTCTGGTTAAAAACTATTCTTAGCATGGAGAGGAGACTTCGGGGGGGGGGGGGGGTCGGTAACATTCGGAACTTTGTTCGTATTTTTCCGTTTGTTTCCGTAGCATTCGTCACGCCTGTAAATTTTTAATTGTCTTTTTTTTTTCTTAAACAGTACCTTATTTTATTCATTGGATGGATTGTTTAAAAGAAATTAATGGAAAAAAAGTATAACATGAAAGGCACAAACTTCCTTGAATTCGTTGGGACAAAAACTGGTGTAGGTTCTACTCGATGCATTGGAGGGAGAGAGGAAAGAGTCTATGCAGGAGGTTGCTGTATCAGTATGTAATCGCATGCGATGTTTGTTTACCATTGAAACTTCCGGTAATTATCTGCCCTTAGACTGACTCCACTTCCTGCCCCCTCACTTCCCATTCCCACTTGTAATGGCGTCTCATGTAAATAATGTACGTAACCGTTTACTCTCCGTCTTTGCTTGTTTTAAATCCAAACCATCCTCGACCGGCGACAACACAACAGAGATGATCCCTGTTATAGTATCTCGATACATATAAAAGGCATATCAAGGACAAGTTAAACACACAACATAGGATTCCAATGCGGCCCTGTGTGCACGCTTTATTGAACTGCTACGATGCGGGGGGGGGGGGCACTTTCTTAGTCCTTCCTAATTGGAGAGTTATACGAAGGGGATGCCATATTATGACATCCCTCTTTTCCAAATAATTGTCGAATCACCCTCAGGACCGGCGGGACAGTTATAAAGGGGGGGAGGGGCTCTCCTAAAACGTGGGGGGCCCGGCTAAACACATGCATATATAACTTCATTATTGATGACCGTAAAGTAGGGGGGGGGGAAGCCAAGTCAAAAAGTGGGGGCTTGAGCCCCCCCCCCCGGTGCCGCCGTCCATGACCCTGATAAACTGTTCATTCACTAAATCGTTTGGGTGGCCTGATTGTGCGGCCAGATCGAGATGTGTGGTTAGTAGGCGTGTTTGATCGTCCGATGAGAAGGCTTTGTGTGAGGCTCCCTAAGGAATCCTGTGGGGCCTCAGGTAGGTAAACCTGGGGCTCATGGAGGCCCAAGATAAGTTTTCCTTCAAATGTTGTTGATTCCTGTGAATTCATTTTCCTGAGGGTCTGCCCCATGTATGATCTGGGCTCCATACACGCTTGTGTGACAACTACGGGTGACCATTTCCCAGCATCCTTCTCCAGTACCCGAACATGCTGTCAAACACGCAGATTGGGGAGATCTCTAGTGTGCTGGTCATAGTATTTCTTTTGTTCCACTTGCCTTTGGTGTAGGCGAGTTGACATTTTCTCCCTTTGTGCAGTGTGGTTGGCACATCTTACTAGAAGGTTCCCAACCAACTTCTTATTGTACAGCAGCTCACCAGGGGACGGGATTGTATGATCTATCGAAGTTGTTTGAAAACCAGGTCCAAGTCATGCTCACTTGAGGTGACTTTCTGGATAGTCGATTTTATGGTCTGTACACAACGCTCAGCCAAGTTATTCGATTACTGATATCGGAGTGATGAGGTGCGATGCTCAGAGCCCCATTCTCTAGCGAACCACTTTAAAAGAGCAGAGCTAAAATGTGCGCCATTATCACTGATGACCCTCTCTGGGTTTCCTTGTTCTTCCAAAATTTCTCTGGTCAGATCCATGACTTCCTGGCTAGAGAAGTTGTTTAATTTTTTGACAAACAGATATTTTGAGTAGTAGTCAACTATCACCATATAGTCAGATCCATTGAAGTAGAACAGGTCTGTAGCCACTATCTGCCATGCTCTCACGGGAATCTTGTGTGATATCGGAGATTCTGCACTCTGCCATTTCTGGTTTTCCTGGCATATATCACGTAGTTGGACAGCCCTTTCTATGTCTTTGTTTATATTATCTCAGAATACGCAACTTTTTGCTCTCAGTTTACACTTCTCAATACCTTGATGCCCATAGTGGATCTTGTGTAGTATCTCTGCTGCATGGACCTGGGTATTATAACCCGATCGTCTTTTGTTAAGATTCCATTTTCGATGACCAGCCTGTCCCAATAAGGCCAGTAGGATCACATTCTTCTTCCAATCTCCCTGACCGTGTCACTCCAGCCTCACAGGAGCATGTCCTTCAGCTCACATAGGGTGGCATCAGCATTTGTGGCCTGGTGTACTTGTGATAATTTCTCTGCTAAAAACTGTACAAAGTCAAACCTGAGGTCGAGGTTGATTGCTTCCCTAGCTTTCTTGTTAGGTACCCTTGAGAAACCTCGGCTAGAGCTATTTCCTTGCTAGGGCGATAAACGATGGTTAAGTCATAACCCTGAATGCGCAGTAGCATCCGTTGGAGACGAGGTGGGGTTGGAGTCAGGTTCTTCAGATTAATCATCTCCAGTGGTTTGTGTTCGCTTTCAACCCGGAATGAACATCTGTAAAGATACGTCCTGAAGCTCTATCACTCGAACACGACTTCTAATAGCTCGCGTTCGATGTTAGGATACCGTTGTTCTGTGTCTGTTAGTAACTATGATGCAGAGTCTATCGGTTTTCCTTCCTGCAGGAGTGCTCCACCGAGGCCTTTGTTTGGTGCATCTACCTGGAGCACAGTCTGTTTCATTGGGTCACAGTAGGTTAGAAGCATTTCTTTGCATATAACGTCTTTGATTTGCTGAAGTGACATTTGATTCATTGGGGTCCACTTGTTCTCGGCATCATTCTTTAGAAGATTTCTCAGAATGCTGTGAGATCTGACAGATGCGGGACGAAGGGTGCCATGTAGGTGATAATGTCTAAAACCTTTTATAAGTCTGTGACGTTCGTTGGAGTGGGTAGCTAGTTGATTTGATCCACCTTGCGTGGGTCAGAGCTTATTCCGTTTTCATCGTACATTGATCCGAAAAAGTGTATCTGTTTCTGGTCGACTGCACATTTTCACTATCGAAAACAAGTTCTTCAGTTTGTGCTATTTTCATTAAGTTTTGCAAGCTCTCATCATGCTGTTCATTAGATTTGCCATAGATGATGACGTTGCGGACTAGTTCGAGAGTCACATTGAATTTCTCCAGTATTATGTCCATTCTCTGCATCAAGACACCTTGTGACATCACTATGCCAAAGGGCATTCGCTGGAAGCATAATCTTCCAAACGGTGAGTTGAAAGTAGTCAGTAGCTGGGATTCAGTGTCTAGCTTGGCAGACCAGTACCCATTTTTGGCGTCTAGTGTCAAGAAATACTTGGCACCGGAGAGCTTGGTGCAAGTTCTTCCTTTATTAGAGACATCGCATGATCACCATATTTAGACCTTTTGGATCTAGGAAGAAGTAAAGTTTTCTATTGGTTGTGCGACTGTTGACCCATTCTGTTGGCTCACTAGTTTTTGTATGATACCTTGTTTCACTATATTCTTTGGCTCGGCTTGGATCTCATCTCTCATGTGGATGGGACATTTCCAGGGTACATGGATTACGAGATGGCTGTCTGGCTTTAGGACAATGTGATATTCATCGTCAAAGTTGTGTATCTGGTCAAACTGATCAGGGTACACATTCACTAGCTCCTTGCCTATCCGTGCTGGGGCTTTCTGGATGTTGCAATGCAGTGTTACCAAACCAATGTCTCTAAGAGAAGGTAATCCTATAATAATAGGTCCCTCTGATGTGACCACAAAGAATTTTAGGATTTCCCAGTCTTCCTTGTAGGCACATTGCATCTGCACATATCCATGTTAAATGATGCTGGAGCCATTGTATGCAGTGAGTATAGTTTGTTCACTGTGAGTCGCACCGGGAACTGACTGTCCCTCTAAGTTCACTTGCTCCAGGAACATCTTACGGAACGTCCGTGGAGGGGTATTGCCTTTGGCTCCTGTGCCAACCTTCGCTCTTAGTTTGTGGGTGCCTGGTCGGTTGGGAAGCTTTATGTGAAGGTCTGTGAAGGTTTCGGTCCGAGTATCACTTTGTGGCTGAATCGCATTGAAAGACAATTCCTGGAACTGTTAATAGAGTTCATCGTTGATTTTCTGACGGGTATTTACCGAGTAGACACGGTCACCACAATTTGTTTTCTGGTACTTGCGCTTGGTCTTGACCTGGGTCTCCGGATGTTCTGTTTTGACTCGGGAATGTCTTGATATGGTGTTTCCCTCCTTCTCCCTTTTATTGGTGCACACCTTTGCACAATGATTTATTTATCCACATGCTGAACATGTGGCTTCCCATGCCGGACATATTCCGTTTCTGTGGGGCTGTGTGCTGTCTGTAGTTGTTGTGTTTGATGGCGTCTAATTCCTTGCTTTTTCCTTCTTGGAGCTCGGCCAGTTGTTTCATGTGGCTTATGGAAGCTTCGTGTATCCTGCCACTATTTAAAGCTTTCTGGAGTGTGAGTCCTTCACCTTCTGTAGTTCCGAGTGCCTCGTCCCAGTGATGAGTTGCTCTATAAGCCTTTCTTCTTTTTCCTGGGCATCTCAGAACTTGAACTTTTTTGCCTGTAACTTGCACTACTTTGCCTGTAACTTGCACCTTGCCAGAAAGTTGTCTATGCTTTCATTGTATGTTTGTGTATACCGATGCAGGTAAAAGCGAATGATGCGAAAATCTTTCGTTCCTCGAATTTTCACCAAATAACTCCTGGATCATTTCGGCTTGCCTTGGTTTCAAACGTCTATGCGTTAAACCTTTTAAGACCTTCTTCTCCAGCCAGCAACAGAATGTGGTCAACCTGTTTGTCTGGTGAGATGTTTTTGACCGGAAAATAGCGGTTGCAACGTTGTTTGAAAAATCTGAAGGAAATCACCAAATTTGTTGACGTCCAACACATCAACGGCTCACACAAGTACTTAGCCACTGTAATAACAAAAAACTTGACACAAAATATAGTAACTATATATGTACAGTATCGTAATTCACTTACTTGAATTTTTTTTGGAACGGAAAATGGCAGCTCTATTGTCTGTTCGTTCTCTGTTGTTAACCATATTGTATCTTTTGTTAGTATTTTTTCTTATTTTTTTCTCAGGATGGCGTCGTCCATGTCACCACGTGGGATCTCTTAATATGCTGTGGCGTTCCGTGTTTGTTCGAGATACCGCTTCCTGCATTTTTCTTTTAAATTGCTTTTAAGGCTGGGTGTTGTCTTCTGCAGACGTTCTTGTTACTACCGTCACCAAACCTAACCAAACCAAATTAAATTTATAAAACACGTATCCAGTTATAAAAAAAAATCCTTTAGACTTACATGAGATTCGAACTTGGGTATTGGCATTGTAAAAACTACATCCTTAATAATGTGTACTCTGCATCTTCCCTTTTTGCCACTATGTTATGGTATTTTAATACATATTAAAGGCATATTAAGGACAAGTCGAACACACAACATGAGCTTTCAATACGGCTCGGTGTGCACGCTTTGTTGAACTGCTAGGATGCGGGGGGGGGGGGGCACTTTCTTAGTCCTTCCTAATTGGTGAGTTCTACTAAGGAGATGTTACTGGGTTCATAACATCACTATCCCTGTCTTTGGTATTATTGTTTTGGGACAACGGTAGCGTCATTTCGGGTTTAGCCAGAAACCATTTAATATTTAAGAGGAAGAAGGATAAATGTTCTATTATAGCGAAGGACGAAAAATTGGTATGAACAACATGCATACATATAAAAGGAGGAAATAGATGGGAGAGGTGAATTTAATAGCAGACAACAAACAGAGTTTTGTGAATGAAAGACATTATAATCACAAACATTTATATAACTAGTTTTACATGAATTTAAAGATACGTTCGTGTGAAGTATTTGTTCATTGAATTGTTCATTTTTGGGTTATGTAACTCGTGGTTTTGGTAGAGAAAGTTCGTTGAGTGTACACGAGTTTTGAGAAATGTCTGTATATATTTCCTAATGTGAATATGTGTCTGAGAGTATAGAGCCAATGTGGTACTATAAGCATATATTCATTCACTTGGAAATCATATTTAACTTGTTTCGGCTATTGTGACTTTATTCCCCTGCCAAGAACACGGCCATCCTCCTAAAGTTATTCGTTCACTTAGAAATCATTTTTAACTTGTTCTTTTTCTCAAACGTATTTCCTATTTTATAGATGTCATGTGCGAAAGAGAATTAAAAAAAAAAATCAAACATGGCGTCAAAGATTAAGTGGGGATCTTTTACGACGCTCAGCAGAGTAAAAACGCTAAAAAAACAAATATACAACAAATAAAAGTAATTGTAAGCTGTAAAAGTTATTTTGAAACTTGCCTGTAGCATTTGTTTGTATTTTTAGACCGTTACAACCGCTATTTATTAGAAATCAATAGTTTTATCACCGTAACTTGGGAAAAACATGGCCGCTTTTGGGGGAGGGGGCATTTGGTAAGGAAGCACGTGAATCGCCATCTTGAATTTTGTGCAAGCCTTTGGGGAAAAAAACAATACATTTTTTTTTTTTACATCTAATAAAAACCCATTTATAATACGTAAAAATAAAAACAAATTACATAGGTAAATAGAAAAATATCTATTCTCGTCGCAGGTCAACTTCACTTGTTGCAAATTTATGCTTTTAAACCCTTTCTCGTTCTTTTTTTGGACCCCGTTCGCGACTGTGCTGAGCGTCGTAACATATACCCGATTAAGTCATTGCATTATATTACGACGGCCGTGATTAAAGTTTGAATCTCAAGTGTGGAAACATAAATTCGAATACAATTTTAGACTAATTAATAAGTTTAATCTCCTCCCCCCTAAAAAACATGACTGTTTTATTTTATTACAAATTTTACTCTATTGTAAAACAAACTTCGTTTGCAAAAAAAACATACAATTGAATTTATTTTAATAAATGTTCTATTAATTCATTATTTTGAATTATTGATTTTGTGTTTGTTTAATGAATTCGTAATCTCTCATGTTTGATTTCTTTTTAAGTGAAAAAAAATCATTTATTATTCTTTGGAAATGAGAGAAAATTATTCCAAAACAAAACAAAAAAACGCATTTTAATTATTTTTCAATAAATGTTCTATTAATTAATTATTTTAGAATTATTGATATTATTAGATATGTGCAAATATTAGAAAACCGTGTCGTATTTGTTCATGTAATATTATTTAATTCGAGAATTTAATTTTTATTCGAGTTATATTGATTTTATTAATACGGAATTTAGGTTTTCTTTTTCATAATATATAAAAACTATATTTTAAAAGATTTTTTATTATTAGCATCTGTAGTGTCGAAGATCACGTACCAACGTGATCGGTACGAGAGCAGGAAGCAGCAGCAGCAGCGACATAGCTAGGGACATAGATAGAGAGATTACGACCGTTGATACACACATGTTGTTATAACCCTTGTTAAATAAAGATATGTTTACAACCACCACAATTGACTGTTGTTTATTACCAAACACCACAAACTGGCGACGACGATGAGATGAAATTCTACACAAAAAAAAGCAAAGAAAGACATCTACAAAAAAAAAAGTGCAAACAACGAACTTTTCTACGGAAAAAAAACACGAAAAAAGAGGTCACACGTGCTACAAGATAGAAAGAAAAATATACTTTTTTTTCTTCCAAAGGAAAAGTACAGAAAAAAAAACGAGAGATAAGTAATTCGTTTGTTATCACATTTATTGTCTTTAAATAACAATCCTTTTGTTATTCACATCTTATTGTCCTTTTAAACAACAATATGGCAAAATTCGTCACATTGGGGGGGGGGGGGCTAAACCCTCCACGTGCGTTAGATACGATCGGAGATCCAGAGTCTTTACATAAAAGATGGGTAAATTGGAAAACCGATCTGGAAATTTTCATACTAGCTTCAGGTGTCATAAATTCTGAGCAAAAAAGAGCTATCCTTTTGTTAACAGGAGGCGAGGGTCTGCGTGAAATTTGGACGAATTTCACGGACGAACAAAAAGCCGGACACGAGGCTAATAAAGAAAGAGTCGATGTATTCCGAACAGCTATAGAACTGTTTGACAAAACTTTCGCTCTAAAGGAAAATATCCCTAAAGCGCGTTCAAGATTTTGGGAGTCTGAACCAAACACGGGAGAAACCGTGAATAATTATATCACTCGCTTAAAGAGTTTGGCGAAGGTGTGCGGTTTCACTCCAGAACCGAACGAATTCGTCAGAGACAAGATCCTTCTTCACATAAAGGACGCGGAACTAAAAGCCAAATTATATGGTGAAAGCAACTTGACGTTGGATCGTCTCATCCAAATTATTGGGACGTACCACCACAAAGAGGCCCTAATTTTAGGATCTACTTGTACGTCTGATATAAATAGATTAAGTGACAGACAAAAACCTAAACCAAGCCACAATGTGTCATCTGCATGTTATAAGTGTGGGGGGAATGGACATTTTGCAAGAGATTGTGTTAGAAGCAAGCATCACAAGTGTGGAATCTGTGGGAAAAAGGGACATTTTGAAGTCCGTTGTTTCTACAAAAACAAACAAACAAAAACGCAGAATAGAAACGAACATGACAGAGCCCCAAAATACAGTCGTGGTGGACGAAAGCATTATCATAACAAAGGAATTCAACAGAGTGTAGGGGAAAGGGAAGATAACAAAACTGGTGGCGCTAATGGGTTTAATTTATTCAAAATATCAATGAGTGAAAATGTAATAAACCTCAAAGTCAGAAACACCACCATTCCTTTAGTGATAGACTCAGGAGCACAGCATAATACATTATCTGTAGAGGACTTCAAGAAAATAGAAAAAGAAGGACCCAAAATTAAGCTCCAGCCAGATTCTACTAAACTATACCCCTATGCTAGTGAAAAACCACTTCCCCTTCTAGGAAAGTGCATATTGAAGGTTGAAGTTCCTAGCACAAATCGCTACATAACAGTTCCATTTTTTGTCATACCACAGGCCCAAGCGTCACTTTTAAGTGGTAGAACTAGTAAAAGACTAGGACTTTTAAGTGTGGGCGTTAACGCCAACATCTTGAACTGCTCGGAACTGGATATATGGACAAGAATACTAAAAGAATTTCCAAAGGTTTTCAGTGGATTGGGAAAACTGAAAAACTACCAATTAAAATTCAAAATAAATCCAGAAATTATACCTGTCACTCAGCCAGTACGTCGGATACCATTCAAGCGGCGGCAATGTGTCCTAAACAAATTGCAAGAACTGGTTGATCTGGATGTAATTGAGAGGGTCAGGGAACCTTCTCAATGGGTAAATCCTTTAGTGACAGTGGAAAAAGGCCCGAGGACAATGGAAAAAGCGATGTGAGGATAAGTATCGACATGCGTAGAGCAAACGAAGCTATCGTTCGAGAATGTCATCCAGTGCCCACGATTGAGGAAACTATACAAGAAATGGCTGGAGGCAAATATTTCTCAAAAGTAGATTTGAATATGGCCTACCATCAAATAGAGTTGCATCCAGACTCCAGAGAAATCACAACATTGGCTGCACCTGATGGGCTATACCGGTATAAAAGACTTATGTTTGGGGTAAACATGGCCTCAGAAAAATTTCAGCAAATCATAAGTCAGGTTATAGCTGGCTGCCCAGGAGCATACAACATGTCAGATGACATCATAGTAGTCGGGAAAACAGAAAGTGAGCACGACACTAGACTCGCCAAAGTTTTCCAACACCTAACCGAACAAGGACTGACCGTCAATGGAAAGAAGTGCCAGATTAAAATGACATCTATAAGATACATGGGCCACATTCTGACACAAGACGGCTTGAAGGTCTCGGACGAAAAGGTGAAGGCTGTAGTTGATGCTCCTCCACCAAAAGATGCATCACAGATGAGGAGTTTCTTGGGACTGGCCAAATTCTGTGCTAAGTTTGTGCCCCATTTTGCTAGTGTAACTGCACCACTTTGGGATCTTACAAGACTAGACTCTGATTGGAGATGGGAAGAAGAGGAACAATATTCCTTTAACAAACTAAAGAAAGGGTTAATTGAAGCGCCAGTCATGGCATACTACAGTGTTGAGTTGCCAACTAGAATCACAACTGATGCTTCTCCCGTTGGCGTGGGTGCAATCATTGAACAACAGCAGCTAAACGGATACTGGAAACCAGTATACTATGCCAGTAGGAAGCTCACAATAACAGAGTCCCGATATTCTCAATTTGAAAGAGAAGCACTGGGAGTATTCTGGGCATGCAAAAAGTTCAGTCTGTACCTCATTGGATGTGACTTTCAGATCCTGACTGATCACAAAGCGCTGGTAAAGGTACTATCACCTTCCTCGAAGCCCCCTTCAGCAAGAGTGGAGAGATGGCTGTTGTTTCTACAACAGTTCACCTACAAAGTCATCCACATTCCTGGCCGAACCAATAAGGCGGACCTGCTGAGTCGACAGCCCGTTGAAAACCCAGACAAAACTGAGGAAAAGGAAACAATGGACTACATCTACAGTATCATTAAAGATACTGTACCTCAGGCACTGACTCCCTGTGAAGTGGAAAAAGCTTCAAAGGATGATGCTACGATCTCCAAACTTCGGCAAGCTATATCCGAAAATGACTGGACCCATTTCAAAGGTACTGCATTTCATGCAATCAAAGATGAACTCTGGATAGCAGGACAGATGGTCATCCGAGGACGCAGGATCATAATCCCTGAGGCACTTCAGGGGCGGGTAGTTGTACTGGCTCATGAAGGACACCAAGGGATTGTGCGAACCAAAAATCACCTACGGTCCAAAGTTTGGTGGCCAGAGATGGATAGAATGGCAGAAAAGCGAGTAAAAGCGTGTTACCCATGTCAAGTGGTTGGCAAAAATTCCCCTCCAGAAGAACTAGAGAGCACACCGCTGCCTGACCAACCCTGGACCTATGTAGCTGTTGACCTACTGAATGTCTCCGAAGGGAACTACCTGCTGGCTGTTGTCGACTACTACTCAAGATGGCCAGAAGTTGCGCATATGAAAATAGCAAATGCCAAAAATGTAACGGGTGCACTAGAAATGATGTTCAATCATCATGGATATCCCAACTATCTGAGGAGTGACAACGGACAGCCATTCTCATCAAGAGAATTCAATGAGTATATGAATACTCACGGCATCACCCAGGTGAGAGGGATCCCGTATTGGCCACAGTCCAACGGCGAAGTGGAAAGGTTCAACAGAACAATCCTAAAGGCAATTAAGATCGCCAAAGTCGAAGGGAAAGACTGGAGGACTGAACTAAGGAATTTTCTGTTCCAATACCGAACCACCCCTCACACAGTAACCGGAGTATCCCCAGCGAAGTTACTAATGAACCGCGAACTCCGAGGTAAGCTGCCAAGTATTGTAGGAGCGTCCACTGATTTTAGTGACGTACATGATAAGGATGCTCTACACAAACTAAAACGCAACATAGCTGCTGACCAGAGAAGAGGAGCCAGAGACCAACAGATCCAGAGAGGGGACACAGTATCGTGTAAAAATTTACACAGAACAAACAAGCTGGACGCTCGGTTCGAGTCTCAGCCCTATCAAGTTGTGGAAAAAAAGGGAAATGCTGTTCTAATACAACAACCCCAAGGCCAAGTGAGAATGAGAAACGCTGCCCATGTAAAAAAGGTACCCGGCGACATGCAGTATAGTCCTGACTACACCGACGTCCCTAAAGCAGTTTACTCTCCCCCTGATACAACCCACTGGCCCCCTACTTCTACAACAGATATCGAAGACACACACCTCAACCCAATCGATGCACTTCCCATCTCCAGTCCAGACCCTAAGGAAACTGCTCAAGAACCCCTAACACCGGCCCTAACTGATCCTAGTGGTCCAATCAGAACACCTAGAGTAAGATCCACCCCAGTGTGGCAAGAAGACTTTATAGTGACATAAATTTATAAAAAAAAGAGGGAAGATGTAGTGTCGAAGATCACGTACCAACGTGATCGGTACGAGAGCAGGAAGCAGCAGCAGCAGCGACATAGCTAGGGACATAGATAGAGAGATTACGACCGTTGATACACACATGTTGTTATAACCCTTGTTAAATAAAGATATGTTTACAACCACCACAATTGACTGTTGTTTATTACCAAACACCACAGCATCTACGATGCTTGATTTTCATTAAAAACTACATTCATGCATTTTTTTAGTACCCTGTGATATAACTATAGTAAATGTGTTTTTGTTTACATAAAATAATACATTTGCACTGGGATTTCTAGGCAACAGGTTAATCATATTCCGTGATCGTTAATTAATAAATATTGCATATATATATATATATATATATATATATATATATATATATATATATATATGGGTGCAATTTCAGGATAGCGAACCTCAGTGACAACTATGTCACAGGTTGAAGCATACCTGTCTCCTATAATGAAAGCCACACAGTCGCTCATTGATATGACTATAGTGGACGCTATAGAAAGCCTCACCAATGAGGGGAGAAAAAATGAGCAGCCAGAGCCGCAGTCGCAAATGCGTCGACTCCAGATCCCCTTCTTACCCCACGATTCTGCCGCTGCCGCCACTCTAACAAGCGAACTTTGTGCTACTATCACAGGCGCTTCGGCACTCATGCGCGGCAGTGCAAACACCTTTGTTCATTTATTAACAAGGGAAACTAATATCTGGAGACCTGAGAACGACGCAGTCTTCACGGAAGCTACACAATCGTGCACTTTTTTTCAGGACTTCATTTCTTGATTGACACAGGAGCCGAGAAACCGCCAAAGTCGCTCATTTCACTGCAAGCTGTAAATCAGCCCCCTATTCCTACGTACAGTCACATTTCGCGTTCTTTGGACTTCTGCACCACTTTAACCTTCTAGTGGACATACGCATACATCGGCTGATAGATGCTAATACGGAACTTTCCGTCTCTGGTTTGAAATCAAGCACCAATCTATCAGCCCGGCATTTTTCATGGCCGCTACCGATGAACAATACCAGACCCTACTCCACCTGTACCCGGAGTAAACTAACTTGAATTTTGTTGTGACAAACCAACTCACTCAACAAAACACTACATTGAGACCAAAAGAGCTCCTGTGTTCTCACGCCCACGTCGCTTACCTGCAAAGAAATTAAAAGCGGCGAAGGCGGAGTTTAGCCATATGATGTAGCTATGAATTATACGTCCCCTCATCCAGTGCACGAACTTCTTCATTCCATATGGTCCCGAAGCGCACCGGAAATTAACGTCCGACTGGAAACTATCGATGACTCAATGCTATAACGGTACCTGATCGTTACCTGATCCCACATATACAAGAATTTGCTTCGTTTCTTCACGGTTGTATGACCTTCTTCAAATTGGACTTAGTTAAGGCTTTCTTTCAGATTCCACTGAATCCGGCCAACATACCTAAAATTGCGATAACAATTCTATTTAGAGCATTTCAATTTCTCACTATGCCTATCGGTCTGCGAGACTTCATGGACGAAGTAGTGCCATATGTTGACTTCGTCTATAACTATATAGACGACATTTTCGTGGCAATTGCCTCACATGAGGAACATGTCACTCATCTCCGCCTACTGTTCGAACGGTTTCAGCAATACCAGGTAAGGATTAACTCTGGTAAATGTGTCACAAGTTTACTTGGGACAAATTATCAGCTCTGAAGACATATATCCCGTGCCTGAAAAGGTGAAAGCTCTATAATATCTTCAAGCACCCACTTCACTTCGTAAACTTAGGCACTTTATCGGTCTGTTAATCTATTACAGACGCTTTATACAACACTGTGTGGATCTCCTGTCTCCTCTGCCCGACCTGAGACGTAACAGGAAGAAGAAAAATGAGCAGATTTCACTGAATGATATTCAGCTGAAAGCTTTCAACGAAAATATCCTTGCTTGTACATCTTGTGTCCGATGCCCAGTTTTCACTGATTGTTGATGCATCGAGCACAGCAGAAGGTGTAGTGTTGCAACAGTAGGACCAAGGTCAACTACAACCTCTCGAATACTTTTCGAAACAACTAAACCCGACAGAATAATGTGACAGAACGTTTGGCCGTGAACTCCTGGCGATGTACCTCGGAGTGAAACACTTTCAGCAGTCACTTGAGAGCCGTCTATTTGTGATCTACACTGATTACCGCCCACTTACATACGAAACTCGTCACTTGGACTTTGCTTTGCAATTTACTAACGATATCCGACATATCTCGGGTGAGCAGAATGCTGCAGAATACACCTTGTCGCGCCTTCCTATCAATTCTCCGTTTTCACCTTCGGATATCGACAGAGAACAGATGGCTTTAGACCAGCCACATCTGGACAATTTTGATTTGTCGTCACCTGAGTTTGCAATTTGCAATTCAACCTACGTGCCCACTTCAGACACGCACATTATCTGTGACACCACAACAGATCAACTCATCCGTTGGTTCCACTGACTTATCGTAGGGTTGTCTTTTATACCATTCACAACTTGGCACACCCCGGACTCAAAGCCACAGTGAAGCTGATTTCAGCTAGATTTTTCTAGTCGAATATGAGGCGCGGCATCACTGCCTGGACATGTTCTTGCGTATCCTGCCAAACGTCAAAGGTGTACAAGCATATCCGTGCACCTCTTGGAACATTCAGCACTCCAGATGCTCGGTTCAGCCATGTTCATATTGATTTGGTTGGACCATTACTGGTCAGTAAGGGATTTACTTATCTCCTGACCCGTATAGACTGCTTCACACGGTAGCCTGAAGCTATTCCCCATGATGGCATTTCGGCTGAATCCGTAGCGCGAGCCCTTATATTAGGCTGGATATCACTTCACCGAGTTCCAAATACTATTACCACAAACCGTGGTGTGCAGTTTGAATCCCACCTATTCCAGGAACTTTCCAGGATTTTAGGGATTAAGCGTACCCGTACGACTAGCTATCACCCACTTTCCAACGGGATGATAGAACGCTTCCATCACCAATTGAAATCCACATTGCGTGCTTATCCTTCCCAACAATGATGGAGCGAGTACTTACCAATAGTCTTTCTTGGTTGTCGTGCTGAACTCGAAGAGGATCTCGGATACTCTCCAACCGAACTTTTTTTATATAGTACCTCTATCTTGGCCGGGTCAGATGCTGATCCTGATAGATTTAACGGCAACAAATCCAGCTCTTTACATAAACAGACTGCGAACTTACTTTAATGAGCTCTAATCTATGCAACAGACCATTAAATCTTCGGCCCTGAAAAACATTTCGTCATGAACTCACAAAACCTTTTTTCACAGAAAAGACAAACATTTTGCAAAAAATTATTTTTTCAGAAAATCCAAACATTTTTCAAAAAATACTTTTCACAGAAAATACAAAAAAATACTTTTCACAAAAAAGAAAAACATTTTTCTTAAAAATACTTTTTTACAGAAAAGCCAAAAAACAATTAAAAAAAAACTTTTTACAGAAAAGGCATAACCATTGAACACCTATTGTTTTTACCAAGCTAAACCTTTTCTCTGTAAAGCAGAAACCTTTGTTTAAAGAATTCACATATTTTGTATTTTGTATTTTTGTTCTTTCTCACTACGACACTTCCTTTTTTCTGTCGGTTTTAAGCCTTAGCAGGGGGTGATGTAGCAGTCATGAATGAGGTTTACTTCGTAATGCATATCAGTGTCTCTGTGGGATTGTTTGGCCAAATGTTGGCCAATCAGTTTGCAGGGTGCATTGATATCATTAGTTCCCTCAAGAACTACTTCTGCCTTCTTTTGGGATTCACGGTCTATCAGTAGAGAGACTCCTGCAAGCAACGTAGAAAAACTTCTACTTTCTCTCTTTTGCCTTTCTTCTTCTCCACTGGACGTCCACAGCACCTATTATCTTCGCCTAAAAATATTTGCTGACAGACCTCCGGCAACCCTAAGAACTTCCTATTTTCCTCTTCCTCACTTAGACACTGTCCAACTTTCTTCCACCTATACCAAACGGTATAGTTAACTTTATTGAATAAACCATTTTCGTTGTTGTATAAAAAGGTTCTGTCATTTCCTTTCGTGGCTTAAACATAAGATAGGAACAACGCCCCTTCCTTACAGCGGTGACCACTACAAAAAATATATATTGTAGAGTCAGTGTTTTTCGAAGCAGTTTAGTTTACAACAGTTTTAAGTTTACGATAATTGGCGGCAAGTGGATGCTCGGATGTTCACTGAGAGAGTTCAGCAGAGATTAAGCAGTGATGATAACATACAGTGAGAATGGCGGTCTCCATAGTCCGCGACGGTGTCACACACACCGATAGTACAACTGACTTATACACAATGTATTGGAGTGTGTGTTTTTTTCTTGTGAGTTTGCGTTGCTTTTTTATTTTGTATACTTGTAAACCAGTGCACGCATCCTTCGGCGATTGCTGGGACGACAGCCGAAATAGACGATGAAGGAGAAGAAAACCACGACACACACAGCGTTTGGGTCGGCAATTGGCAAAAGGGGGCGGCATGGTTCTACAAGACCATTGCACACAACGTTGGGGTCGGGGACGGATATATGGTTTTACACTTTGTGAAATGTGATTTTTTTCTACTACCGTACTTCTCTCCCTCCTTTTATTCCTCTTCATCGTCATTATCGTAATCGTCGTTGCTATATTCTTGGACGTCTGTTTTTACTTGCGACCGTCTATGGAGTGGAGAAAGAGGAAGAATGGAATGACCCCATTGGTTGAGAAGTGTCCTTTTATTCTACTGACATTAGAGTCTGATTCAACCATTAGTTACAGATATCTAAAGAATCTCTTGTTTTTATCGGTTAGTTACATGGTTAATATATATATATTTTTTACTAACATGCAATCTCTGACATAGCATTGCGCATGCATGCCCATGCTTGTTAAGCGATGCATTGGGCGAGTTAAACACATTGCAGATGCGCACCTTTTTGAGAGTTCTGCAGTCCTATTTGGCGCGCTTTATGAACAGTTCCCTGCAAGATGCCACTGAGATCAAACATCATAAATCCCTTCTCATCTCTCGCAATAGCATTGGGGGACGAGATGCTGGCTGAACACACCTGGCTAGTATTCATATTCTGAGTCGATGATTGTTTAAATAAAGTTGATTTTAATTTTAGAGATGTTTGTCCTTCTTATCAAACAAGGCCCATCAGATGAATACAGATGCAGTGCCCCTACTACAAAAATGTATATCTCGGACAAGTATCTTGACTCAAAACTCTACAAACTAAATTATCTCATTTGTTGAATTGCCCTTTTGGTGAATTTGTGCACCCAATTTCACCTCAGTTCTAGATGATACGTCAGGGAGTAAATGACTTTTGGGGGAGTCGGGTGCTAATAGAAGTACCGTATATGTATTCTTTTGGGGAAACATGTCGAGATTGTTTATAAAAAAGGTGGAAATTATTGAAAACAAAAAAGTATTTAAATCATACCTACCTTAAAAATAAGAGGTTTTGGTCTGATTCTGTCGCGGGCACTGTTGTAAATATTTTTCTTTTGAAAAGGTAAATCAAAACCCAATTTTTTTAAGAATAGAGGTAAGCAAACTCCAAAAAGTTACAAAAATTTAATCACAAAAAGTTAAAGAAATGAATACTGCCTTGAGAGACCCAATTAAAATAAAAATATTTCAAAACCGATTGAAGAAGAAAGTGAAAAGATTAAATGAGAAAAAACACAAAGGCGAGAGTGTTTTGTAAAAATTGATCTGATTTGATGCTTTTTTTTCAAATATTAAAAAAAATTTTTTAACAGGTTTTCAAATATGTGTGAATTATATTTTTGGATTTACAATTTTGTTGACCATTTGTAAATTCAAAACTCAAGCTAAAAAATGTTTTTTTTAATTTAATAAAATTAAAAAATTGAAAAATTAAAAGCTCAAAATTGTTCATATTTAATCAGTGATTAATATTCAAGTTAATTACAGGGTAAGTAGGCATGGAAAATACACAGAAATAGTGAATATTTTAAAAATTCTCCCAGAATACTGTATTTTCTCATGGTAACTAAATCTTGTGCAGGTTTTCTACAAATGCATAAATTTATGTACTAATGACTAAAGTCATAAAAATACGAATACGGTTCGATTTTTTCAATGAACAGAAATATAATTTGTTCTTTGTGGAAAAGATTATTCATTATTCTAAGACATTTAAATCTTCTTAACTTTTCTGTTTTTGCTGGGGATGGAGTGTCCAAATGGATGCCTGATATTTTAACCGTCCCCTTTAGCTCAATTGTTTGTAACTCTCTGGCACTTGGTTCACCGGGTATATTCTCCAGGTAGTTTTTGAAATTCTTTTTCATGAGTCCGGTTGCTTCCAGTTGTTACTATCTCGTTCATAAGACGTTGGTAATTACTTATATTCTTCTTCTCAGCCCTGTTGAAGCCAGCATCATGAGGGACACTGACTTCAACTAAGCTTGCTACATTATTCCTATTGTCCCATATTACAATGTAATGTTATCTAGATATGTAGCTGTAGGATAGCATAGCCATATTGGATTGTGTATGACTTATTTCCAAGTTTTTTCTGATATATGTTCCCAGGACTTGCTGCTACACTCAATATTCAGTTGTTACAAATAGCCCAATATTTATATACTTTGTTGTGTTGCATTGTATCGTAGTCGTCTTGACTGGATGTCAATGGCTCACACTTTCTACTTCTGTGTGGCAGAACCTGCACTTGTTGCTGAGACTAATCATCTTCTTAAAAGCATTGGTCATCAAGCCTTGATCTTGGCCAGTCATTATCATTCTCTCCTGATCATAGTCAAGCGATCCACTTTTCAGCCAATCTATTGAGCTTCCCATGTCTATATATTCCTAGTTTAGCTCTTCCAGAAAATGTTTAGCACGTTTTTCGTTAATCCATCCTTCAAGTTTTCTATTATGGATGGTCTTGGTGTATTTCGGGTGGCTCTTTTGGGCTATTTCCGTGGCCGGCCTGATTGGTGCTTCGGTTTGATTTGTGAGACAGTCTAGTAAAAAATATTTAGCCAGCTTTGCTATAAGGGTTGTTTTACTGGTTCTTGTATCTTCATGTTTATGTACCATCGTAAGGTTTGGGTTCATTAGATATTGGCCAGTTCTCGCAATAGTGGCCTGATGTTGATGGTTAATTCATGAGACACCCATACTTCCTGCTCCTCTGGGCAGATCCACACTTGGAAGACACTATCTTTTTACATTATTTTGTACAGTGTAAATCTTTTTCTCGTTTCAGTGTCTAACCTGTTAATGTCTTTTTATGGCCAGTCAAGGTCATCAATAAAGCGCAGGGTTGTTGACTCGTTTGTTTGGTTCTTGTTGGTGGCCGTAGCTTGGGTTATAGGCACTCCGGCATTTATTTAGTAGCTTACTTAGCGTATCTATCACCAAGTGAAATGGCAAAGGAGATAAGCTGTCTTATTAGAAGATTCCTCCTCGGTTCTTGAAATAAGGGATTCTTATTGTTCCATTGGTGTGGCTTAATGACATGTTTCTTAACCACATCTTTATATATTTCATGCTTATCAATACTTTGAGCAGTATTCAAGATCCACTGAGCCTCTTATTACATGGTTTCTCATCCTTTTAGTTCTTGTTTTTCGGGTGGCCTAGTAGCAGTCATAGATTTACTTTGTAATGCATATCAGTGTCTCTGTGAGCTGGTTTGGCCAAGCACTCGCAGGGCACATTGACTCCCTTAGGATATGCGGACGATCACCAGATGGTACCCTGGCACAATCCAATACGGATCGCCTCAGCCTATCTCCTGCCGGCTGCTATCTTCACCTTAAGATATTTAAACTTCTTTCGGACACTCTTCTTAGTTTCTTTCTACCTATACCAAACGGTATAGGTAACCTCAAATATACGAATAAACCCCTTTTGTTTGTTGTTGTAAAAATGGTTTCGTTTGTTTCTTTAATTCATTTCGTGTGTTAAAATAACATAGGGGATAACCAATCTAACAGCCTTCTCATATTTATTGTCTCTCTCATGTAGTTCCTGTAGAAGTCACTATTTTTTTTATTGTTTATTTTCGACTTTTGTCTTGTTCATATTTTCCTTTGTTTATGTTCTTTGGGATAGTGCTGGTATGTTGCGTTCCAGCTCATTCGTAACGTTTTTTTATTCCCTCTTTGTTTTAATACTTTGAACTGAGATGATGTTTTTCAGCCGCCTTTACACTGTAGAGGTCACAAATTGTTTGATCTGAGACAATTCCTTTCTGCATCGGTTAACTTGCTTTTGAAGCTTCAGTTTCCAAGATGGTTTGTTCGAATGTGCCGCAGCAAAGTTGGTTTCTGTGAAAAAAAAGAGTTGCATACTTCACAAGAGTATGGTTTCTCTCCAGTATGTACCCGAATGTGCTGCAACAAATGTGCTTTCCGTGAAAAAGAAGAGTTGCATACTTCACAAGAATATGGTTTCTCTCCAGTATGTGTTCGCATGTGCACCAACATATTTGCTTTCCATTTAAAAGAAGTGCTACATATTTCACAAGAATATGGTTTCTCTTCACTATGTGTTCGCATGTGTTTCAATAAACTGTCTCTTAATGTGAAAGAAGAGCCACATATGTTACAAGAATATGGTTTCTCTCCCATATGTCTTTGCCTGTGTCCTATTAAATGGCGTTTTTCTGAATAAGAAACGCCACATATTTCACAAGAATATGGTTTCTCTCCAGTATGTGTTCGCATGTGTCTCAATATATAAGATTTCTGTGAAAAAGAAAAGCCACATATTTCACAAGAATATGGTTTCTCACCAGTATGTGTTCGTATGTGATCCAACAAAGTTGATTCCCTTGAAAATGAAGAGCCACATATTTCACAAGAATATGGTTTCTTTGTTCGCCTTGTTTCTTTACGTTGTTTCTTCTTGTTCTTTGAAAAGGAAGTACCAGATACTTCACAATCATATGGGGTTTCTTGTCCATCAGATTTCAAGTTTGTTTCTAAACTCCAAACATAAGACATTTTTAGAACAATTTGTTTCTGTATATTTTACTATAGACTATTAAATCTATGGATTTTAAATATGGCAGAAATAATCCTCTACTGATTTAGATCATTGAAACGAGGCCAAAATAAGTATATTTTTCTTATGTTTAAGTGAGAAATTATTGATACATCTAAACTTAATGAGATTTGAATCCTACATAAATGGCTTAAAGATTGAGATTCTCATAATTTGTTACAATATAAATAATTTTATAATCCTTCATGGATGATTCTACGGAACTAACAATTTTCTCAGAAGCTAATTAGAATATAATTTCAGTTTTCTCTATTAGCTGTTTAAAAAATTATTTTCAAGTATTTACTTTGGTTAATATTCAATTAAATAAGACAAAGAGAAGCTTAAATATATATTAAATGTTTTCCAATATATTTACACCAAATTTTACTTGCAAAAGATTCACACAATTAACAAGATTATTATTCCTCTCATTTAAGACTTTTTACTTCAGGCGATTTCTATGCAGAGATACCCAAATACTTAAGTTATTTCCATACTTCAAGTAACAAAGGTTTTTAATATCCGTTCAAATCCAATGATAGATATGTTTGTTTTTATTGCTGGAGATTCTGCAAATATAAAAAAATTAAATACATTTAAAGGAATTTAATTTTTAAGTTTCAAAATTAAATTACTAAAAAAGAATGACCGAGAATACAAAAATTAGAATTCTGTAATTTTAATATTCTGTACTAATTAATCTATATTCATTTTAAAATGGTAAAATGATGAAAAATGATAAAAAATATAGAATGAGAATTCAATAAAATTAGGTGTTTTAATATCTTATTGAGGCGCACTATATTTTAAAATAAAATGAAATATTTTGGAAGAGGTCTGGAATAAAGTCTATATTATGTCATGGCGAGTTTTAAAAAAAATTTCCGTAAAGATTTTCTTGTCAGCATAAACTGTTCTTTTTAAAATTAAAATTGTTAAAATGGTCCAAAAACAATCGCTCTCTATTCAAACTCTGTTTGTTTTAATGTACTAGTTTTATAATTGATACAAATAAACTGATATTTTCGACTCTTCACTATTTGCGCAAAACATGATTAGACATTTAAATATTACAAATACTTTTGACTTTTTTAACTCTTATATTTATCAAGTGTTGTGAAGTTGGAAATTTACCTAGTCAGTTGCTAGTGTACTTTCACTGCTAGCAATACTAAAAGAAATACTTATATAGTAATATATTTCTACTTATGCTAATTATGAATATCAATTAGCCAGTATCACTACATATCCCTGAAACGTATAGGCTTTATGCCTCTAGTGCATCTTGCACTTATAATGATCGTTTCACTTTCGATATTATTTTGCACCTCTCCCTTATGTATTTCTCTGAGGGTCACGACATATCTTGCACTAAACTGTAACCAGGGTAGTCCCCTTTATATCCGAATTTGAATCCTCATTTTGACCTGCTTAACTTTGCATTGTTTCATTCTGTACAGGTTGTTCTAATAACTCAATAACGGAAGGAGTCGTAGGGATTTGTTCATTTTCCTCTTTCTATTCACCCTAGGAACTTATTTGCATGGGTCAACCAACTGTTTCCATTTTCTTTATTTATTATAGCTGTATTGTGACCTTTTTGTACGATAAATTCTGTCCTTTCTGGATGTGATTCTTTGTGCACCAGATTTTTTCATTTGTAGAATACGACATAGTTAACAGAGCTCTTATTTGTCTTCCCATTATAGCTGATGGGCTTTCTAATCTTCCCGTGTGTGGTATTGTTCGATAGCTTAAAAGCAGCTATGGTAGAAAAACTTCTAGTTTTTCTTTTTGCTGAGAACATGCTTTTAGTCCCATTTTAACAGTCTGCACTATTCTTTCCGCACCCATTCAATTATACGGTTGACATCCTATTTTTTTCAACCATAAATTAAGACTGTCATCACAAAACTCTGGAGCATTGTGAGATACCAGAGATTTGGGGACACTCAGTCTAGTGAATATGACCCTTAGTATATGTTTTATGATATAACTTTTCTTGTCCGGCACACCGACTACTTAAGGCCAGGGTAGAACAAGAGTCTACTATTATTAATAAGAGTTCCACTCCAGAAATGTATGCATGATCCATATGCACACGACTCCATGGCTCTACTTTTCTGGGCCATGAATGTAAAGTATTGTGTAAAATTTCTTAATTCTATACATTTTTGGCATCTTTTTGTATATTCTTCGATATCTCGTGAATATCCCAGCCACCATGCTTTTATTTTTAGGTTTGATCTGGTGATATATCTTCTTTTGAAATGAAATACCCTAAAATGATATATTACTACTATTGTTTATGCATTTTTTTAAATTTATAGTCATTCCCGTATTTCTTAATTTGTTCAAGACGATGTCGTTTTTTAAAAAATTCAATTTCATTATCTGCTCCTATGCAAATATCGTCTTGGTAACAGACCATATCTTTTATATCTTCTCCTAAAACCTGTTCGATGACGTTTTTATTCCATATGGGATTCTTTTCCATTTTCACAACCCTATTAGCATATTTATCATTGTTACTTCTTTGAAATAATCATTTAGAATTTAGTGGTATGCCGTTTTCAAATCTATTTCTGTAAAAACGTTCATTCCGACCAGCGCATGTAATGCAACCTCCACATTAGGTATAGGATACGAATCAGAGCAAACTTTGTGGTTTACGCTTATTTTATAATCTCCACATATACGTATGTCTCCATCTCACTTTCTCAAAACTACAATGGGTGATGCCCACTTGCTACCCCCAGGTGAAACCTATTCAATAAGGTCCTGTTCAATTAATTTTCGTAGTTTTGCTATTACTAATGGCAACAAATGTACTAGTAACTTTAGTGCTTTATAATCAGAGGGGGTAACATTGTCTTTTAATTTTAAACTAGTTGTGTACTTTTTTTAATTTTACGTTTTTTTCCATTTTTATCTCATTAATTAGTTTGGTAGAATTTATTTTAAGCACATCGTTTCCCAGGAGCCCGTGGTTCTTTTTACAATATGTGACAATTATATCGAATTTGTCTTTTAACTCTAAAGAAACCTTCAAAGTATCCTAAGTTGTTATGACTGATCCAGCAAATTGGCAGAGTTGTATACTGCTCTTTCATAAAGTTGGCTTTCCAATGTGTTCCCAGAATATTTTTGGTACAAGCGTTACCTCACTGCCGGTATCAATTTGCATATCCAAATCGACATTGTTATGTTTGACTTTTAATATAGTATCTTTTTTTGTCTTGTTCAATTTTTTTAACATTCTTATTTTTTAATGTAGAGGTTTCCCCATTGGTTTAATTTTCTTCAACTCTTTTGACGTTTTTCTTTTTGAACTTGCATACTGCTTGAAAATGGTTAATTTTATGAAATCATAAATTTGCACAAGTTTTTCCAAATGCTGGGCATTTTTCCCTTTTTTATTTTATGTTTACCTCAACAATACCAACATTTTTTCCTTTTTAACATGTATATACTGGCGACTATTTGTTTGCTGGATTGACTTTTATGATCATTGTATTTCTGTATTGATTCTTGTTGCTGTATAAAGTCAATGCAATTATTTAAGGACATGTTTCCTAATTGTAGCTGTTCCATTATTTTATTCCTGTGTGAAATATTGCATATACCTTAAATTAATCTTAATTGAATTAAATCTTCTTCGATAATCTGTTCTTCTTGTCTGAGTTTTTCAAACTCACAATATCTACTTGCATTTTGTATACGGTGTAGATATTTGATGATTGGTTCATCAATTTCTTGTTTCATAGACATAAATTTTGTTCTTTCTGCCATGACTAACCTTTTCTTAGGTCTCATATTTCTTTTTATGATCTGAAAGTTGGGTCTTCTAGGTTTATCGGATACACCATAGTTGAAACTTTCATGATAGCCTCGCATCCAGCTGTAGCCAAAAATGAATCTGTTATTTCATTTTCTCCTCCCGTTTCCTTGTTGTCTTTTAACTTTTTAATCCTTGCCCTCACAGCGAAGCATCTTATCCATGTGTCCATGAAGTCAGGGCCCTCAAGAGATAATTGGGATCCTATCAGTGACACCATTGTTGTTAAGTTGTAAATTTACCTTGTCAGTTGCTAGTGTACATTCACTGCTAGCTATCCTTAAGGAGAGACTTATATAGTAATCTATTTCTACTTATGTTAATTATGCATAGCAATTAGCCAGTATCACCACATAAAGTGTTAATAAGTTTTAAAGAAACCGTTTTAATTTTCCTTTCTTGATTTTTATTTCAATAATTATTCTAATAACCGTAAATAAAACATAATTCATTTTATATTCATAAAAGTTGTATGTGGTCAGTGCTATTATTGTTTTTTAAAAAATAATTATTAAAAAGTTAGAATCTATCATTACCATAGATGACTCGAATTTTGTTGATATACATAAGTTACAGTAGAATATCACTAACTTCCTGACTAGTAAGATAGTGAATGCAAACTTTTTAGTATCTGACATCTAATAAACACGTTGTAAAATGAGGAGTAACTTTAGTGGAGGCAGTCTCATTTGCTTCTACTGCTTCCGAAAAAACTGATAAATAGAAATAAGAAAACAGCATTATTTTATTTTTATGATGATTTTCACTTTCTATAAAAATTTTACATAGAATTATCACCCACTTCTTTACAAAATATCATAAACACAGTCAAATAAGGAATTGTGTTTGTGTATGGACCTACAACTATCTGGGGCAGTCTCATTTGCATGAGCATGCAGGGCTGCTACTGTTTCTGGCAAAATCAGCAACACAGCAATTCATGGACACTAACTTGAGCTTTCCCGCTCGCCTTTTTCATGACATCCTCAAAAATAGGAACACAAAAATATCGAGCAAAAAATAAAATAATGTACATTTTACATCACATTTCGTTATAAAGAATTATATATATATATATATATATATTTAATAATCCTATTGAACACGAAAAAAGAAAATGATGACCGTTAGTAAAAAAAACAAAACAAAACGAAAATAGCCGAGTAAATAAAAATACCCCACAAAGAAAAACAGATTTACTGTTTAAGTAAATTATCTCTCAAAAAGTTCTTTAGTAAAATTATAAACTTTCTATTATTTAAACATCTTGGACTAATTAAATTATATTTATTTTAAAAAAAATGGTAAAATGGCAAAAAATTATGAGAAAAGTTACTTGATAAAAATAGGCGTTTTAATGGCTTATGGGACATAGTCTTCATGACATTCTAAAAGATAGGAAAGCAAAACATTAAGCAAAAAATGAAATAATGTACCCTTTTTACATTATATTTTTACGAAAAATTGTTTTTTTAAAACCCTATTAAACTGAAAAAAGTATTAATATTCATTAATAATCACACAAAATTTCATATAAATTTAATAATTTTTTAAATTATTTATGTCGAGCTTTGGCAAATCTACCTAAGACCAACGCAATTTATTAAATCAATTTTAAACACAAAGAATTGTAATTGATTGCCATAAAAAAGAGGCGATGGTTGCTCTCTTGCTGGAATAAAAAATTCCTACATCATACATGTTCTAAAAGAACTTCACCATATGGTATGTGCAGTTCCCTCTAGAAGAAGTGAACTGTGCATGAAGATATAAGAGCAGTCATGGGAGAACAACTTCAAGATGAGACTGGATGAAGGGATTCGATGTGTTGTCATCACAGGTACAATTACCAACACTTATGGGCGCCATCTGCATTGGAACTTGTACGAAATAACTTGTGCATGAAGAATTAAGAATAATGTCGAGATATAAGTTGTTTTCACTAAAAGATCAGCTCCGTAGTCTAATCAGGAGCAGCTTCCAACGTTACAACTTTACGTAGCTGGTAAAGTGCCAGTTCAGAAATTGTTTGTATAAACCATAAAAGAGCACCAACATCAACAAGATGGTTGAGAGAAAGAGCAGCAGCCTATAATAGCACAGGTAACACTACAACAGATACGAGAAAAGCAGACAATGGCAGTAAATGAAAATTGAAGGTCAACTGGAAGGGAGGTTAAATCACAAGTGTGTGAAGAGTGGACAATCATAACAGTAGAAAAATCTCTAGCTCAATTTCAACTGAGAAGAAAAGCAACAACTGCAGTAAAATGTAAATTGCTTGTCCCCTGGAGGGGAGGTTAAATCAGAAGCAATAACAAAAATGAAAAAAAGGCTAAGCCCCATGATAATTACATAGTAATAACAGACAAAACTGAAAAATGGAAGGTCTCAGGTCACTGTAGCTTTTTAAACAGAAAAAAAATATAAAGGACCTACAGAATTTCAGAAATCATCACCCCATTTATTTTGGAATAATGTAAAAGATCGTTGAAACCAAGATCTGGGAGAATACTATAACTTACACTACATCATATGTTTTTGTCACTCCAGAGACACTAATGAACCGGCAAAATTTCAGAAGGCCCCCCCCCTCAACAGCACATTTATTTTGGAAGTAGAAAAAATCTCTAGCTCAATTTCAACTAAGAAAAGTAACAACTGCAGTAAAATGTAAATTGGTGGTCACCTGGAGGGGAGGTTAAATCAGAAGCAATAACAAAAACGAAAAAAAAGGCTAAGCCCCAATTCCCTCATCATAATTACATAGTAATGACAGACAAAACTGAAAAATGGAAGGTCTCAGGTCACAGTAGCTTTTTAAACAAAAAAAAAAGAATATAAAGGATCTGCAGATTTTCAGAAATCATCACCCCATATCAGCCCATTTATTTTGGAATAATGTAAAATATCGTTGAAACCAAGATCTGTAAGAATACTATAATTTACATCACATCACATGTTTTTGTCACTCCAGAGACACTAATGAACCGGCAAAATTTCAGAAGCCCCTTCAACAGCACATTTATTTTGGAGTACTGTAAAAGAACATACAGAACTTCACTCATCATTTTCGAGTAATGTAGAAGATGGCTTCAACCACGAGCTAAGAGAATACCAGGTTAGGGTTAGGGAATTTGATGTGATGGGAGGGTCCCAATTTATGTTCGCTTCTCACTCTTCATGGGCTTAAACTTTCAGATTTCCTGTTGATGACAAAGTTTATGCTTGGGACATGTGACTTATTGTTGATATTCTGAGAGGTAGTCGTGTAATATTTTTGTCACCGCAGAGACTAAATTGACCTTTTCAATTAACAACACTTGCAGTGAGGTTCAAGATTCTTGAGAAATTGTTAAACTCAATAAAATGTTTTAGGGTTTAAATTGCGTTCTTTTTTGTACAAACTGGTCACAAATTACTTTTTGAAAAAAAGATTTAAAATAAAAGAAAACATTGTCATGAGGTTTCTGTTTTCATTAACTTTTAGTCTGAAATCTAATTCGTCTTTGAAAAACTAAAATAAGTGGTTTTACACCCTATGTTTGAGGGCCTAAATTATTCAATGTTTAAAAAAAACATCAATACTTCGATTTTTGATAATGAATCCTGTTAACCGATAAATTTAAAACAATTAAGAATAACATTTTTTTGTGAAAAATGAGAATTTAAAGATTACTTTTCAATACAACAAATAAATGAATGGATTTGTCGAGAAAGTTTTTCTCAAAGAAGAGGTTGAGGGTTCAGGTCATGGAAAACTGCAGAACTAAAATATACAGGACCTTCCTACTGCCTGTAGTCCGGTGTGCAGAGACAACTGATCTTTTTTTCATAGATTGTAATGCAATTGAATAAAATAAAGTAACATTATATGAAAAATAAATAACTTACAAAAATTATATATACTGAAAATATCAGTGCTTGTTCATGTAGATATGGCAGTTAAAAATAAAATGACAGACAAGCTTCATGAAATACTTAACCTGTTATTTAAAAAAATAGCATACACCGAAATTTACAGACACTAAGCAAATAGAATTTTAGTAAAAAGTAACATTTAGTGATGTTCCAGTTATGAAGTCAAGAGAAGACAATAAGTGAGTCATTACTAGCTTCCATGCATCCTATGCATCTGTCGCTCTGACCAAATCCCAAACTGCACCATCCATGCAAGATGCACCACCACCAGCATCACACAAACTCTTCTTAAACGGAGACTTTGCAATGAGGAATAATTTATCTGCAAGTTGGTAGCCGCAATTGCACCTGTTGGCTTGAAGCGCAAAGACGGCCAACTGAAGACTTGGATAGAAACAGTGAGAACAAACATGGAGATGATGGTTGGCCTCTGCATTTTTGGTGTTCGACGCTTGAACCAGTAATGGCTGAAGAATGCAAAAGACTCAGCTGCCGGTCAGAAGGGATGCACCACCTTGATGTGAGATGCAGTGAACTCATTTGAAATAGGCTCAACCATGACGTTCGTTAAGAAGGACCAATCACTGAGTAGCATTTATCTTCTGACGCCATATTGGTATGTTAGTGTTAAGCAGATCAACAAGGCAGGTTGAAGGAAACAATTGTTACATGTTACATGTGGACATATGACGGTAGTCATTTCTGTGTGAAATTATTTCATTTTTGATCTAGTAATTGTTTGGTATTTAAAATAGATACTGATGTTTTTGTCGATGTCTGATAATGATATGAAGGTAAAGCTGTTGTATTACTGGTTTATTATACGTTTCATGTCGGGAATTTCTGTTGTCGTAGAACTGCTCCCCATACACGATAAAAGATAACAAGCCTTTCCTTTTTAATTTAGAGCCATTTATTTACTATACTTCTTGTCGATACTGGGCAAGTTCGTTGAAGAAGAGAGAGAGGCTTATGCTAGTTAATTTTCTAAATTAATCACCTAATCACCTGTAAGGGAAGGAAGAAGGAGGACATCGTTTGGCTCTCATTTTTCGGGGATCCGCTACATGGCTAAAGCGTGTTCTCTCGTTGGCTTCCAGTCTAGAACTCTTAATTTCAACCGGGAAAACTCATGATCGATGCACAGACGTGACCTAACCCCCCGACCCCGAGGTCTCGTCAACTGTCCCCACAAATCGTGAGAACGCATCGCACCAACTTGCACGAGGTGACTCCGCTACAAATCACGCAAGTCAAACCCGATCTCCAACAGACACGTCCATCCCCATAGGGCCATTATCTAACAAAGCTATATAAAAAAACTCACAGATTAAAATTCAACATAGTTGAAAAATCTGTCTTCATAGAAAAATCTTAAATGAAACTACATGCTTCCTTTTACCTAAAATGTGAAATTTTGGTTGTCCTGATACAAAATTCTAATTCATCTTTGAATGTATATAAAAATGAACTTTTATGCCTACCCGGTTACTTTTCTAAAATAATATCGACTAGACATTCCATTAAAACTTGTTTATTTGTGTATAAAAAGAATTTTCTAAGTTGATTTTTGTGGCCAAAAGTAATTTGCATGTGTAATAGAATTCTAAAACAGTTAAAATATATTTGATGTTGGAAAAAAGACAACTTTTAAAACATTGAATTTTATTTCATGACAAGAAATTTAATTCAAACCGAGTCAAAAGGACAATAAAATAACTTTGTTAATATATTTATTTCTAAAGTTTTGCATTTTTTATAACACATAATTCATTATTTAATCAGTTTTTAATTACTTAACATTGTTTTTTAATTTGTTTATTTAATTACTGTTTGTTTACTATTTTTTTTTTGCATTTTGGTTTCGATCAAAATAAGGACACTATCAACTCCCAAATTCCATCCATACTTCTATTTCTCCCACTTAAAGATAACAAACCGGAAAACAGTCTATTCCTTAGAAAGTGTTGGAAGGGTCTTATTGCTTTTTTGTTGTCTTACTCCTCACTTGTAATGAATTTATACACACAGACACACACACATATATATATATATATGTATATATATATATATATATATATATATATATATATAAGTGTTTTAAGGTTCATATTTTTTTTAAAAGCATCTATTGTTAAATTTAAGAAGGAATAGGTAAATAAATACCTTTGAAGCATTAAGATGCGATATCAATTTTTTTATAAAAAAGAAAAATAATAAATCGGAACCGATTTTTCTTTTCTTTTTTTTTATTATAAACTAGCATTTTTTTTGTTAGTTTAAAGTGATACAAATATTTCGCCAAAACCTGGCATCCTCGGTGTGTAATATATCCTGATGTCATCGGATTTGTATTTTTTTCTCTTACCGGCTTGTTGTTATTACAGCCGGGCCAAATGGGTTAGCTGTTGTTTCCCACTATCAAATATGAAGAATGTGAATGCAGCACGTGATTTGTATAAGTGTTTTAAGGTTCATATTTTTGGGGGTATTTTTAACAATAGCCCAACAACGAAAACGCTGAAAAAACAAATATACAACAAATAAAAGTTACCGTAGCCGATAAAACTGAATTTCCAAGTTAACTGTGACAGTTATTAATGATTATAATCCGTTAAAAGTGCTATTTTCTATAAGTTAATAGTTTTAGAGTAAGTGAAGTGGAAAAAAACCCAGTAATGGCTGCTTCGATAGAAAACACCGAATTCAGAACGAGACGTCCGACTCATTTTGAATTCGGTTGGTTTTTTACTGGGACTCATAGTCAAAGCGCAATTTTTGCATTTTTTAGCCAAGCAGAAGAACAAAACAAAACTACATTTTAAGCAAAAGGAATAAAATAATTTTCTTTTTATTTACATGTCAGTGTGCTTTTATTTACATATTATTTTCATTCGTCAAACCCTAATGTTTTTTTTCCTGTTTCTTTAAAAAATTCCTAACCCAAACCCTAACCTAAACCTAGCCCTAACCCAGCCCTAACCCTAACCTAGACCCAGCCCTAACCCTAACCTAGACCCAGCCCTAACCCTAACCTAAACCCAGCCCTAACCCTAACCCCCAATGACGTAACGACATGCGCACTCATTCGGTGATCAAAATGATCGTTAAAATGTTCGTTTCATAAAATTAAATTTCAAAAATGCAACCCCCCCCCCCCAAAAAAAAACAAAAAAAAAACGCCACTTTGATTATGAGTCCCGGTAAAAAAAAAAACACACACACGTGACACCGATAGCAAAAACTAATGACGCCATTTTGTTTTTTAAATAAATGACTTGAACAAAAATTTTTTTTTTTCATGTCTAATAAAAACCCATTTACCGTACGTAAACATACAAACAAATGGAATAGAAAACTAGGAAAATCTTTGGTCTCTACGTACGTTGCATTTATTTGTTGCATATTCATTTTTTTGACTACGTTCTACAACTTTTTTTCAACCTGACTTGCGAGCTGTAGGGCTATTGTACAACATTCCCTTTTTTTGTTTAAAAGCATCTATTGTTAAATTTAAGAAGGAATAGGTAAATAAATACCTTTGAAAAAAAATATGAACCTTAAAACACTTATACAAATCACGTGCTGCATTCACGTTCTTCATATTTGATAGTGGGAAACAACAGCTAACCCATTTGGCTCGGCTGTAATAACAACAAGCCGGTAAGAGAAAAAAAATACAAATCCGATGACATAACGTTACTTTTCGTTGCACTTCATAACATTTTCTAATCCCATAATAATAGGTACGTGCAAAAATGGCGTCTTCTTGTACGGACTATGCTTATTAAAAAGCGCTTATCATTAATTATGTAATTAGTTTCCGTGTAAACTTTGATTGTGTTTGAAAGATAAAAGCCTAAACTAAATCTCTAAACGAAAAAACTGCATATTTACGTGTGGAAAATAAATTATAATAAAATATGTAATTACGACGGTCAAAACCCCCCAAAATTCAATGAATTTTGAAAAAAATACTTGTAAAAATCCCTTAAAAGATAAATATAAGTTTTTGGGAACTATTTCAAAGATAATTATTAAATTAAAGTCATAAGACACTGAATTAAACAAAAATAAATCCAACGTTTGACTAAAAAGTAGCAAAATTATCCCTTCAAATGTGATAAATGAGTAAAATCCGCCATAACTTCATCGGAAAATGACTTTGTTAACAAATTGACTTTCGCTATGCAAAATATATGGAAGACAAAAAATGTCATAATTTATCATTTTTAACTTTATATATAAAAATGTAATAATAGTTTATAGAAGTTGAAAAATTATTATCCATTAATTTCTTTATTCTTTTTAAGGTTATAAACAAATTTAAGTACCCTTATTTTTTTATAATAAAAAAGGGAATCCTTAATTATTTGTGAGTGTACGCAATTATTTTTAACTGAAAAGGTTCAGTTTTTAATTTCGTAATACTCTGAAATTATTGATGACGTCTGTTTACCAATGTTTTTCCTTAGAATTTGAAATAAAACTATTTTTTAAATGTTAAAAATATTTTTACGTTACGAACTGCGTCAATTTTATCAATTTTTTTTTACATGATTTAAAACTTTAGTTACTCGATTTATTCTTAACGTGTCGTAACGATAAATTACATTGATTCTTTTTAAAATAAAGTGTATTTTTTATTTTAAGTGTGAAAAAGTAAATTAAAGTCAATGACTACACTGACAATTTATTCATTGAAAAAAGTTAAAACAGTTATTTATTGATAAACAGAATTCAATTTTGAGAGAAATAATTGTTTTTAACTTAAATATTTATTAATAAAAAAAGACAAAACAAATACAAATCTTTCCAAATAATTGACGATGAATTGTGAAATGAACGAAATTGTTGAATCTCTAAAAAAAAAATTGAGTTCCCTGTAAAAGAACGGGGCTACCATACTAATGAAAGTTCATCGTTAGTAGAAATTATTCAATTTTCTAAATTCTTTTTTTCGTTAAGTTCCCGGATCTCAAATTTGTCAATTTTTGGTTTATTTTCAAGATTATAAAAAAAATTTCTTGCTTTATTCAATAATAATATCGATAATTCAAAAAAATAATTTTTCTTCGAGTTATAGTGATTTTATTAACACGGTATTTACTGGCCTTTTTCGTAATATATACGAAATATTTTGAAAAAAAATGTAATTGTTAACATCTACGATGCTTTATTTACATAAACAACATTTAAAAAATCATGCATTTTTTTTTATTAATATATAAAAATATAACTTTAGTAAAGGTGCATTTTCTTTTTAAAAAATAATACATTTTCACTACGATTTAAAAAAAAATAATGGTTTCATTATATTCCGTTATTGTTGATTAATAAATATTGACAATTTCAGTAAAATTGGTTGATTTCCTGAATTTTAGTGTATTTTTAAGTGAAGGGGTGGGGGGTCAAAATGTTTTTTCATTTTGGGAATCGGCCATTGATTTTGCACGTACCTACATAATAAAATGTCATTTTTTCAATGTTATAAAAACAACACAACTTTCGGTTGATAATTTGTTTATTAAAATGAATTCTATAAAATGTCTTATTGTTATAGCATATGTTTTTATTTATTTTAAACACATTAATAATAAAATGTGTTGTTTTTGCAATGTAAACCAGAAATACTAACAAAAATGTGTAATTCCTGGTAATCCGTACGTCAGGTGACGTATTTGTTTTACGATTAACCAGGAAGTCACAAAAAACATAAAATTTTGGATTTAACGGTATTATTTTATTTATCGCAATATTTTAATAATCTAATAGAGTTGTTCTTTATGCTAGGCTTTTCCTTCTCTCTTTGTTTATTGCTAATCGCAACCATATCTAAAACAAAGGAACACTTCCTGGCACGGACACGCTCCTGTAGTAAAAAAGAATCCTACATAAGCGACTAAATTCAAGTAATACTTACAATTAGATTGGGCAATCTGCTTTCAAATGATATACATCCTTTCAAGAAAGAAAGCGTTATAAGATGTGCTAATGAAGAAGGTGTCGAGTTTCATGGGTGGATGTCCATATTCAAGATGGCGACTAGAAGAACAGGTTCGCAGAAAAAAAAATTAAATAAACCATTTCGAAACAAGGACGATCTTTTCGATGAATATTACGGGGAAAATTATTTATTTTACTTATTGCAATATTTTAATAATTTAATAAGAAAAAATAAAACATGAGAGGCATCATCTTTCTTGAATTCATATTGTGGGGACAGAAAACTGGTGTTACTCGACGAAGGTGTAGAGATAGAGAGAGGAAAAAAATAATAGCTATGACACATTTAAATGTAGATAAGGACACTCAGCTAAATTCACTCACCCACATACACAAAATGAGAGTCTGCATTTTTAAAGCGATTACGTGTTTAGTTTTTTTAATGAGATGATGGGTTTGGAAGAATGTTGATGTTAAGTCATCATAATGTCTCCCATTATCTCCCTTGATATAGAGACAATAACGAACCATCCTGCCCGAGGAGACACCTTTGTATAGTCAACAGTCTAATAAAGTATTGTTAACACGTTTTTTTTAGTCTCTCTTATATTTACTTGTTATTTTCGTTTTCCAGCTAAGACTCATTGATATCTAAACAATATGGCGGCTTGTAGAAAACTGCTACAAAGTCATCACTATAGACAAGACCAACTTACGCCGCTTATTATCTCCCTTTATACAGAGACAATAACGAACTCTCCTGCCCGAGGAGACACCGTTGTATTGCAATGAGTCTAAGTATTTCGTTTTGTTAACACGTTTTTTTAGTCTCTCTCGCGTTCTTGATCTTTCATAAGTAGTCACTATTTCCTTTCATAGTAAATGTAATATATATATATAACAACAAATGTCAGGATGAAGATTTATTCTTGACCTCACTGCCAGAGACTTGTGTGACGAGTGTCCATATCCCACTTGGGAACTCTAGTCCCATTTAGTAGATAATGGTTAGTATCACCTCAAAGTCTCGACCCCAAACGGATCTGCCTTTACTCAAAATAACGAGATACATCAAACGGGCTGATATGGATTCAGAGATCAAACTAGAGACGCCCCATGGAATGAAATTTTTTCTCTCACTACTGATTGGTCCGAAAATAAGCTTACTGAATAGGCCAAAGCATGCATCTAACCATATGTCCTCAGGCAAAAATGTTATAGCAAGACCTACTTGGCTTTATTCGAACTGCGCGGTTGAATTGACAGAATAATTGTTGCTTCTACAAGTATTCTATCAAGTCAACCGCCATAAGTCAACTATGAATAGACAAATTTATAGCGTCACAAAATCATTGTAAGACTGTGATAGCCGCAACTAAGTAAAGTTATACAAAGATGACCAGAAAACGTATTAGGTCACAGAAATTAGGAACTCGCGAATTCTGGAAGATCTATAATAGTGTGCTAAACAGTAAGAAATAAAAAAATTCACCCGTTTTCCTACAACAATGATGTCATTTGCACAGCTACTGATGAGGCTAAACTACTTTCCCAGCGGTTTGTTTTGAACACTACGTTGGACTCCACAAACAACGAACTTCCAAATTCCCCATTGCTGACTGAAGCTACACTTGATGACCTGATAATCACCCCTTCTCAAGTTCGGAATATTATAAAATAACCTTGACACCTCCAAAGCATGTTGACCTGATTTTACTCCAGTTAAAGTAATAAAAAATGAGCTGGCTCCTTTCTTCTCAAAACTTTACAATGAATGCTTGGCTGAACATTTCTTCCCTGAACGCTGGTAAATTGCCTGTGTTACCAGTGTTCAAGTGGACAAGGTAGGTGAAGCTAGGGTGGATATATATAAAGTATTCGACAAGCACTGGAAAGAAGGACTTCTCATGAAAATTAATTCATATGGTATTTCTGGACGAATCTTAAATATAATTCGATACTTCCTAGAAAAGATAAAAATCCTGTTTGCATATATGGTGGTTCCTCCAAGCAACATGGCATAAATTAATGTGCGTGTACCCCAGGGATCGACTTTTCGATCTCTATTGTTCCTGATTTTCATAAATGACCTCTCTGATGAAATTGAGTCTGTGATGGGTATATTTGCTGATAACACCACGCGCTACTCTTGACATGTTGAAAAGCAGACGTGCACATATCCAAGGCAATGGCTGAGCACTTAGAACATGAGCTCTAAACCGTAGATGAATGGGAGCATAAAGGGGTTGTAACATTTAATGCTACTAAGACAAAGCTCCCATTATAATATACATAGAATGTACTACCAAGGCTGCTGCAAATAAAGTAGGATATTTCTACTATGCTAGATATCTCTACAAGGCAACCATCCGCCCATGCATCTAGTATTGTTGTCACATCTGTCTGGTGCACTATCAACTAGTCTCCTCTTCTTCGACAGTGTACAAAAAATATGTAATCTTATAGGTCCAACACTATCTACATAGCCCCAAACACTGTACCATCGCCGCAATGTTGTCTCCTGTGCTTGTTTTACAAGTACTTCAATGGAATGTGCTCCGACGAACTTGCTACTCTAGTGCCCCCTCAACATAAATACACCCGATAAATTCGAAAAGCAGCTAAATCCCATCCATTCACAGTGTAGGTCCCCAGATGTCAGATGAATCTCTACTCTAATAGCTTCTTTCCTAGAACTGCTAGTCTTCGGAATTCCTTCCCTGCTCTCTGTTTCTCTAACTGTACCGACATGCAAAAATTAAAATGTAATGTAAACAAAATCTCGCTGCTCAACTCCTCGCTTAGGATGTCCTCTATTGTTATGGTATTGAATAATGACCAAAGCAAAGCACTTGTTTTAGGTTTCGGATCCAAGATGGCTGACCCACGTTCATGTAACAGAGCGAACTTTAGTCTCGTGGTATGAGGATAACTCTCTTTGGTTAAATCCTACTATAACATCTCCCCTTTTAGGCGATTATTTTTATTTTATTTAAATGTCCAGTCTTGTAAGTGGTCTTGACAATCTGCCCGACCTAGTTATTATATGGTCTGGGGGAGTGGTCGGTTGATACACCATTTCCTCACTTTCATTTATTAAGGTTTGGGTGTTTTCAGGACTTTCCACTTCCTCTGTCTCCTTGTTGAGAGCTGGTCTTGGTACGATATGTCGGCAGTTGCGTCGGATGTATCATCTGCAGTCGTTTGTTTCCACAATGTATGATCGTGGGGTGAGGGCGTTTCCAACTACAGTGCCTTCGTGGCTGGGGGTATTTGGGCTTCTAAACCTCACACTGGTTCACGTCTCAAGAGTTTTCAGCTTTCTTGCTCTGTGTCTCTGGTTGTGTGTGTTGTTGTTGAGCCTTCTTGTACTCATCCCTCTTCCGAATAGGCTTGAAGTTAGGCCATTTGGGTGTCAGTAGCTTTGGGTGGATTGGAACATTGGTTCTTAATTTTCTTCTCATAAGAAGTTCGCTGGGAGAATATCCACAGTCCATTAAGGTCGCTACATGGGTTAGCAGGGACATATATGGTTCTCTTGCTTTCCTCGGCATTGTCATAATTATTTTTACTATTGCTTCAGCTGCTCCATTGCTTTAAGAAAATCTAGGGCTATTTGTGATGTGTCGAAATCCCCAGACTTTTGCGCAATCAGCAAATTCTCTTGACATATACTAGCTTCCTCAGTCTGTTTTCAGGGTCACTAGTACTCCATGCCTGGCAAATATGGATTTCAGGCTTTCTATCATTGTTCTGGAAGTAATTGAACTAAGTTGAGGTAACTCGACGTATTTCGAAAAATAGTCGACTACCACGATGTAGTTCTGGCTGTTTAGCTCGAATAAGTCAGAAGCTAGGATGTGCCAGGGTCTGGGTGGGAGTTTGGTTGTCAATACTCTAAGCCTGTCACATGTGTTACAGTTCTCCACTGTGTTCTTTATCTGGTTAGATAATCCATCGTCCTTTATTTCCTGAGATAATTGCCTTTAGTTCCCCGTCACCTTTAGGGGGTTATAGAGTGGACCATGTAGCTTCTCCCTTGCTGCGGCTAGTGCCAGTAAATGCATTCTTCTATAAATGTGTTCTGGGATTGCGGTGGCGTCAGCTCTAGAAACAATTTTGAATTTAACTGACATGATATTTATTGCTAGATCAATTCTCCATAGTTTGCTGGGTCTAATTTCAGCTACAGTCAAAAGACCCAGGATGATGTTGTCGTTGCTGCCATAAGAGTAGTCCACATCGTAGTGTACCTTTTCTTCGACCTGCCTGGAAATTGTGTGTATAATAGAATTCATGTGAAAACTGCTCCATATCTAATGGTCAAGTAAAATACTCGTGCAAAATAGTAGATGGGTGTGATACTGAAGATGAATTGTTACAATTTCTCAGAGTGTATCAGATTACTCCAAACCGATTACAATTACAGGAACGTCATCAGCTGAACTTGTGTTCAATAAAAAAGATTAGATCTGTATTCTATAAATTAATACATGAGAAAACAATAAAACCGGAAATAAAATAGAAGAAAAGATAAAAATATTGAGAAACGTATTGGAAGACTAGTGTATATCATTAAACATCCCAAGTGGATTGGTAAAAAAACTATAACAAGACAGAAAAGAGATATAAATTCGTAGGGAAGAGCCTATAAATGTCATCTTTTATTTGTTTAGTGTACCAAAACCTCAATATCACCGGAATAGAAACGGAAGAAAAACGTATAACTTTAAAGATAAGTGAAATTTCAAAGAGGGATTTGTTGTGGAGAGATAATCACCACGTTCTGCTTGAATGAACAAAGAAAACAATACATGAAACAAAATAGTTGGAAAGATAGAAATACTGAGAAATGCATTGTGTATATCATGTATTGGTAAACAAACAGCGCCTTACACACTACGCAGTGATTCAAGCAAACTACAACATCCTTCTCATACATTGTTTATTTACATAAATATTCGATTAATATTTAAAGAAAAAATCATTCAATGTTCCGTTTCAGCGAGAAACACTAACATAAGATCTTTTCTGATAGATTTAGTTAAATTCTAATTTGAGTCTCAGAAATTATTCAGAATGATTACTCAAGTTAATAATCTTCTAGGGACACGGAACCATTTTTAAGAGTAAAACATTATTTTACCATATAAGTGTTCGAAAGTTTTTAAACATAAAAAATAGTAAAATAATATTTTATTTGATTTCGTATTCTTCCTTTAAAAAGAAAATAAGTATATTACTCTAAAAAAGTATAAATATCAAAGGAAGAGTCGAGGTTCGTGATTCATACATTAGCCAACAGAAATCGGCACTTACCTTTTTTAACTGAGCCGAAATTCAAATGAGAAAATAAGTGTGAACATCTGTGTTTAAGGGATTCATCAATGCTACCATCAGTTCATAAAATATGTCGAATTTGGTTAAAAATTTAAAAAAAATCGATTGAACTTTAAAATTATTTAAGTGAAAAAATATTTTGAGAAATTCATAAAACATAGTAAAAGAAATTCATTTGCTTTCGTATTCACTCTTTAAAATGAACATCGTTCTGTCCTTCGACTTGAAAATTATTAATTTGAGTTGTCTGTCCTTAGGCTCGTTCTCGACTTATATAAAAATGGCGACTTTATTTTTACAGACGAGGTTTCCTTTCTGTATATCATGTATACGATGAAATGTGCTGTTTCAATACTATTTGTATTACTCTTGAATAAAATAGATTTACAAAAAAATAAAATCAAGAAACTAAAATATATTTTTAAATCTAAAAAAATAAAACTCAGTACAAGGATCGAATATATTGGATTGATTTGAAGTGTATCTTTAAAGTGTCTTTAATGTTTTTCAAATAAAAAAACGTCTAGTGAAGCAGTCACTATGAAGTGCTATTAGTTTATTCACGTTGTCTATACCAGTTTATTATGATTCCACTTTCTCTTTATCATCCCAGACGTTATTCTTGGCTCTGACATTTCAGTATTGTTTTCATTAATTTGAGCTATATCGAACACCCACTGGTCATCTTGATTGCATGGATCCTCATTCTGCAATAGACCATGGCTGGGTTTTTAGGCCTCTTATATGTATTTGCTCAGTTGCTGCACAAGGTAGAGATAGAGTAGGACCTTTTTTATCAAGGTATAATGGCTAGACCTGGTTGGGGTATTTCATGGTTGGAGTTCCACTTCCAGAGGTATAGAGCTTTACATCATTGCTTACTTCTTCCGGCCTTTTGTGTAAATGGGTGTAATTGCCCTTTTTATCCCGAATGCTGCCCTACCAGTATTGCGTTCTGGTTTATGTATCCGTTCCTCATCGTTAACGGCTTCTTATTGGTTATTCAAAGCTGTCCTTTATTAATAGATAAGGTGCCCCATTTTTTGTAATGATTAGCCAAAGTTTACTTCATATAGGAAGTATTATAATGTTAGGGTTGCCTGACAAACCCCTGTGTAGAGACCGAAGATACCTGATGGTGTTGTCAAGTAGGCATTTAGTTTCCCACCAGTAGGCAAATTTAAGTATGTGTTTGCATGTGCTTCAACATGATTGATTTGTCAGTAAAAAAGGAGCAACATACTTTACAAGGAAATGGTTTCTCCCGATTATGTGTTTGCATGTCTCAACATACTAGATTTTTGTCTAATAGAAAACCACATATTTCACAAGGATATTGTTTCTCTCTCGTCTGTGTTTGCATGTGTAAACATATCGCATTTCTGTGTAACAGCCAAGCCACATACTTCACAAAGAATATGGTTTCTCTCCAATATGTGTTTGCATGTGGGTCAACATACTCGTTTTGTGTGTAAAAGAAGAGCCACATACTTCACAAAGATATGGTTTCTCTCCAGTATGTGTTCGCATATGGGTCAATAGATGGTGTTTGTGTGAAAAGACAGAGCCACATACTTCACAGGGATATGGTTTCTCTCCAGTATGTGTTCGCATGTGGCTCAACAGATGCTGTTTGTGTGAAAAGACCGAGCTACATTCTTCACAAGAATATGGTTTTTCTCCAGTATGTGTTCGCATGTGGTGCAGCATACTGGTTTTGTGTGAAAAAGATGAGCCACATACTTCACAAGGATATGGTTTCTCTCCCGTATGTGTTCGCATGTGGGTCAACATACTGGTTTTGTGTGAAAAAGAAGAGCCACATACTTTACAAGGATACGGTTTCTCTCCAGTATGTGTTCGCATATGTCTCAACTTACTGTAATTTCTTGAAAAGATAGAACCGCATACTTCACAAGTATATGGTTTCTCTCCAGTATGTTTTTGCATATGGCGCAAGAAATGTGTAACAGATAACCCACATATTTTACAATAATGTTGTTTCCCTCTTTGTTTTTTCTCTAAAGGTTGTTTCATGTCGGTTTTTGAAATGCAATGACCAGATATTTTCCAAGTATATACATTGTGTTGGGTGTCAGATTTCAAGTTCATTTTTAAAGACGAAATATTAGATATCATCTTTTTTATTTTCAGCACAATGTCTATTTTTCAATATTCTTCTTTATTTGGAAGAAATGAGAAAAATATAGAAGCATTAACTTTATAATTATTTTAGTAAAATATATTTGATTTGATATTAACTGTAATTATTTACATGTATTAATGTGAAAGTTTTTTTTTAAGTATGATGATGATAGGGTTCATTTGTGATTTAGCATTTTGTATCCTATTTGAGACAGGTGTACTATCAAGTATTCAAGATGAGACGAACTAGAAATACATATAATTTTGATGAGAAAATATTTTTCCAATATATTTTTACTAAATTTGTCTAATTATCTCTACACTGACGATTCAGTAAGGATAATACGTATATGTATGTAGATAAAAAAATATTTATAATTTTTGTCGACCCCAATCTAGGCTGGGCCCTGTAGTGAGTAGCATTAATACAGTCGTCAAGATCATAGCTTTAATGCAGGTTCTTTTATTGTAGAGGAAGATTAAAACAGTTCACAAGAATATGATTTCTTTCCTTTCAAATCTTGTAAATTAACGTAATTCACATCAAGAAATATCTACAATATTTTTCTAAGACATGTCTATAGTTAAAGTAAGTCAGAAAGTGGAGATCCATTCACACCAAGTAATGCATGTTTTATGGTTTTGGTTGCTGGAGATTCTGAAAATATAAAAATAGTTTAAAAATTCGTTTTAAGAAATGAGTTTGATACGCTTTTCAAATAATTTTTTAAGGTGCAAAGCAGGTGTATATACACTTTTCTTGATTGGGCCAAATTAAACATAAGTTTACTCTTTGTTGACCAAATATGCCAAAAAAGTGTTTTCATAGATTTTTATTAAACTCCACATATAAACTATCATTGAGATTCAATATATAATAAAAAAAAAATATTTATTGCAAAAAATGAATTTCTTATTTTTCTCATAATATTGAACTAATAAACCCATAATCCAAAATTAATGAGACAAAAATGTTGTAATTATTTTATTTTTTGTAATTTATTAAAAGTTGACAAATTCGTTATTGATAAAATACGAAATAAAATCAATACATTTGTTGCAATACTGATCTGTTAAGAAAATCAATGATTTTCCTTTTATCAGTATATATTAAACAGATCCTCGTCAATTGATGATGACCTAATCTTGTGAAATGACAACAGTCAGGAAAACCTTGAAGTCATAACCTCAAGCATGAGACAAGACGAACATTTAAAATAATAATAATAATAATGCAAGCCAGTTAGAATGACTAGTATAAAAACTAGCAAACAATAAGATTACCTCAAAACATCAATCATCATATCTATTCTTTAACTGTCTTTATTGTCCTATTTTTCATATTAGTTAGTTCTATCGGATAAAATGATGAAAAGCTAAAAATAACTAAACACCAATTAACAAAGAAAATAGCAAAATTGAACGGAGAAAAAGCAATCTGAAAGATTTATTTTAAGCATAAATAAAACACAATTGACATTAAATATGTTTTTTTAAATAACATTCAATTTTTCATTAAGTACTTTCAAATTCGATCATGATTATTGCGTATTGAATTTTAAATTCCAAGAATAGGAAGTGAATTGCTTCAATATAAGAAATGTGTAAATAATATAAATAATAGTTATAACCAACATATACATTCACTTAAAAATGTGCACAAAATACTTAAAATATAAAAATTAATCTCTTTCATATAATTCAGTACAAATGTGAAATTACAATTTTCTATCACATTTTTGCCACTACTTTATTCTAGTTTAAAAACAAAATGAATTTGGCCAAACATAAAACTATTGTAGTGAAAATATTCACTTGTATGCCAATTAATCTTAATTATTGATTGATAGACTAGTGACTACTGCCTTGTTAATTGATTTCCAAAGTAAAAGTTAAGAGGAAACAGGTATCAAGGATTGCCATACATATTTTTCCGATGCAAAAATCTGAAAAATGCTTAAAAGGATTTGGGAAATACACATTTATTTTAGACAAACAAGAAATTCTAACAGTAACTTATTTAATAGAACCTTTTTCTGCTATTCTAACTTTGCTTAAAATATGAAATTACTCAACAAAACTATAATAAATTTATTTGGGGATGAAATGTCATAATCATTGTTACTTTAAGGGCATTGTTTAAATTAAGTTCACTTCATCATTAGAATATGGAAGTGGTGCTGCCTCATTTTTGCGACTGATGTTATAATGAGCTGGAAAATTAAAGCTGCATGAAAACAAATTGCATATTGGATTCTTTTTATTGCTTTGGTATGAATTCCTTTGCATGGATAAAAGTATCGGCATTGTTTTAGACATCTCCCCCACAAAATTCACATATACCTTCTCTTGGAACATTTATTTCCCATCAGAAAACATTGTAGAATGCAATATGAAGGTGCATTTGAAAAAGCAGTATTAAACCGTTATCTTAATTTTATTATTGTGATTATACAGGGTGGGCAAAAATAAGGGTCCTATTTTTAAAAATTCATAACTTTTTTATTTATTGATTTAAAAAATTTTTTTTTTTTAGAATAAGTAAAGGACCCCTTCCGAAGCAAGCATGAGTCGTATTAGCCCTAAGGCACGTACCCTCATTTAGAAAACATTATTTTTGCTTAAAAAACTCAAAACAGTGTAAAAAACAATACTTTAGTTTTTGTAAGTTTTAAGAAGTGTTTTTCGGCTAAAATTTGTTTTGTTTATTTCAGAAAATTTCGGAAGGGTCAGTCTACACACACATAAAGTTTGGTGAGTTTAACTTTTATTTTGTGGAAGTTATTCAAATTCAAGTTATTCAAATTTAAAGATAGGACCCTTATTTTGGCCCACCCTATATAAACAATTTACAAGAATATTTACTTTAAAGAACATATTTAAAAACTTTTAAGTTACCTCTTTCATCATTATCGTTTGGCAGCTGCAGATCAATTTGTAGAGAGAGAGTATGTATGTTATGATAAGGTAAAAAAATTAGTTGTTTTTAAATTAAGAATAAGAGTGGTACAAAAATTCAATTTGGTTAGGTTTTATTTTAATCACTTTTTCAATTTGTATTCAAAAGCAACATAAAACAAAATGAATGTTCATTTAACATAAAATATAATCATTTTACCAACCAAAAAGTCATATATTGTTTTCTGAAAATCTTTGTAAAATTGCATAGTTTATAAAATGATATAACGGCCAATTGTCCATGCAAAATATTCAAAATCCATTTCATTTAATTTTCGATATGTTTGCATGTTCAAAATATACATATTAAAAATAAATATTTATTTATCTTCAAAAATAATTAATTTTAATAATGAAGTGTTTACAAAACGAGACAATTTTTTTTCTGTGGAAGCAAAATCAAAAAAGAACATGAGCAATACTGTCGCAATCATTGTAGATCTGTCTATTTCTAAATGACTGACAGAAGAAGGAGGCTAAAACGATTTTCATGAAATATTTAAGAATGATCTTTCTTCTGAATATGAGTGTACAGAGAACACATGAAGCAAACACTGCAAAAATAATCTGCACTAAGACTAACATTGGTGCTAGAATTCAATACACAATTCTCAGAAGAATGGAGACAATTATTTGTCTCATTTCCAAGTTTAAGCTGCAGATGATTCTACCATATTTCTGACTTGGTAATTTTTATGCACGTTTTGGTGAGTATATAAGCATATTCCACATAGAAAAGCTCCTGCAGCATATATACTACAGTATGATCTTCAGTTATTACAATATCTCCACCCAAAAAAATATTTTACGTTAAAAAAAATTTACCCCATTTTTTTACTCTCCCCGACCCCCAAAAATATTTTTAGTTAAAAAAATCCCCCCCCCCAATTTGTTTTTACTCTCCCACCCTAAAGAAATATTTTTAGTTAAAAAAAAATTTCCCCAGCCCCCCCCCCCCAATTTTTTTTTTACTCTTTCCCACCCAAAGAAATATTGTTAGTTGATTGTTTATTGTATGAAAGAACTCTTCATACTCTTTTAGCAACAGTTGAGACTGGGTTCTCTACAGTTCCCCCCTGCTGTAACTGTGTTTTGTTGTGCTCAAGTCGTGTAGCACCTCGCTTAGTCTGATTGTTCTATGGGATGTAGCACTTTCTACTCGGATAATTTGTCTTTTGTTCATCCCAACGTCCTGGTCAAACAATTTGTGTACAAGGGGTAGCACACATCTAATCGACCTTAGTAAGCTGAACAATACCCGTTCACTTCTGGGTCTTTTCAGTTGAATTGATGGTCCAGTAAAAATCCTTACAATGTAGTTTGGACTGGATTTCCAGTTTGAAAGGAATAGGTCAAATCATTTGTTCAGATTCGAATTCGAAAAAGATTTACCTTAAAAGGTAGAGCTGAAGAATCTCTATATACACATAATTTTATCCTTTACAAACTGTAATTTATTGTCTGAAGCCGCTTAGAAGTTTATAGCACCTTCTATTTTTCTAGCTTATTTTGAAGATAGGAAGTTCATGCTTTTGCAGAGAAGTTCGTATACAAGGATTGTGTGAGGGTGGATTAGAGATTCTAAATAAGGAAGTTATGGAAATTACAAGAGACTGATTTACTTGAGTCGAATTTGACAAAAAAGTGCATTTGCTCTTCGAGTTTACAGTACTATTCCCAAACACATTCTCAATCCTTCAGTTAAGTAAACTAGTAAATGAATCACAGTTCTTCACCTACTGCTGTTATCAGTGCCATTTCCACATAAAAGGAACTGGTATTTCTAATAATCCTAAATCTACTGAATGCTGCATACATGTTTGACAACGTTGAAGCAAACATTGAATGGGGTTCTCTCATAATCCGGTTTTAGCTAGAATGATGGTATAGATGACATGTCCGATAGGATTGTATGGAATTGAATCTTGTTATCATCAAGATTTGATTTTATATTTCAAGCATTAGTTTAAGTATAAAATTAGATGTTATAACATAAATATCATTCCACAGAATTGGACAAAAGGTGGGCACATGTCCGTGCATAGAAAAGGGAGAGAAAAGCGAATGTGTTCCCTGCCGTGGTTCTTGATCTTTCTGAAGCTCAATCAATTTAAGGTACATCATTGTCTTTATCTTTCATTCCTTCCTACATAAGCCTCATAACTTACTATTTTTCAGACCCAAACAAACAGGAAAACCATTGTGTTCTACAATGGTTATGAAAGTCTTACTAACTTGGTCCTTTTGCTTCATAATCCAGTTAAGGTACAACATTGTTACTTAGTCAATTGCTGTCCCCCCTTTAAATCTTTTTGTAATAGTTTTTCACTCCCGACTTTTATTTTTGCTCTTGCTACCCCAAATTGTATTTATCTCAAGGGCAACATCTATTCCAAAACTCCACCTTTCATTTCTTTCTACCTAAACTTCACAGTAAACCATATATTAAGTTTCCTGCTTTCAGATCACAAAAAAACAGTAAACCATATATTAAGTTTCCTGCTTTCAGATCACAAAAAAACAGTAAACCATATATTAAGTTTCCTGCTTTCAGATCACAAAAAAACAGTAAACCATATATTAAGTTTCCTGCTTTCAGATCACAAAAAAACAGTAAACCATATATTAAGTTTCCTGCTTTCAGATCACAAAAAACAGTAAACCATATATTAAGTTTCCTGCTTTCAGATCACAACAAACCAGAAAACAATGGTTTTTACAATGGTTACGAGGGTGTTACTAAACAACTTCTGGTTTTATTTTATCTCTTTTTTGTTGTTCATAAATTGTATATACGTTTTGTAAATTCAGGTGCAATTCTTATTAATGTGAATTCATTTGTTGCAAATATCAAGAGCCACCATGGAAAAAGAGAAATAACAGCAACACGTCATCTATGGCAGCTGGTTAACCAGAGATGTCAGTCTCAGAAAAGGGAGCAGTATTGTGTTATCAGTCAGATCAGTTGTAACGAGCTGATAACAAAAAATACATAAAAGATAACAAATTCCTAACAGTTCCCAATACCATTAAGCCACGGAGGAGGATTCTATGGTTTGCTTTGGAGGTCTCTAGATAACAGAGTCGCTTTTCAGTTAAAAGCGAATAAATCATCCTTATAAAAGTAACAGAAGTTCTCAACAAAACCAGTAACATACAAAAATCCAAGTCCGGTGTGACCAGACTTTCATCTGCTGTCCAGTCAACCTTTGGCGAAGCAAAACTATTGCTTTTTTGTAGCTTTCCTATTGTGGCCTCGTCCAATCAAATTGAGAGGACTCCAACATAAATTAGTTACAAAATGTCATTGCTGTTCCCCCTCCACATCCACAAATAAATTTATACGTTATTATTTTTAACATTAACTTGACTAAATAAATTGGTTGTTTTGTTTTACGGCATATCAACCTTTTTCGGGTTATTTAATGTTGAATACAGTCATTTTCTTAACATCAATATTTGGTGCATTTTTGGTTACAAAGTTAGTATCTTCAGACAGCCTGATCTTGAAGCAGTAGACTAAATAAATGAAAAGAATATTTTACATCTAAAAAAAACTAAATAAATAAATGAATAGATCTGTTGAGAAAGTTACTTTTCTTCTCAACGAAGAGGTTGAGTGTCTAGGTCAAGAAAAAACTATGGAACTAAAACTAATATTCACAGGACTTTCCTACCGACTGTGGTCCGGTGCGCAGAGACAACTAATCTTTTTAATAGATTCTAATGTAATTAAATGAAATAAAGTTATATTGATAATAGATAAAACTTTTAAAAAAAACTTGTAATGTATCAAGTTACAGCCATTGGGTGAAGTTTTTGATTGGCCCAGAGGTCGCCTTTGTTGTAATTGTTGTTGTTGTGTTGATTATAAAAAGAAGAGACTTTAACAGATCGACACTTAGTGAATGGTGCAGACTTAATAATTGGCGACGAGGATGAGATTCGAACTCACGCAGCGAAACCCCAATGGATTATATATTGAAAATTTCATTAAAATATAATAATTTCTTGATTTGTTGTGATGTATTTAAAATCGTAACGGAGGGGGGGTTGTTTACATGCAAAATTGGCTCATTTTGTACTGCAGGGAAATCTCTCGCATAACACTACAAGGGGGGCGGGCTGACCTGAGAAAATAAAGTTATCACTAAACCGAAAAACGGCGATTGACAAATAGCGGAGAGGAAAAAAAAGAAACACGTTGCCTCTGGATTTGTAGATATTGGATTTCCAACAGATTGCCGGTGTTGCGACCTTGGTTTGGTAATATCGACACTAAGGTCTGATAATAATGAAAGTACTTGTTAAAGTAGCTGTTGTCTGTTACATAGTATAAATAGTTCCCGCTCGATTGCAGAAAAGAAGTAGAATATGAGAGAGAAAGCGAGGAGGAGAAGGAAGAAGCGTATATACCTGTAAATATTACAATCATTTGTTGTTAATACTACATGCTTTGTTAGTATATCGAACAGAGAACAAACACGTATGTATGGTTATATCGGGTCGCCATCTTGAGTAGTGGTTTCTCTATCTTCATTTACCGGAGAGTTGCCTCTCAGAGGAATCTAAGGGGAGGTAACTTCGTCATACTGTGACAATGCCTATAGCCCTCAGACGAACAAAATACTACATTAGAAAATCCCGAAGGTATGCAAAAAACAGTTCGGAAGAGGAAAGCAATTTGTATACAGTGAAGAGGAAAGATGTGATGTCTACTACATAATATAAATAGTACCCGCTGGGTCGAGAGAGGAACTCTTCAGTAAAAGGAGTAGTGTAGACAACGTGATGTAGATAGGAAGAGAAAATGTCATGAAAGAACTATGCAATAAAAAGGACAGAGAGATCCCCAATAAACAAAAACGAGCCTATTTTATTTTAGCTAAAAAGGGGTCATGCGACCATTTATGCAAAAATAATGTAGATAAAAAGTAATCCAAATAAGGCGTGTGCTTTTCATCTCTCTGCCAGAAGCCGCTGGAAAGAACGGACCAACCTTTTCTGACAGTACATCTATATGTTGAAAGAATTTTCCATGCCTCAATTCTGAGGGGTGTTAGGATTACCTATTTTTCTTTGAAGAGGGGTTAATTAGCATACGTGAATCACGTTAGCAAAGAGATGGAGGAGAGGTTGGGTATTTAATGGTTCAGTTGGAAGCGGTTGGGGGTGTCTGAATACCTTACAAGTGGACAAGTTACGATTTTGTTTGCATCCCCCTATCTCTTCCCTGCTTTTTCCAGGCATACCTAATAAGTTACCAATTTGTTTTAACGTGACTAACGTTGAAATTAATTTTGGGTAGGCCTAAGATACTAATTTCTCTGATTACCTACGAGTGAATCTCGGCCGAGATTTATTTTATTTTAAGTTGTGTACTTCTGGGCATTCTGTCCAGGTAAGACAGTGTTTTTTTTTTTTTTTTTTTCTCCCACCGAGAGGTATTTCTCCAACCTTACTTATTTTAGGAGAACACTTTACTTGTTCCCTTGGTCCCGTTTTCATATTAATATATAAATGTTACCAGGCACAACGAGCCGCGACGCTAAAGAAGCAACGTCGCAACTTTGAAAAGCAGGTAAGCGCGCACTAGCGTTTATTTATTTATTCATTTTTCTTCCTGTTTGTTGCTTTGTTGACTGTTGGCGTTTGCAAAGGTTCAGTTTTCGTGTCTGTTGTGGGAATTCGAGCCCTAGCCGTTTTAAAGTTCCAACAATGTAAACAAAGGAAATCATAATTGTTAAGAGGCGCCCCTGTAGTAAAAAAAACAAAACAACCATCAAAATACTAAATTCGAGTAATACTTACTTTTTGTTCGGCAATCTTCTTTCATATGACTTATCTGCGTTTAAAAAAACCCGATTATAATGTGTTAATTAAAATGTGACGATGTTCACGGATGGAGGTCAATATTAAAGATGGCGACTTGTAGAGCAGGTTCGCAAACAATTAAAGAGTGAATTTAAATTAACTATTTAAAAACTGAGCAGAGCTTTTGGTACAAAATAAAGGTTTAAATTATTGGCAATGTTCAAGTACGACTAACTCTAAGAGCAGTTTCTGCGGCGCTGCTACGGTGTTACGCCGCCATCCGTACCCGATAATAAACTTCGTACTTAACAACTTCCGGTATTCTTTAGTTTAATTTTCTCTACTTTCTGGTAGTCAATTTTCTGGTTTTATTTCTTTTGTATTTTATGATAATGAATTATATCGTACAAGACGTACTAACCGCAGCACATTTCAATAGCTACCTGCAGGAGTTTCTCTGGCGTCGACAAGTAAAAGTAAATTACTTCGGCCATATAATATATGCGATCCGACAGTACTATGATTTCTGAAACAACCTATTTTATTATTTTCCCTCTGTGATTATTTATTTCCAGTAACTGTGATTATTTATTTTTAGTAACTGTGATTATTTATTTTTGTCAAATAAATTATTTAAAATACAATTCACTACAAAACTAACCAAAACAGGAAGTTTTTATTATCGGAACCAATTTCGAACGGACACCGTTTCCGGGTGGAAACAACTTTGCTTAGAGTTAGTCGTACTTGAACATTGCCAAATTATTATTATTTTATTTATTGCATTATTTTAATCATTTTATGGGACTAACCAGCAGAATCCCTAACTCAAAGTTCGCAGCAAACGGTGTCCGGTCAGATTCAGTTCCTAATATTGTCGCAAATGTAACCGTTTTCGGCTAAATACGATCTGTTAGAAGCCCGCAAAAAAAACAACAGGATAAAATAACAGGGATGGGGAAATAAATAAATTAACAGTGGTCTTGTTTGAAGTCAAAGGAAAGAGAGTTTATTTTACAAAAGTCTCCGAGGGGAGTTTGAAGGTTGCAAATATTTCCTTCGCGGGCGCAAAAACGCCTTATAATAATAAAAAAAAAAGGAGTGACAACGTACAAGTTGCCTCTTAAAAACCAAATAAACTGTTTTTCAAAACAGTAGTACAATTGTCGTTTAAACAAACGAACGAAATATAATAAATATACTGGGAAAGGGCACTCACATGATAGAACAATGAAATATAAAATCGTACACACAAGTCTCAATAAGTTTAAATGCTTTAAAGTTCTTTGAAAAAAGTTCTCGTACCAACGTCAATGGTGAGTGAGTCGAAATTCGGCCACGTGTTCTTCCAACGCCGCGTTCGGCAAATCGGTAACTTCTTCAAATGCGCACGCGGGATGGACAACTTGTAACAGCTACGATTTCTTCTCCCTTCTTCAAAAGGCACCAATCGCAAAATTCTCAAGAACTTTAGGCTGTTGAATTTCGATTCAACAATCCTTGCGGCAACAGAATTCCTGTGCTGACTCGCTCAGTGTACCCTCAGAAATCGACGTGCTTAAAGAATTCACTCCATCCAAGAGCTGGACGAAACACCGTCCTCCCTCAATGCCAGCGAACTCGAAAAGGAAGAATTCGCCGCCAAAATCTCTGACGTCACTCTCCAAGAGCTGGCACTAACTTTATTCAAATTAGATATTAGTTTCATACAAAAAATCAAAAGTACGAAAACAAATCAATAGGGAGTGTAAAATATAAAATAGAATACAAAGAATATAAATATAATACAAAATATATAGGAGTTACATAATTGTTGGTAGAAAATTTCAACATTCTCCCCTAAAAAAAATTACAACCAACCTGCAGTTGAATGACACCTGTAAACATAACACACAAAAGATGTTTTGATACCAAACGATGTACAGTCGAAACACTTTCGGAAAAAAACTTGCACCTGCTCAATACCACAAAAAATCATCTTCATTGTCAGATCTCCTCTTTATGTGTCTTCGAGCTCTGACACTGGGTTCAGAGTCACACTCAACTGGTTCTTCTAGGTCCAAGAGCCAACTGGCAGAGGCAACTGCATCACCAGAAGTTTCATCAGGAGGACTTTTTGCCTGGTGAGAGTGAGTCAAACTCAACTCCAGAGGGTACAGGTGCTTCAGGGAATGGTTGTGAATTCCCCCATCCGACCTCCTCACCCTCACCGATCTAACACAATCATAATCTCCTCCCACCAGTTCCAGCACTCTACCCAAGTACCAATAAGGCTGTGGGTTAGCTGGATTTTTCACCAAAACCACATCATCTACCTTGATAATGTTCCGGAAACTATTCTGGTACAAATCTTTACTCTGTTCCCATAAACTGAGTAGGTATTCTTGGTGCCAGATTCTGCGGAATTTCTTTAACATCAGATCCCGCGAATCCAGCGCTCTCACAAGACTATCTCGAGCAGAGGGATCATCCACAAAAATGTCTTCACCTGCTCTAAAGAAGACCTCGCCATTATAATTTGGCCGAATGAAATTGTTGGGGGTGATGACTTCCAAACCTGAATCACCAGAACATCTCTATGTGAGTGGCCTGGAATTGACAGCATTCTGTATGTCAGACATCTCTGTCAACAAATCAAAATAGTTAACCCTACCTCGACCTATGGATTTGTAAAGGCACAGCTTAACAGTCTTGATCAATCTCTCCCAGACACTACCAAACCAGGGAGAGTACAAGGGTATCGTCAGGTGCTTCATGCAATACTCTCCCAATCTAAGAGCGAACTCATCAGAGGTAAAGATCTTTTCAAACATACTACAACCTGCCACAAAGGACCCAGCATTGTCCGAATACAAATGTGAAGGAATACCATAAATGTTGATAAACCTTATCGTGGCAAGCACAAACGAATGAGCACTCATATCGTCGATGAGCTCTAAGTGAATGGCCCGGACATTCAAACAAGTGAACACTAACAGATAGACCTTCTTATCTCCCCTGTCCGTCTGTATCCACAAATGCCTAGTAAAGTCTACCCCTGTGTGCAGGAAAGGACGAATCAGATTAACTCTATGTTTAGGCAGGTTAGTTACTTTAGGGTACTGTAGTGTCGAAGATCACGTACCAACGTGATCGGTACGAGAGCAGGAAGCAGCAGCAGCAGCGACATAGCTAGGGACATAGAGAGAGATATTACGACCGTTGATACACACATGTTGTTATAACCCTTGTTAAATAAAGATATGTTTACAACCACCACAATTGACTGTTGTTTATTACCAAACACCACAAACTGGCGACGACGATGAGATGAAATTCTACACAAAAAAAAGCAAAGAAAGACATATAAAAAAAAAAAAGTGCAAACAACGAACTTTTCTACGGAAAAAAAAACACGAAAAAAGAGGTCACACGTGCTACAAGAGAGAAAGAAAAATATACTTTTTTTTTTCTTCCAAAGGAAAAGTACAGAAAAAAAAACGAGAGATAAGTAATTCGTTTGTTATCACATTTATTGTCTTTAAATAACAATCCTTTTGTTATTCACATCTTATTGTCCTTTTAAACAACAATATGGCAAAATTCGTCACATTGGGGGGGGGGGCTAAGCCCTCCACGTGCGTTAGATACGATCGGAGATCCAGAGTCTTTACATAAAAGATGGGTAAATTGGAAAACCGATCTGGAAATTTTCATACTAGCTTCAGGTGTCATAAATTCTGAGCAAAAAAGAGCTATCCTTTTAACAGGAGGCGAGGGTCTGCGTGAAATTTGGACGAATTTCACGGACGAACAAAAAGCCGGACACGAGGCTAATAAAGAAAGAGTCGATGTATTCCGAACAGCTATAGAACTGTTTGACAAAACTTTCGCTCTAAAGGAAAATATCCCTAAAGCGCGTTCAAGATTTTGGGAGTCTGAACCAAACACGGGAGAAACCGTGAATAATTATATCACTCGCTTAAAGAGTTTGGCGAAGGTGTGCGGTTTCACTCCAGAACCGAACGAATTCGTCAGAGACAAGATCCTTCTTCACATAAAGGACGCGGAACTAAAAGCCAAATTATATGGTGAAAGCAACTTGACGTTGGATCGTCTCATCCAAATTATTGGGACGTACCACCACAAAGGGGCCCTAATTTTAGGATCTACTTGTACGTCTGATATAAATAGATTAAGCGACAGACAAAAACCTAAACCAAGCCACAATGTGTCATCTGCATGTTATAAGTGTGGGGGGAATGGACATTTTGCAAGAGATTGTGTTAGAAGCAAGCATCACAAGTGTGGAATCTGTGGGAAAAAGGGACATTTTGAAGTCTGTTGTTTCTACAAAAACAAACAAACAAAAACGCAGAATAGAAACGAACATGACAGAGCCCCAAAATACAGTCGTGGTGGACGAAAGCATTATCATAACAAAGGAATTCAACAGAGTGTAGGGGAAAGGGAAGATAACAAAACTGGTGGCGCTAATGGGTTTAATTTATTCAAAATATCAATGAGTGAAAATGTAATAAACCTCAAAGTCAGAAACACCACCATCCCTTTAGTGATAGACTCAGGAGCACAGCATAATACATTATCTGTAGAGGACTTCAAGAAAATAGAAAAAGAAGGACCCAAAATAAAGCTCCAGCCAGATTCTACTAAACTATACCCCTATGCTAGTGAAAAACCACTTCCCCTTCTAGGAAAGTGCATATTGAAGGTTGAAGTTCCTAGCACAAATCGCTACATAACAGTTCCATTTTTTGTCATACCACAGGCCCAAGCGTCACTTTTAAGTGGTAGAACTAGTAAAAGACTAGGACTTTTAAGTGTGGGCGTTAACGCCAACATCTTGAACTGCTCGGAACTGGATATATGGACAAGAATACTAAAAGAATTTCCAAAGGTTTTCAGTGGATTGGGAAAACTGAAAAACTACCAATTAAAATTCAAAATAAATCCAGAAATTATACCTGTCACTCAGCCAGTACGTCGGATACCATTCAAGCGGCGGCAATGTGTCCTAAACAAATTGCAAGAACTGGTTGATCTGGATGTAATTGAGAGGGTCAGGGAACCTTCTCAATGGGTGAATCCTTTAGTGACAGTGGAAAAAAGGCCCGAGGACAATGGAAAAAGCGATGTGAGGATATGTATCGACATGCGTAGAGCAAACGAAGCTATCGTTCGAGAACGTCATCCAGTGCCCACGATTGAGGAAACTATACAAGAAATGGCTGGAGGCAAATATTTCTCAAAAGTAGATTTGAATATGGCCTACCATCAAATAGAGTTGCATCCAAACTCCAGAGAAATCACAACATTTGCTGCACCTGATGGGCTATACCGGTATAAAAGACTCATGTTTGGGGTAAACATGGCCTCAGAAAAATTTCAGCAAATCATAAGTCAGGTTATAGCTGGCTGCCCAGGAGCATACAACATGTCAGATGACATCATAGTAGTCGGGAAAACAGAAAGTGAGCACGACACTAGACTCGCCATAGTTTTCCAACACCTAGCCGAACAAGGACTGACCGTCAATGGAAAGAAGTGCCAGATTAAAATGACATCTATAAGATACATGGGCCACATTCTGACACAAGACGGCTTGAAGGTCTCGGACGAAAAGGTGAAGGCTGTAGTTGATGCTCCTCCACCAAAAGATGCATCACAGATGAGGAGTTTCTTGGGACTGGCCCAATTCTGTGCTAAGTTTGTGCCCCATTTTGCTAGTGTAACTGCACCACTTTGGGATCTTACAAGACTAGAATCTGATTGGAAATGGGAAAAAGAGGAACAATATTCCTTTAACAAACTAAAGAAAGGGTTAATTGAAGCGCCAGTCATGGCATACTACAGTGTTGAGTTGCCAACTAGAATCACAACTGATGCTTCTCCCGTTGGCGTGGGTGCAATCATTGAACAACAGCAGCTAAACGGATACTGGAAACCAGTATACTATGCCAGTAGGAAGCTCACACCAACAGAGTCCCGATATTCTCAATTTGAAAGAGAAGCACTGGGAGTATTCTGGGCATGCAAAAAGTTCAGTCTGTACCTCATTGGATGTGACTTTCAGATCCTGACTGATCACAAAGCGCTGGTAAAGGTACTATCACCTTCCTCGAAGCCCCCTTCAGCAAGAGTGGAGAGATGGCTGTTGTTTCTACAACAGTCAACCTACAAAGTCATCCACATTCCTGGCCGAACCAATAAGGCGGACCTGCTGAGTCGACAGCCCGTTGAAAACCCAGACAAAACTGAGGAAAAGGAAACAATGGACTACATCTACAGTATCATTAAAGATACTGTACCTCAGGCACTGACTCCCTGTGAAGTGGAAAAAGCTTCAAAGGATGATGCTACGATCTCCAAACTTCGGCAAGCTATATCCGAAAATGACTGGACCCATTTCAAAGGTACTGCATTTCATGCAATCAAAGATGAACTCTGGATAGCAGGACAGATGGTCATCCGAGGACGCAGGATCATAATCCCTGAGGCACTTCAGGGGCGGGTAGTTTTACTGGCTCATGAAGGACACCAAGGGATTGTGCGAACCAAAAATCGCCTACGGTCCAAAGTTTGGTGGCCAGAGATGGATAGAATGGCAGAAAAGCGAGTAAAAGCGAGTAAAAGCGTGTTACCCATGTCAAGTGGTTGGCAAAAATGCCCCTCCAGAAGAACTAGAGAGTACACCGCTGCCTGACCAACCCTGGACCTATGTAGCTGTTGACCTACTGAGTGTCTCCGAAGGGAACTACTTGCTGGCTGTTGTCGACTACTACTCAAGATGGCCAGAAGTTGCGCATATGAAAATAGCAAATGCCAAAAATGTAACGGGTGCACTAGAAATGATGTTCAATCATCATGGATATCCCAACTATCTGAGGAGTGACAACGGACAGCCATTCTCATCAAGAGAATTCAATGAGTATATGAATACTCACGGCATCACCCAGGTGAGAGGGATCCCGTATTGGCCACAGTCCAACGGCGAAGTGGAACGGTTCAACAGAACAATCCCAAAGGCAATTAAGATCGCCAAAGTCGAAGGGAAAGACTGGAGGACTGAACTAAGGAATTTTCTGTTCCAATACCGAACCACCCCTCACACAGTAACCGGAGTATCCCCAGCGAAGTTACTAATGAACCGCGAACTCCGAGGTAAGCTGCCAAGTATTGTAGGAGCGTCCACTGATTTTAGTGACGTACATGATAAGGATGCTCTACACAAACTAAAACGCAACATAGCTGCTGACCAGAGAAGAGGAGCCAGAGACCAACAGATCCAGAGAGGGGACACAGTATTGTGTAAAAATTTACACAGAACAAACAAGCTGGACGCTCGGTTCGAGTCTCAGCCCTATCAAGTTGTGGAAAAAAAGGGAAATGCTGTTCTAATACAACAACCCCAAGGCCAAGTGAGAATGAGAAACGCTGCCCATGTAAAAAAGGTACCCGGCGACATGCAGTATAGTCCTGACTACACCGACGTCCCTAAAGCAGTTTACTCTCCCCCTGATACAACCCACTGGCCCCCTACTTCTACAACAGATATCGAAGACACACACCTCAACCCAATCGATGCACTTCCCATCTCCAGTCCAGACCCTAAGGAAACTGCTCAAGAACCCCTAACACCGGCCCTAACTGCCCCTAGTGGTTCAATCAGAACACCTAGAGTAAGATCCACCCCAGTGTGGCAAGAAGACTTTATAGTGACATAAATTTATAAAAAAAGCGGGAAGATGTAGTGTCGAAGATCACGTACCAACGTGATCGGTACGAGAGCAGGAAGCAGCAGCAGCAGCAGCAGCGACATAGCTAGGGACATAGAGAGAGAGATTACGACCGTTGATACACACATGTTGTTATAACCCTTGTTAAATAAAGATATGTTTACAACCACCACAATTGACTGTTGTTTATTACCAAACACCACAGGTACCTAAAGTAAATAGTTGTATTTTTTACACAAACTACATGAGGAGATCACAGTTTTAATCGCCTGTCTAGCCCTTGGTATCCAGAAACCTGACAAACGGAGCCTATTCAAGGTTGCAGAAATACCCAAATGCTTACACTCCCTGTGCCTATCCAAAACCATAAGCCGAGTAAGGTGTGAATTTCTCGGCAACAGTACCGGGTACAAAACCTCATAATCATAAAATCTGGCTTTTCCGATCCTTCCTCGGGTTCTGATCAAACCATCAGAATCTAAAAACAGGTTTAGGTCAGCAACCAAGTGAGGCACCCGACCGTCCTGAGGATTCAACAAAAACTGCTTCTCCTCGCAAAGAAACAATGATTGCACATGCTTCAATAAATACATCTTAGCACACTGTGCAGGGTCCTGGTCGACATTCCTCGACCCATTCACAAATTTAAACAAATAGGTAGCCACCCTCATCAGCTTAGCAAGTGAAGAATACCTCTTTACACCAAATATGCCGTCCTCATCAGGAACAGGCCCCACATTTTTAATGGCGTTAGATAAAACGACCAAGCGATTGTCGGCACTCAAACAATTCAGCTCACTAACAGGCCAATTGATGTGGTCACCAGTCAACCAAGCAGGCCCAGTAAGCATGAATTCAAGCTGAATCTTAAATTTCCTCAGAGAAATACCTCTAGTGATCAAGTCGGCAGGGTTCTCTGAAGAGTGGACATATCTAAATCTGATATCCACAAGGTAGTTTTCCCTTATCGCACTCACGTTCTGCTTAATGTCCTTTAACCTATTCCGTACAAACTGATTTTTAGTCCTTAAAGAATCAGACAACACCCAAGACAGAACTATCTGTGAATCAACAGCCACAGTAATATCAGAGAAAACCATGCCAGAGTAGGTTTTCAGTAAATTAGGGGGACATTTCAGTGCCAAATAAACAGACAACAACTCCAAGGTTGGCAAAGTTCTACTTACCAAAGGAGCCACCTTTGACTTACCAAATATTAAATTTGCAGAGGACCCCTGCACAATATAAGCCGCAAACTCATAGGCCCTCTGAGAAGCATCACAGAACACCACCAGGTGAGCAGGAGAGTAAGTGTCCACCACATGTCTAGGAAATGCCAGAGTGTCTAGTGACATAAGGTCTCCAACCAAATTATTCCATGAGAGCCGATACTCATCAGGAATCCTGGTATCCCAAACCAACTTGAGTTTCCACAACTCTCTTGATAGTAACTGGGAGACAAAGCGATAAAGGGTCAAATACGCTGGAGTTTTGAGAGAGTATGTCTCTCTTAGTGCTCGCGCCAGCACGTAGGGAACTGCAGGAAACGTGCATTTTATCGGTACTAGGATTATATAAATAAACCAGTACCTTCTCATAGGAAGAATCGTGAACCACCAAACTCCCATCTCTTTCCATTTGCGATTTCAACTGCACCTCATTAGAGTTGCAGGATCTGAGAAGGAAATTACCCTCTCGCATAATTTTACCAGCTTCCTGATAGAGAGACAACAATTTGTCAGGGCAATTATGGGTCTTGATCAAATTGTCCACATAGAATACTTGCTTAAGTGATGTCCTATCACATAATTTAAAATAAAAGGACTGACAACAAAACCAAAGATGAGTGTGTTATACCGATAACAAACTAACTCTTGGCCTAACTTTAAGAAAAAACAAAATTTATTCTTGTCAGCCTCCTTTTACAGTTTAATCATAAGGAAGACTTTCCTGACGTCAGCCAGCAGCACATTCCTCTCAGTTCTAAATTTAAGCAACAGGTCCAACATGTCGCTAAACAGATTAATACCTGGGTAGGCCGCTTCATTTAGAGAAGGACAACCACCTGTTTTGAGGGAACAATTAAATACGGGCCGTATTTTGGTAGTACTCTGGCAGTCGTCCTTAAACACGGGCCGGTGCGGGATCCATATATGGTTTTTATACTGTGCCGGCTCGATATGGCATCTTTCTATAAAACCTTCTTTCTCTCGTTCGAGAAAAACCTTACAGTAGTCCTCATATAGCTGTTTCTTTGTCAGACTCGTAACTACTCGGTCAAGGACCCCCAATGACACATTGTAATTAGAAGGGACAGACCTGATCTTATCCTTGTCCCAAGGCAGCTCAACATAGTATGAGTCGTTCTCATAAACTATGGCATCACGAAAGGAGTCAATCTTGGATTTATCATAGCTGCTTATAGGGTTTTCATCCTGTAAGCCCAATGATTCCAAACTGAACATTATGTCCAGTTTCCGCTCCACGCTGGACTCTTCAAAGGTTTGACAAGGATCAAGATAGTCAGCCTTTGGACTCATTACATAATTCACATATGTGACAGGGCATGCAGAGTACTGGGAAATGATGTTCTGATAACTGTTTACCTTCGAACAGTCACCAGCAGCAGAGCTCTTCTCCGGGAACAGAAAATGTCCAACATTACCAAAGGGAATAATTCCCTGATGAACCTCCCACGCATATCCATTCATAAACCTGATCAACTTCATGGAGTGCAAGTACTGCAACAGATCCACACCCAACAGTTCGTGAACGTGAATCGTATCATTCCTCACACTCGTAAAATCTGCAGCCAACCTAATACCCTTCGCAGAGAAATTCTTGACTGCCGGCGTTAATCCAGGAACAGTGAATTTCATATCGATATCATCATCGATCAAGAAGGGTGTTATGTATATTATATTTCTTCAGCTGCATTTGCCCAGGATTGAACTCAGCACCTTGGGATTACGAGATGGATTACGTGCACTTGAAAATATTTCCGTTAAAGTAAAATTACTGGGTTTTCTTGTCCACGTGACTTTTTAATTTAAATGCGTTCTCTTTTTTTTACCATATATACGTTCTTGGCCTCTTGCCTTGTTGGCATTGTAGTTTTGAATTAATTGAATAAAGCCTTAGAAAAGGTTTTTCTATTCGTGTCTTCTTTTTACATTACAAAGGGAATCTCACGGGTGTACTCGGCCAATACTACTGAGAGGTTGACTTCTCGCATGCTCTTACGGACAGAACCAAGAAAGGTATTAACATCATACGTTCTCGAGTCACCTAACCCCTCCTTGTATCCTATCCGTTTCAACAATCCACTCGATAAGTAGGATCGCTGACTCCCGGTATCCAACAAGCAATTAAAGCTCTGTTCATTACCTCCGTTAATGACCTTGATAAGCAAGGTCCTGGTGCTGTTCACTATTTTGCGGTTACATCAGCCTTCTTTATCACTAAGCACCAGAGTGACTTCTGCTGTTACACTGCCAACATCGGTAGCTAAGGCTATCAGTCTTGCCAGGACAACGGGAAGTAGTATGCAAGCGACTAGTACACAAAGTGCATAAATTAGTCGATTTACACCGGCCAAGTCTCTCTTCTAACGAAGCATATTTTTTACAAAGAAAAGAAATATGTTCGTTAGTCATGCAAAAATTGCATTTATACCGAATTACCTCGGAGTCGACCCTGAAATTTTCCAAGGTTGTCGGTTTCCCACTCAAGGGACCCTTTTTGTACGTCACGTTCCCAGCTTTCCTACTATAGGAAAAGCTGGGCTTCTGCCTTTCAGGCTTTGTAATATGATACTGTTATAGGACATACAAATTTGTCCCAGAGAAGGATAACTCGACCCAACAGTATGAATCATCTCGCTTTTTAAAACTCCAGGCAACTTAGAGAATAAAACATGATTCAGCACCCTGTGGCCCGAGCCTCCCTCCTCCAAACAGTCTATATAAAATGAGCTTTTCAACTCGAGGAGATCCGCCTTTACCTTAGTCAAAAAATGCTTGACTGAAGAATAGTCCTCCGACAACTAAGGATTTGCCCTATGATTGCGTCAATGATGCACTCCTGATCTAAAAAACTCTTCAGTCAGGAGGTCTAACGCAACCTGATAGTTATCCTCCGAAATGGCTAGGGGTGCCATGATTTGGAAGGCATAACCAGATAGGTGATTTTTCAGGATTTGAAGTCGCAGTGACTTAGACCAACATTCATCACGCAATTCTCAAACTGCGGCAAAAGTTTTTGAACGCAAATTTGTCTGTATCCAACGAGCTCGCGCTAAAATTAGGGCAATTTAATTTGGGAACTAAATCATGGGGAATGGGCACCCTCCCAGCACTGCTAGAACGCACCGGGTCGCTGACAGAAACACTGTCAAACTGGCTAGCCAAACTGAAGAGGTCCATCCTAACACTAGCGGCAAACCCATCCTCAACACTATAATCAGTAGCAACTACTGACCCATCCACTTCTTCCTCCAAATAACGGTCGCAAATCTGTTCACTTAAACGATCCACCGCCGCTAATAAATTCTCTATTATGGCTCTCTCGGATTGAAAACATTCTCGAGAGATGTCAACCCTAGATTTTAACAAGTCTAAGCCATTAACGATTCTGCCTTTGTAGGCACTTCTTTTTTTTACAAAAAAAGAGGATGAAACTGAATCGACATACATCGCGTGGTTTACAGTATTCAAAATTGAAATTTACAAAAAAAGCTTTGTTGTCAGCCCAGCTGTAATGTTATCGGCTGGGTTAAGTAAGTAGTAAGACAGAGATAAGTATAGGATAAGTAACAAGGTTTATTGGCAGTCAAAATACATTCTAACTGAGTCATCGCAAGGGGCCGTAACTCACCCCCTCACCGGTGACTCGGCGGTGCAGTAACACTACATGCCCTTTTCGGTTTTAAAGTTCTTTACAAGGACAGTCTTTTAGGTGGTCGAACTTGTCGACCGCTTCTTGTATATTTCCCTTGGTCAGGACCTCTGGAACTCTCTAGTGGGGTGTTTTTTGGTTACTGGGAAGATCTGTTGAGTCATCATCACAGCTATACATATATCCATATCGAGGGGAACGTAGTAAGGTGTTTGCTTCCTGTGGGGTAGCCACCTGAGAGAAGCTGGTTTCTCCGTTCCTTAGGCGCAGATTACTTTTGTTGCGTCGGTGTAGTCCTGAATCTGTCTTAACTAGGACTGACCTTGGTGACAGAGTTTTACTTACTACAGCTCTACTGGTCTTAGGTATCTTGACCCAGACTGGTTGTCCTTTTTCAAAGGCAGGACGATCTTTAGCCCGATGACGTTTGTCATAGTTTTGCTTTTGTCTGGCTTTGAGCCGGGTGTCTGCCCTTCTATGTTCCTCGATGTTTTGCTGATCAAATGAATTTCTTTGAGAAATGGTAGGGATCCGTGTTCTTAGTTTTCTATTCATTAACAGCTCTGCAAGACTCTTGCCGTGTTGAAAAGGAGTGCTGCGATAATTTAGCAGTGCTATGTATGGGTCACTTGCTTTCCTCAATAAGTTTTTTATTGTCTGGACTGCACGTTCAGCGTCTCCGTTTCCTTGCGGATGATGGGGGCTACTTGTGAAGTGCAGGAAGTCAAAAACATTTGAAAAGTTCCTAAATTCACTAGAACTGAATTGGGGACCGTTGTCAGATATGATTGTCTCTGGGATCCCATGCCTAGCGAATATTGATTTGCAATGCTCTATTACGCTGGCTGAGGTGGTTGTCCGTAAATGGGCTATTTCAATCTACCTGGAAAAATAATCGACAATCAGAAGATACCGGTGTCCCATGAATTCGAACATATCCATTCCTATTTTCTGCCATGGATATGCAGGTAATTTGGTGGGTTTTAGTGGTTCTGGTGGATATTTTCGTTCTTTTTCACAGATACCACATTTCCCAACTTTGTCTGCAATTTGTTTAGAAAGGCCAGGCCACCACACACTTTTGCGAGCTAGTGCTCGGCATTTGACAATACCTTGGCATCCCTCATGTAGACGCTCTAGTATGTCTTTTTGAAGTACATTAGGAATGACAAGTCGGCTCTGGTACATTAGAAGTCCCTGGTAAACTGTTATGTCCTGGTTGACAAACCAGTACTGTTTTAGTTCAGGGTCCCGCCTTGCTCTTTCGGGCCAGTAGTCCATCTCATAATATTTGATTACCTGACTGCAGACCTGGTCAGTATTTTGTTTTAGTCGGATATCCTCCAATCGTTTATCACTCGCCGAGATATTTCCTATGACTGAGCGGATAAATGAGTCGGTCTCTGTCTCCTGCTGGATATCCTGTATAACGGGACTACTCCCAGGTGCTCGGGACAAAGCGTCTGCTGTTGTGAGGTCTTTCCCTGCTGTGTATATGATCTCATAAGAGAATCTCATTAACCTCATGCGGAAACGTTGAATTCTTGGAGTCAATTCGTCGAGTCGCTTCGACTTCAACAGTGCCAACAGTGGTTTGTGGTCTGTTTCGACTGTGAATTTTGGCATTCCGACCAAGTAGTCCGCAAATGTTTCACAACACCAAGTGACTGATAGTGCCTCGTTCTTAACCTGTGCATATCTCTGCTCTGTTTCTGTCAGAGATCGTGAAGCATAAAATACCGGTCTCCAGTCATTTTCTTGCTTCTGCAGTAGTACACCGCCTAGGCCATAGCTAGATGAATCTGCTGATACCCTTGTCGGCTTGTTGAAATTGTAATGAGTCAGTACTGGTGCAGAACTCAGTTGCTTCTTCAGGGTCTGGAATGCTGCTTTCTAAGGCTCATCCCAGATCCATTCTGACTCTTTCCTAAGAAGCTCTTGGAGTGGTTTAGTGGTTTAGGCTAGATTCCTAGCAAATTTTCCGACCTGGTTTGCCATGCCCAGTAAGCGTCGTAATTCGGACACATTCTCAGGTCTGGGCAAGTCCATAATTGCTGCTACTTTTTCGGGATCTATTTGTATTCCCTCTTTTGATATAATATGACTCAGAAACTTTGTTTCTGACAGAAAATACACATTTATCGTTGAGTGTAGCTCCTGCAGCCTTCATTTTCTGCAGTACTGCTTTTAGTCGCTGGTCGTGCTCCTGCTGGTTTCTTCCACTTATTAGGACGTCATCTATATCACAGATGACTCCTGGTATTCCGGACAAAATGTGTGTCATCTCTCTATGAAAGATTTCTGGCCCAGAACTTATCCCGAATGGAAGTCGTTTGAAACAGTACCTCCCATAAGGTGTTACCAATGTGGTAAGGACCTGCTGTTTTTCATGTAGGACGATTTGGTAGAAACCGTTGTTGCAGTCAAGCTTGCTAAACACTGTGGCTCCATCGAGCTCGGCCAGTAATTGGTCTGTGGTGGGTAAAGGAAATTTTTCCCGTTTCACGCTCTCGTTTAGCTTGGTAAAGTCGACGCATAACCTAACTTTACCATTAGCTTTTTGGACGGCGACTATTGGGGCACACCAATCAGTTGGTGATTTGACTGGACGGATTATGTCCTCGTTCTCCAGACGTTTCAGTTCTTCCTGAACCTTCTGTTTCATAGGCAACGGCAATCTTCTAGGGGTAGCAATGGAAAAGGGCTGAGCTCCTGCATCCAAACGTATCTGGTACACATGTTCCAGTTTCCCTAGGCCTGTGAACAGTTCTGGGAACTCTTTCTTATACTGGTGTCCTTCGCTTGTCACTCTATTAACTGATTTCAACAGGTTGAGGGCTTTGATTGCTGGTCCTCCCAGTAGAGGTTCTTGCAGACTCTCTATAACATAAAGGTCTTGTTGCGAGCTTACTTTTTCCGTGGCCAGTTTGGCCTCCACACATCCTATGAGGTTTATCTCATGATGACCCGGTCCGTACAGTCTTTTGTTTGTTGGTTGGATGAGTGGGGAATTTTTCCTAAAGAACCGGTCCGGGATTACGGTCACATCTGCACCTGTATCCAGCCTAAATTTTATAATTTTGGTACAGGTCTTAGTGGTGACATTAATTTTAGCCTGCCAATTTGTATTATCCTCAGTGGTAATTGTACCTATATTTTCGAGAGTGACAGAACCTAAGAAATGATTTTCTTCTTCCTCTCTTATTTCTCTAACCTTCGCTTTATCGGTTCTGCAAAATTTTGCATAATGCCCTTTCTGCGAACAAATTCTGCAGCGTGCATCTTTTGCTGGGCAGTCATTTCTATTGTGGAATGGAAATTTCCCGCAGCGTGTGCATTTGCTAGGCATTTTCGATTTCGGATGTGGTTGTTTGGTGAAGTTTGTCTTGTAGGTTCACTTCGTAACCCGGTTGATTTGAGGATCCGCTGCATCGGCACCGGAGGAAATGGTCTGCGTCTGTTGTTTCGAAGTTTCGTAGGCTCTACCTATTTGTAGGCACTTGTCTAGAGTAAGCTGTTTATCAGAGAGTAACTTTTCTCTGACGGTAGCGCTTCGAACTCCGACAACGACTTGGTCTCGAATAAGCCTATCCTGTAGCTGTCCGAAATTACAGTTCTTTGCAAGTTGTCGAAGAGCAGCTATATAGGTCTCGATACCTTTCGATACTTCTTGCTTGCGAAGATGGAATGTATAGGATTCGTAAGCTTAGTGTGTTTCGCCCACGAAAAATCCTCAAACTTCTTCATCACCTTCTCTAGGTCCGTCTTTTCTTCCTCAGAGTTAAACTTCAACCCTTCATATATATCATAACTATCCTCCCCGATAGTTGCTAAAAATACCGATGTCTGATATGAAGTATCTGCTTCCTTAGACAATCTACTAGCGATCGAATAATTGAGAAAATTTCGTTTAAATTTTCGCCAGTTATTAGCAACATTTCCAACGAGAGTCATTCGTTCGGGGCGTGGTATATTAGCAGAATATTGCTTTATGTCCGTGTGAGACATTTTTCAAAAGTATACGATATATATGAGAGAAACAAATTTCTGTACTTACTGTTCTCTCTTTTCTTACTTTTTTGTTTGTTTGTGGGACCGTTTTCCGCAAGTCGTTTGTTTATCGATAGTAGAATTTTCTTTCTCTTAGAAATCCTTTGTTTTTCTTACTACGATATCCGACTTTTACTTTGTTTTTGGTCTCCACAAATTGTATCCTTTATCTGACACCATGTAATGTTATCGGCTGGGGTAAGTAAGTAGTAAGAAGTATAAGTAACAAGGTTTATTGGTGGTCAAAATACATTCTGAGTCATCGCCAGGGGCCGTAACTCGTCCCCTCATCGGTTACTCGTCGGCGCAGTAACACTACACCAGCAATAATAAGGAAATATGAAAAATAATCTCTTCCCTATTCAATCAAGACCGGATATTGTAGCAGTTCAAATAATCTTTTAAGGGGAACGAGGGCGAGAGATGTAACTGAAAGTTTTAAGAGGTGCGCTTGTAAAGAAAAGAAAGTTTAACCCTTCTTAGCAATGGCTCAACATGTAACCGAACTAAACTTAGGGGAAGGGTGCACGTACAGATTCAAATACTGTGCAGCGTCGTATATTTGAAAAATATCGTGATGGAGAGTAAAAGTGGGGGGAGAGAAGGGGTAGGAGCGTCTGTTCAACTTCCAGACAGACACAAAGGAAATATATTTGCAAAATGTCGCAAATTTAACCGTTTTCCACAGCCAAGAAGGACAACAGGTACGTACTTGCTATATCGCTGCTGGTCAGGATAAGCACGCAACGCGGCTTTCAATTGGCGATGGAAGCATTCTATAATCCCATTGGAAGCTGGATGATAGCTGACCTACGGTTACGTTTGATCCCTTAAATCCTGGAAAGTTCCTGGAATAGGTGGGATTCAAACTGTCCACCACGGTCAGTGGTAATAGTTAAGGGGACTCCATAGCGCGATATCCAGCTGATATAAGGGCTCGCGCTACGGATTCAGCCGAAATGTCACTTAGAGGGATGGCTTCAGCCACCGTGTAACACGATCTATGCAGGTCAGGAGATAAGTAAATCCCTGACTGACAGGCCATGGTCCAACCAGATCAATATGAACATGGCTGAACCGAGCGTCTGGAGTGCTGAATGTTCCAAGAGGGTGCACATATATGCATGTTCACCTTTGACTTTTGACAGGATACGCAGGAACGTGTCCAGGCAGTGATATCACGCCTCATCTTTGGCCAGAAAAATCTAGCTGAAATCAGCTTCACTGTGGCTTTGAGTCCGGGGTGTGCCAAGTTGTGAAGGGTATCAAAAACAACCCTACGATGAGTCAGCGGAACAAAAGGGCGAGGTGAATCTGTTGAAGTGTCACAGATGATCTGCGTGTCTGAAGTGGGCACAGGCAGGTATTTGAATTTGCAAGTTGCAAACTCAGGTGACGACAGATCCAGAGTGTCCAGACATGGTTGGTCTAAAGCCATCTGTCGTAGATCGATATCCGAAGGTGAAGACAGAGAATTTATAGCAAGGCGGGACATGGCGTCTGTCGCCGCATTCTGTTCACCAGATATATGTCGGATATCGTTAGTAAATTGTGGAACAAAATCCAAGTGGCGAGTTTCGCAAGGAGAATATTTGTCCGGCTTAGCACGCAGTGTGTATGTAAGTGGACGGTGATCAGTGTAGATCAGGAATTGACGGCCCTCGAGTGAATGCTGAAAGTGTTTCACTGCGAGGTACATTGCCAGTAGTTCACAGCCAAACGTGCTGTAACGTTGTTCTGCCGATTTCAGTTGTCTCGAAAAGTATTCGAGAGGTTGCAGTTGACCTTGGTGCTGCTGTTGCAACACTGCACCTACAGCTGTGCCTGATGCGTCAACGACCAGTGAAAACTGGGCATTGGACACAGGATGTGCAAGCAAGGATTTCGTCGCTAGTTTTTGCTTCACTTCATTGAAGTTTTTCAGCTGAATATCATTCAGTGAAATCTGCTCGTTTTTCTTCTTCCTGTTACGTAACAGGTTGGAAAGAGGAGACAAGAGATCCGCGCAGTGTGGGATAAAACGTCTGAAATAATTTAACAGACCCAGAAAGTGCCTTAGTTGGCGAAGTGAAGTGGGTGATTGAAGGTCTTGTAGAGCTTTAACCTTTTCAAGCAAGGGAGATATGCCTTCAGGGCTGATAATGTGGCACAGGAAAACTAGTGACGAAGCACCGAAAACACATTTACCAGGGTTAATCCTCACCTGGTATTGCTGAAACCGTTCGAACAGTAGGCGGAGATGGGTGACATATTCCTCAGGTGAAGCACTTGCTACAAGTATGTCGTCTATGTAATTATAGACGAAGTCAAGATCTCGCACTACTTCGTCCATGAAGCGTGTGAAAGGTACTAGCCGCATTTCGCAAACCGAAAGGCATAGTCAGGAATTCAAATGCTCCAAAAAGAGTTGTTACCGCCGTTTTGGGTATATCGGCCGGATTCAGTGGAATCTGATGGTAAGCCTTTACTAAGTCCAGTTTGGAGAAGGTCTTACAACCGTGCAGAGACGAAGCAAAGTCCTGTATATGTGGGATTGGGTAACGATCAGGTTCTGTCATGGCATTGAGTCGTTGATAGTCCCTAGTCGGACGCCAATCACTGGAACGCTTCGGGACAATATGCAAAGGAGAAGCCCAACGACTGGAAGAGGGGCCGTATGATTTCCAGTTGCAGCATATGGTTAAATTTCGCCCTCGCTGCCTTTAGTTTCTCTGGAGGTAAGCGACGAAGGCGTGAGAACACAGGAGCTCCTGTTGTCTCAATATAATGTTTTGTTGAGTGAGTTGGATTACTCACAACAAAATTAAGGTTCGTTAACTCTGGGTAGGAGTGGAGTAGGGTCTGGTATGGATCATCGGTTGCGGCAATAAAGAATACCGGGCTAACAGATGGAGTGTTTGATTTAAAACCCGGTACGAAAAGTTCGTATTAGCATCTATCAGCCGTCGTCTGCGCATGTCCACTAATAGATTAAAGTGGTGCAGAAAGTCCGCGCCCAGAATGGGGTAGGGTAAATCCGCGACTGTAACGACCCACGTAAAGTCTCTGCACAATTCCAAGTCCAAAGAACGAGAAATTTGACCGTACTTGGGAATAGGGGAGTGATTTACGGCTTGCAGTGAAATGGGCGACACTGGTGGCTTTTTAGCTAGTAGTTTCAGTGGTCAAATACTGCAAGCGGCCCCAGTATCAACCAAGCAACGTGTTTTGGATATTCAGTCCCTAATGAAATATGCACGGTTATCATGAAACCTAGTGGAGACTGTGCCGATCTCGGGTCCCCAGAATTTAGTTTCCCTGGTTCAAAAATGAACAGGGGCTCTTGCATTTATGCGCTTGTGCGCCAAATCGACTGTGGTAAAAGCACAGTCCTGGCTTGTTTGAGTGGCGATGGTGTGGGGACGACGAACGATTACGACATCTAGGCGATTGAGTTCTGGACATGGCTTATTTTCGCATGTTTCTCTCAAGTCGCTCTATTGCCTGGAGTATGGCCAATGTGACCTGTTGACTGCTGTCTCTGGCGTTAGCAGATAAAGAAGAGACTTTAACCTGTGGCTGACGGTGGGGAATGGGGTTATGTCGAATGACACAATCCATCACTTTATCTTCCAACGCAGCCACTATGTTGACAGAGCTTGTCTCCACCATAGGCGCCAGAATTGCCTTGACCTCATGCGGCAACCTAGAAAAGAAAAGCTGCTTTATGAGGGTACTATCAGCGGATGCCTCTCCTTCCACCAGTTCTCTCATTCTGCGGAGCAGCTCACTTGGCTTGCAGTCACCCAAATGCTCGTCGTTTGAAAACGCTTTTCTGCTGAGAGCGATGTGCGTCATAGGACCTCCCGCTTAATGCTGTCATATGTAGAGCCAGGCAAAATATCTGTTATTAAGTCCTTGACAACTGGGGGTAAGGACGCAGGGAAGGCACTAAATTAAATGTGCAATTGCCGCTGCACCGCTATAGTATTTGCCACAAAATATGATTCTAGTTGGGCGAACCACACTCGCACGTCGCCGGCTAAGGCAGGTACTTCGCTGCCCATCTTTCGGGGTGAGGGAGGTGGTATTTCTATACAACAGACCAAAAAATTACTTCGAAAAATGGGGGAAAACGTTATTACAAAAAGCACTTGAGGGAAAAAAAGGAACAAAACGAAAGGGGAAAATATGTGTTTTATAAAGAATAAATAAATAATTGTAGCAAAGAGAAAATGTGTGAGCGTATTTTTTTTTTTGTGTACTGGAGAAGAAAAATAATGTGTGTACTCACGTCTTTTTTAGCCTTTTCACAAAAAAAATATATTCGTAAAAAAAGTTCGTTTTTTTTGTTAGAAGGCGAAAAGAGTTCTCTGCTTTGAAAATAAAATGTTGAGATGGTCTTGTTGGCCTTTTTCTTTTCTTTTTTTATCGAGTGTTGTAAATCTCTCTTGGCGAGAGAAGAAAGAAAATGTTGGTTGCCGACAGCACGTGGCGTCTCAAAAAAGACGAACTTGACATAAAAAAAAAACTTCGACGTTGGGAAATTTTTTTTTTTTTTTGATACTTTCAAATATAAAAGTATTTTTAAACGTTTTTCTGTCAGGAATTCCTTCTGTGAAAGAGAGAAAAAATATTTTGAGGAAGAAGTTTGTCACTTTTTTTTTTTTTAAAGCGGCACATGCTTTTAAGTGCGAAAGGACAAAAGGAATGCGTTTCAATAGTTTTTACTTGGTTTCCTCTTTTCTTTTTGCGTTAAAAAGAAATGTCTTAAATTTTGTCTTCCTTAGTTTCGAAGGAAAAACAAAATGTATTTTGGAGGTTGCCGAGTATAGAAAACGTGGTTTCTTTCGTTTTTTCTCTCAAACGGAAGAGTTTTCTTGGATGTCGCTGAAGGTGTCTTCTGTCAAAACCTTGTTGCTTTTTTAAATGTGGCTTTTGTACTTTGTTGTTCAACTCAATTTCGTGCAAGTTTTGTTTATCACAAGGTCTGTGTTGAATCACGTCGGGTCACCATTTGTAATTGAAGGGAGTGTTGGTCCCTTCCTTGAATTTATCTCACAAAATGAATTGAACGAACAACAACTGAGTAACAGGCAACAAAAAGGGGTTTATTTAACAGAGGGTTACCTATACCGTTTTGTATAGGTAGAAGAGAGTGAGACAGTGTCCGGTTGAGGAAGAGGAAGAATATAATAGTTCTTAGGGCTGCCCGTGGGGTTTCTTCAGGTGAAGATGGTAGTAGTCTTCGAGTGAGGCGACGGCGGCAGGAGAAAGAGCGTTTCCTCGTTCCTCGCTGGTGCTCTCTGAGATGTGTTCAGGCTGGTGCCAGGAGGTCGTCTCTGCAAGGCCGATTGAATGGAGAAAAGAGTGATTTTTCATTTACACCGGTTTTTATAATCAGAAGGGCAGATAACTTTGGTGTCGCTTTTCAGCACAACCTGTCGGTTAATAAGCGGCACCTAACGGGCAACCGGTGCAGTTATGTGTGAAAGAAAGAGGAGGTAACTGCTACAGAACTTCATTGAGTAATTTGTACAACTTTAATGTGCCAAATATGTTTAATAAATTGTTGTTAATATAAACGTTTGAGTGCTTGGTTCTCATTTCTTATCGTTGTTGTGTTGGATACTGACGTTTTTGCTCGTTTCTGCCATGTTTAACAAGAATAGAATTCGTTAGTAACCCCACATATAACCCTACCCCCACACTATGTTGACAATTTGTTTCTTTTTGAAATATTGAAGTTAGGACCATAAAGTACGGTGTGAGGTTTATAATATTTCTTCGTGTCAGTGTGCAAAAGCCGTGTTTTAGGTCTTTAAATTGCTAATTTAGAAGTATTTTGATTCAGGTGTGCTCCTAAAATATACGAGAAGCTGTCAATTCATATTTACGTCACGTAAATTATTCATGCATTTCGGCATTACTTCCCAAAACATATTTTTTATAGGAAGTTTCAGAGTACACGTCAAATTACGAAAGGAAAAATTAACCGGAAAAATATAGTTGCCGTCTTTATAAACTAGTCAAAAACTAGGCTAGCTTAGGAAGAACGATAACTTAAATAAAAGTATCTTCCTCTAGATTTCTTTTGTGCCAATGGAAGAAAAGTGATTTGATTTTTAAATTGACAATTTAAAAATATTATACTTCATGTGTGCCCTTAAACCAAAAGAAAAACGGTCAATTCTTATTTGAGTCACGTAAATTACTTAAAGTGAAATGGGCTTCAGCATTATTCTAAACAACGTATATTGATTTTGCTGACAATCACTGATCTTTAGCCCCTTGTTTTCCGTCTCCATCACTTTCTTGCATATATATCTTCTTTCACAAAGTTACCATGGGAAGGTAATATGATCCGTTTTTATGGTCAGCAGCTGATTTGTTGGAAAATGGAACAGAATCATGAACAGAAAATGGTTCGCAGCCAAAGGGCGAGTATTTACAATAGCCAAAGAGCAACTATTTACAATAGCCATTGCTTCATAAAAGAAGGTCTACAAGGACAAAGTGCTCAACCTATTTTCAGACATTGGCAAAAGTTCCGCTAGTACTATTTTTATTGACCCAATCTGCCTTTCCCAGACTCCTCCCATGTGACTGAAAGCAGGGTTATTCAAGATAAAATCACAACTGTGTCCACACAGCATACCCCTTAACTTTCCATTGTTTAGCTTCTCCAGCTCGGCTTTTCATTCATTTCTGGCACCCACAAAATGTGTTCCCTGGTCACAACAAATGCTCTATACCGGTCCATAGATTGCCATGAAGCAACATAGACAATTTATGAAGGCATCTGGTGTCAAGTCTTCTAGAATTTCCAAGTGCACTGCTTTGAGTGCCATGCAAGGTAATATAGCACCATACTGTTTAAGCGATTTCTTACCTTCTTTGACAAGAAAGAGGAAAACAAAATCAATTCTGCAGTAAGTGAACAGGGGTGCTGATTGTATTTTATTTTCAGCCAGACCGATTACTTTTGTATTCGAGTCTTTCCTTGAATGTGTTTACATAAAACACACCTGAATGGAATGAGAACAGAGAACCTCCTCTTTCTGAGAATGGTTGAGATCATGCATCGATTTTGCATCACAGTTTGCTCATGCTTTGAAGCCTCTAAATTGCCTATTCGAAATGAGTTTTGTTTAGTTGTGCTCCTAAACCAAAAGAAAAGCAGTGAATTTCTATTTTAGTCACGTAAATTATTTTAGCGTTACCCCATAACCTCATATTTTTACTTATAATCACATTTTAATAAAAAACAAAAAAAAACATTTTAAAAATCCAAGTCTTATGATGTTTCATCGTACATGTCAAAAGCCGAAATGAAAAATAGACCAGAAAAATATAGTTACACTCTAGTCGAGAACTAGTATAGCTAAGATAGAACACTAACTAAATAAAACAAACAAAATAAATAAATGAAGAATACAATAAAAATAAAGAATAACAAATTCAAAGAAACTAAAAATATAAAGAATATACAAAATAAAAAAAATATAAAAAATACAGAATACAATATAAAAATGAAGATAACAATTATAAAACTAAATAAATAATACAATAAAAAGAAAAAATATAAGTAAAATAAATTTGAAAATAAAAAATACTAAAAGGGAAAAAAACTAAAAATTAAAATAACGTTCTATTAAACAAATTTACAAATAAAACTATTATAAAAAATTAAAGACCAAAACATGAAAGTTTTAAGAAAAATTTTATTCAAATATGTGAGGAAATATCTTAAATAAATGTTCTAACTTTTCTGTTCAAAAAGCTAAAAACATTCATAAACTGACTACATCTTTAATTTAAATATGTTGTAATTCAAATTAAGACAGTTTTTATTAATCAACATATTAGTTTGGAAAAAGAATAGTGTTATATAAGGAACTGCAGCCATTTTTGGCAATTCAATTTCCTTTTTGGGGGTAGGAGGTTTTTCTTACCCTTTAAAAATCTGGTGAAGCAGTCAGTACATTGCCTATGTTGCACAGTTAGCTGTTTCAACCAGGAATTAGGTATATTGTCGATGCCAGGTTTCTTATGGTGCCAGTTTTTTAGATATGTTATTACTGGCTCTGACATATCGTGTTCGGTCTCATTCTATCCTTTGGATGTCCTTAATCCACTTGTCCTCTTGATTTTCTTCAAGGTAATTTTCATAAAGGGTCTCCAAAATTTACTCCAGATTTTGCTAGTCAGCAGGTTGTTCCACTATTCCGTCTCTTGCAACGTTCCTGCAAAACATACTTGCATTCATTTTAAACTATTTATTTTGTATCTAGTTCTTCTTTACATCTTAGTACTTAATTCGCTTGGCAAACGCTGGTATATGCCTCCAATCTCCCTCAAACGCAGTATTTTTAGTGAGTCTGTGGATATTTTCCAACCAAACACGTTTTATGGGAGGTCCAAGGAATTGGCTGATTTGGCTTGACTTTTTCCTATAGATGTTCGATTGTTTTTGCAGCTTGGGCTCCCATGCAGATAGAGTCCTCCGAGCTCTGAATTTTATTTTATTTTGATGAACATTTGCTTGTGGAAATATGTCTTTCAACAAAAGACCTAACCACATATGTCAGGTGATTGAGTTCCGTGAGGGATATGGAGGCTGGTACCAGCATCTTAAGGGAAGTATTAACTTTATTTATAAGGGTCTTAGTGTTATCATAGGCTTGAATTTTGGATAGTTGTCTCCTATTTTCTAACTTCATTTCCCTTATAGTATTGCTGAGGTTTTCCTTTTTTTCTAATTGTTAATAATCCAGCTCCACTGATGTTTGTGAATGTAATGGCAGTCCAGGTGACAATAGTGCCGGTGAATATGTTTCTGATGATGTATCTGGTGAGGTTTGGTGGCCTAGTGATTTGTATGGGTTCAGTGTCAACTGAGGTAGGGTATATTTGGAGCTATTGGTGATGAAAAAGAATGGAAATTGTAAGGTAGAGTATGCTGGTGTGGACTACTGTGGTTGTGAGTCTATTATTGTTGGTGTGGGTGTATTGATGGAGTTGTGAATATTGGTGTTTCTGCATGTATTGTTGATGCTTGTTCGGATATTGTTGATATGATGGGCTTTTCAATGGGGTTATTGTCGTTTGTTATCAGAGCTGCTACTGTGTTCTTATGAAGTAAAGATATACTGAACTGAAATCTCACTGTAGGCAATTATAGCTTTCCAAGGTCAGCATCTTGGAAGGTAATTTTCGTTTTGTTGGGTGGAAATAGAGAATGTGTCTCCATGATTCAGTGATTTCTTTTTTCTTCCTATATTTTGTTTGACATACTCCATCAACCATACAAGAGTTCACTTTTTCTCCTTATTCAACTTCCTCTCCTGTCTCTGTAGAGATTCTTCCACCGGAATTTGTAAATAGTATCATTCAACATATTTTAGAGGTTCGGTTTTGGTAAAAACTATTTCTTAAGGTGTAATATTTCCAAATCTTCTATATGATTGAAATAATGTTTGCAATTGGTGTGTGCGTTTTTTTCTTTGTTCAGAGAGGGTCGATCCCTGAAGTTCTTCAGTTAGGATTTCTTTCAAAATCATACTCTAATTCTCAAACATTCAGTAATTGTAGTGATAGAGCAATAACTACATTTCTGTAACAGACCAATTTTCAGGCATAAACCCTTGTGTTTCTTGCTTTGGTCGTTAAATAAAAAGGTAGCTCCGAGCCAGGCCCTTCATCTAGGCTTGGTGACTTTCTCCATCATGTACGTTCATATATTTTAACATATCGGATTTGTCTGAAATAGCAGAGCCACCTACTTCACAAGGAAATGGTTTCTCTCCAGTATGTGTTCGTACGTGTCTTACTATAGTGGAATTTTGTGTAAAAAAAGTAACATATTTCACAAGAATATGGTTTCTCTCTTGTATGTGTTAGCATGTGTATCAAAATTTAGGATTTGTGTATAAAAAAAACTACATACTTCACAAGAATGTTTTTTTTCTACAGTATGTGTTTGCAGGTGTGTTAATATAGTAAATTTGCATGAAAAGACAGAGCCACAAACTTCACAAAAATATGGTTTCTCTCCAGAATGTGTTCGCATGTGTTTTTTCATATTGGATGGATCTGTAAAAGATCTACATACTTCACAAGAATATGGTTTTACTGTTCTTTTTTATTTTTCTTATCTTTCTGTTTTTGCTGGAGATGGGGTATCATACCGGATGCCAGAGATTCACTGGCTATTTAAGATACTGAAGCCTAGAGATCGTTTTAAGATTCTAACCGTCCCTTTAAGTGCAGTTGTTTGTATTTCTCTTGCACTCGGTTCACCGGGTATACACACCAGATAGCTTGAAATTCTTTTTCATTAGTCCTGTTGATCCTCTAATTACTGGTATGATGGAGATTTTCCTAAGATTCCAGTTTCTTTTCATGTCGTACATAAGACCTTGGTATTTCGGTATCTTTTCCCTTTCAGCTCTGTTTAATCCTGCATCATTAGGGGCACTGACTTCAACTAGGGTTGCTACTTTCTCCCTTTTATCCTATATTACGATGTCAGGTTTAACAGCTCCGTTTTCTCGATATGTAGCTGTAGGGATTGCATAGTCATAGTGGATGGTGTATAAATTATTTATCTCTCTCCAGTATGTGTTTGCATGTGTCTCAACATATTAGTTTTGAAAGTAAAAGAAAAGCTACATATTTCACAGGAATATGGTTTCTCTCCAGTATGGATTCGCATGTGTGTCAACATATTAGTATTGCATGTAAAAGAAGAGCCACATACTTCACAAGAATATGGTTTCTCTCCAGTATGTGTTCGCATGTGCATCAACATTTGGGATTTCTGTGTAAAAGAAGAGTCACATACTTTACAAGAATATGGTTTCTCTCCAGTATGTATTCGCATGTGTATCAAAATTTGGGATTTCTGTGTAAAAGAAGAACCGCATACTTCACAAGAATAAGGTTTCTCTCCAGTATGTGTTCGCATGTGTATCAACATTTTTGTCTTTTGTATAAAAGAAGAGCCACATATTTCACAAGAATATGGTTTCTCTCCAGTATGTGTTCGCATATGGGTCAGCATATTATATTTGTGTGAAAAAGAAGATCTACATACTTCACAGGAATATGGTTTCTCTCCAGTATGTGTTCGCATGTGTGTCAACATATTAGATTTGCATGTAAATGAAGAGTCACATACTTTACAGGAGTATGGTTTTACTCCAGTATGTGTTCGCATGTGTGTTAACATATTAAATTTGTGTGAAAAGGCAGAGCCACATACTTCACAGGATAATAGTTTTTCTCTTTTTTGTTTCATTTTAGTTCAGTTGAAGTCTTCAGAAATCAAGAAGACCCTTCCTGGGGCTAACACTTTATCTCTTTATGAGATACATAGATATTTGAATATTCTATTTAAGTCCTTTTTATTTCTCAAACGTTGAATTAGTAAAGAAGTTAAGAACATTAATTCTCTTCTCCCCAATTAACCATTTAACTGTTTTAGTATCTTTCTTGTTGTCTCTTTATCTTAGCGGATTCTAGGACAATAATTCATCTAGTCTGGTAGAGTATCCAGTTAAGTGTTGTTATTTGAGGTAACATGACTACGAAAAGGTGCACTATTTCTTCGTATAAGCAAGTATATAGCCGTACTGAGGGGATTTAAGTTGTGATGTGAATACTATCTTATTTTGAATTATTTGGTCAGAGGTTCTTTGTAAGGTGAAGTATTCTCATATCAGGTTGTCTTGACAAACCCCTGTACAGAGAGACAAAAAAATATTCTATAATAAATTTGTACAGGACAAGCCACATACTTTACTTCGTTTTGTCTCTGAAAGTTGTTTTTCAAAAGCAAGGACCCAATACGTGTTTGACGCGTGACTAATTAAAATTTACAATATTTAAAAAGGTTAAACGTAGAGTTTTTTAAAAATATTATAGTCAATGTCTAACCTGAGCACTTAAAAATATTTTGACTCGATTCGTAATTAATGTTGTTTATTGTGGGGCGTTTGGTCTTTATGTACAAGGCCTCTAGGATATTCATTCTTTTTACATTTGAGTCGTAGTGTAGAATTTTCGTGTTATTAACTAAAAGTTGGCTGAATTTTGAATGTCAGATTTCAAGCTCTTTTTTAAAGTTGATATCATTATGCACAATGTCTAGTTTTTAAAAATTTTGTTGGATGAAACAAGAACAATTATAAACATTCAATTTTTAATTCATTAGTAAAGTATGTTCTAAAATATGTTGTGAAAAATATTTGACTTGATTATATCTGTAATTATTTATATTCATTGATGTGAAACATTTTTACAAATACTGTTTAAGTATTATTATAAGGTTCTTTCCTTGGTACAGGTATTCCATCTTGTGTTCACCTAAATAAAACTGGAGCGACCAAGAAATATATATACATTTCATAAGAAAATGTTTTTCCAATATATTTTTATAGAAATTATCTTGATGAAAAAGAAGATACACACAGTTCACAAGAATAGGATTTCTTTTGTCAGACGTTTTAAATTCATGCAATTCACATCATGAATTATCCACAATTTCTTTTCATAAAGACATTTCCACTGTTAAAAATCACCCAAGGTATGAAGTTCCATTGAAATACAAGAATGCATTTTTTATTGTTTTTATTGTGGGAGATTCTGCAAATTAAAAAAAAAGTTTAAGATATTACTTTCATACGTGTTTGCAAACAAAATTATTTTTTAAGATGTTGAGGATCAAAATTAGAGATACGTTTAAACTTTGTTGACCAAGATGCCAAATTGAAATGTTTATAAAGATTCGTATTAAATGTCCACATATTGTTAAAATTTAATATGTAATAAGTACATTTGTTACAATATGGATTTGGTAATACAAATAAAATTCCATTGATCAGATAATATTGAACTAATAACTCACGAATTGGTTAGATAGAAAATGTAATAATGTTCCTTTTTCTAATATAATCTAAAAAGAAAGAAATTCTATAAATCTACAAAACAAAGAACTTTTTAGATAATAGAAAAAAACCCATATTGATGTTTTTCAACGAAATAAATTTTTAATAAAGTGTTTATAAACGAGGCAATTCGATTCTATTGGAAGCGAAAACAGAAACGAACTTTTACAATCGCCATAGATCTGTGTATTTAAAAATAGCTGGTAGAAAAAAGAGGCTAATGATTATTTTCTGACAGGGGCTGTGTAATTGATATTTAAATTATTTAAATTAAAAAGACTACTAAGTTTCTTTATTCAAATGAGTTTTCTTGTCCAGAAGTATTCATGTTAATTGAAAGCTTCTATATACTGATGAACCTGTTATTAGATTGATGGAGGGAAGTAAACATAAATAGATCTTAGAATCAATTGTATATAATGTGGTACATATGTCAGAAAATATGTGAAGCAAGCACTTGAGCAGTATTGCAATGACGAACTCCTCTTCCAGATCATGAAGAGTGAACCAGAATTTAAAAGGCTTCTCAAAAATTTTTAATAATTCTAGAGTGAACCTACGCAGGTTTTTATTTTCCATCTTTCTCTCAAATCCATCGTTATTACTAACACCTGTCTTTTCGTTGGCCTTCCTGTGACCCAGCCTCTCTGATCAGCAAGCAGTTATGCTCATACATGTCTCTTGTGTTCTGAGCTGCTATCTTAGGTATTGGTTGATGTGACGTCAAAATTCTTATGCCCATACTCACAGTACCCACACGCAGATAAAGTCCACCATCTTGAAGAAACCCGGTGGGGAGAAAACTTTTGTTTACTGGACAGTACCCCCACGTTGACAGCTATAATATTCAAGCGGACTCTGGACCTTTCGTGGGGTCACAACTGCAAGCTAACCGAGTGGAGGCAGAAATCTAAACAATCTTCTCTACAGCAAACTTGTGAGTATAATTTTACTTCTCTTGAAAGAGTTTCCCAATTTAATCTTTGCATTTGATCATATTCTCCTCTACTCATTCATGCCGAAGTCTTCTGTTCTGTTCAGATTTAATCTTTCTCTGAGGTCATCAGATGTAAGCCTGTCTGTAAGACTCACAGGAAACAATCACCTAATTATTCTGATATTATTTCTGTTCATGCAACACATTTCATATCCATATATAACTACACTGCATACACATACCTAATAGACTCTTTGTTAAAAGTAGTAATGCTTAGCTGGTTAGTAATGGCAGAATTTCCATGAACTTATTTTTATTCTCAAACAAGGATAGATCATCGATCAAACCAATAAATGAACACATCTGCCCCAAGCAAATTGATTGCTGTGGTTACATATTTTCTTTGGCTAACCCTTCTGTTAGAATGCTGCAAGCTACAGGTGGACATGATGACATCTTGGGTAATAGTTGTCTCCTTTTGGGTGTCTACGTTACTGAGATTCTTTTTTATTCTTATGTATTCACGTTTCAGCTGCATGTGATTCCACCTTATGTCTGACTTAATAATCTGGTAATCCTTTCTGCCTCTTTTTGGGAGTGAAGTATCACATCTCACTTAGCAAAGGTCTTGTAGCATATATACTATAGTATTATATTTAGCTCCCACATAATCTTAACCCCCATAAGTCTTTATGATATGACAGATGTCATTATATTCTTCTGACAACAGTTAACACTTGAGTTTTTACACTGCTGGTATTAACTTCTGCTGTGCACAAATCAGGATTAGACTGGAGGGCTACTGGAAACCCACTGGGACCAAGCTACTATTGGGTGTAGCAACTTGCTCTAAGACTTATTATTCTGCTGGGTCTAACACTTTCTGTTTGAATTCCAAACTTCGGCTTAAACAGTTTGTGTGGGAGGAGATCGCCATAGTCCAAAATAACTCCAGTAAGCTGAAAACCCTGTGGTTTGGTCCCTGGAACAGTATTCTTTCTCTTCTTTTTTTACAGTTCGATTGATGGTTCAGTTTAAATTCTTAAAATGTAGGTTGAACTGGATCTCCAGATTGTGAGGGATTGGCCAAAGCATCTGTTCAGATTCGGATTTGAAGGAATGTTACCTTAAAATTAAGAGCTTAACAATTTCTATATACATCAATCAGCTTATACTTTGCCAACTGACTTTATTCCCTTTCCCTGCGAGTTGCTTAGCAGTCTTCTATGGCCCTATATTCTAGCAGCTTATTTGAACGATAAAGGGTCCATGGCTTATGAGAATGTGTTCCCTGTCTGAACATCGCACACATGGTTCTTGGTCTTTCTGGAGCACAATTCAGATAAGTCATTTCTTCCTACCTAAGTCTCACAAGAAACAGAAATGAACTTTCTTATTTTCGAATCCAAACAAACCCGGAAACAATGGTGTTTAACAATGGTTACTAGGGTTTTAAAAACCCCACCCTTCCTAACTTTTTTCTCTTTGTGTTGGGGGCGTTTTTGTTGTCCCAATCCACATGATTGTTCACAAATTGCATATACGTTTTGCAAATAAAATTTATTTGAAACCATTTCAGGCTATTTTAAATGATGTACTTAATAGAGTAAATGTGGTATTGTGGTAATTTTAGAAGTAAAATTGGAAAAAGAAAACAGAACTAAATAAACTAATGCAGACGCAAGAACTTGAACATGGGGGCTCAATCTCATTGCAACATCAAGTTTAGCAGTTACATAATCAAGAGCAATTTTCTTTTGCACTAATAATTCGCAGTTACATGGCTCAGTCAGACAACATAAGAATCTTCAGACTCACGTAGCAATAAATTCTGACATTCTAGCTTATTTGGACGATAAGAGGCCAATGGCTTATGAGAAGGTGTTCCCATCCTGAGCATGGCACTCACGATTCTTAGTTTTTTCTGGAGCATAATCCAGTTAAGGTACATCATTGTCTCCACCATTAATTTCTTCCAACCCAAGCCTCACAACAAACCAGGGGTTAACTTTCTTGTTTTGCTAACTCAAACAATGGTTACTGGGATATAACTAACCCCACCAGCCCCCAATTTTATTTAGTCTCTTTGTGTTCAAGGCGTTTTTATTGTCCAACTGAACATGATTGTTCATAAATTGTATATACTTTTTAAAAATAACATTCACTTAAAACTATTGGGGCTATTTTAAGCAATGTAGTTAATAGATAAAATGTGGTATCGTGTTCATTGTAGAAGTGAAATTGATCAAGAAAAAAAACAAGAAAATAAACTAAGTTAACCTCAAAAACTTGAACATGGGACTCATTCTCAATAATTTGCGTAGACATCAGTTCCTTGAGACGCCACTGCAATCAAATACAATAAATTTCTTGTCGGCTCTTGCAATAGCATTGAGATTGATCTCAGGAACTCAAATTTTTTTCTATAGTACATGCCTGCCTGTCTTCTATTTTTGTACTTAACACTTTCCGAACTATATTTTGTGTTGATGAAACTGTTGAATAAAATTGATTGTTTTAATTTTACTTGAAAACTTGCTAACCCTTTTTTTCTCATCAAACAAGGCAAGTCAGATGAATGCAGACACAGCGACCCAACAACAAAATGGCTATCTCAGACAAGCATCTCATCACCTCAACAACCTCTACACAAGCTATGACTATACAGATATAGTTCAATGTGTTATCTCGGTTCAGATAGGGAAAATGGCAATTAAAAAAGTTCACGTATGGAAGCCATCTGCATTGCCGCCACTACCAGCAGCAGTGAAACATCCAAGTTTTGTCTAAAAAAACTTTGACAGAAAACCTGTTACTAAGTATTATGTTGCTGCTCCAACAACACCAGCACTAGTAACATTACTATCTGGTGTCTCTAACAACACCAGTACCAAGAGTAGCAAGGGGGTTAGAGAAGGAAGCTGAGGCACGGTAGAAATCATCCCCCAAAGTCAGAATTTGGTTCAGCCCTTAAAGTCCAAACTTTTTCCACAGATGGGAAACTGACTAAAACACTGAGTGATTCTGCCAGTTTACAAATGGTTATTACAACCCATTAAACGGTAACAACATCAGACAGATGCCTGAGAGAAAAGATCAACGGCATATAACAGCACAGGCCACACTACAACAGATACAAGAAAAGTAGACAACTGCAATAAAACGAAAATTGAAGTCCCCAGGAGGTAAAAGCAGTAGTGATGTGGACGATTAGAATAGTAGAAGTCTTCAACACAACGCAAAGAAAATAAAGAAGGTCAAACGAAGGTAAACAAAAAAAAAACAAGAATGTTGAACCTCCTGGCAACAACATAGTCATGACCATTTGCATTCTGTCATTAATATTTACAATGCAAGAGGGAGGGTCTCAAGCCGCTGCACCTTTTTAAATAACTAAAAAGAAAAAAAGGTACTGTTCCAGATAACACGCCTAATTTCCGTGACTTTGCATCGACAATGATCAGGCATGTCGCAGAAGCGCCCAAGTGCTGACGGAATAATATAATTTTTTCTTACTTTTATCTTATGAAAACATTGACAAAATTTTCCCTCCCTAAAAAAACATTTTTTCACAAAAAAAAAAAAAAGATTTTAATCTATGCGTTTATTCTTTGAATTTATTCGTTTCATATTATCGTCTGCCAGTCTTCCAGTTAGAGCTTGGCAGTTTGAATGCAGGGCTTGGCTATCGCTAAGAACGGAAGCCCTAACCCCAAAACCTACCCCATTTTCTTTGTTTGTTTGATGTTAGCAGGAAGAAAAAAAGAAAAACAGCAAAACAAATGAAAAAGAAAACATTGACAACCCCCCCCCCCTCCACAATAACAAAAATTTCTTTCTACACATTTGATTGAAATGGTCCATTTGACCCCCCTACAGTTTGTTCGGTTTTTATCTTTTTATCTATGTATTTTTTCTTTGAATTTATTTGTCTTATATTATCGCCTGCAAGCCTTCCATTAATGCTTGGCATTTTCGTCTCGACAACTCTTGAGCGCTTCCGCAACCTGCCCGATCATTGTCGACACGAAGTCACAGAAATTAGGCGCGTCATCTGGAACAGTACCGAAAAAAATATACTGAACTCAGCAGAATTTCAGAAGATTGGTGACACTGTGAGGGGGAGGAAGATACCAGGACTAACACTAATAGAGAAGTACCACACATCACTGAAACTGGAAAATATGAAGGGAGGGTCCGAATTTATATTCACCCTTTGCAATAACCGGGTTTTAAAATTAAGATTCCTGGTTTATGTCAGCGGTTAATATGCGATCTTAATCGACTTCTTATAATTAAGAGGTGATGATCACAATTGAAATATTGAATAAAACGTTTTTGTGTTCTACCTTAAAAACTTGCATTCTGTCTTTGTACATACCAACAACAAATTACTTTTTGAAAACAAATACCATTGAATTTCATTAGTTTTAGTTTTGCAGTTTATTTTCATGAACTGGACCTTTCTTGAGAAGTACATTTTTCCACATATGCATGGGGAGAGGGGAGTTCGGAATTAATTACAACCCGGAAGTAATTAAACTCGAAATTAATTACAACTTGGACTTAATTTATCAATTTTATTTGTTATTCAACTTATAAATCTCATTTTATTTCTTTCATTTGCAAAATTATATTGTATGAATTAAAAAAAAAGTTTTATTTCATTTTATCATCAAGAAATGTGTAAAGTCGTATATTAATCATAATTTTAAATGAAATGTGTAAAGTTGTACATTAATCATATTTTTTAAAGAAATTTGTAGGATATTTTATCATTTAAGAAAATTCGTAAAGTATATTTATCATATTTTTTAAAGAGATTTGTATAGTATATTTATATTAAGATTTGTAATTAATTCCGGTTTGTAATTAATTCCGTCACCATGTATAGGGTTTCTGTTGACGTTAACTTTTAATATTAATCTAAATTCATCTTTGAAAAACTAAAATAAATAAATTTCGGCAGGTTTGAAGTCCAAAATAGTTTTTAAAAATGTTTACAAAAGAAAACAGAAACAAACAAAAAAATCAATACTTTTTAAAAATGATTCCGTTTAACCGATAACTTTAATAAAAAGGGCCATTGGATTTATCGTCTTTTTCGTTAACTTTTAATATCAATCTAAACTCATCTTTGAAAAACTACAATAAGTGGATTTATCCCTAAAAGGTAATTTGAAATAGTTACAAATAAAATCCCCCCCCCCCAAAAAAAAATAAATACTTAGCTTTTTTAAAAACAATTCCTGTTAACGATAAGAAAACAATTAATAAAATAATAAACAATTAATAAAATAATAAACAATTACTAAAATAATAAACAATTACTAAAATAATAAACAATTACTAAAATAATAAACAAATAATAAACAATTAATAAAATAATAAACAATTAATAAAATAATAAACAAGAGAATTAAGTTTGGGAAAAATAAAAATGTATGCGTTATTATTTCTTACATTATTGATTAAATACATTTAAACATTCGTTTAAATCCAAGATTTTTATGCTTTTGTGACTTTCTATTAAATAGTAAAACAAATACCGCATCACGTCACGTACGGATGGCCAGAAATGAAAAATAAAACCTTTTTGTCAGCATTTCTGAATAACAAAAATTACTATTGACACTTTCAGATTTATAAAACATTTTCTGGAAACCTTTTATATGGGATTAGAAAATGTTATAAAGTGTAATAAAAAGTGACGTTATTAAGAAAAAAAAAGAACTTTCGTTTGATAATTTGTTTATTAAAATTAATTCAATAAAATGTCTGGGTATATGTTACGAGACTCAGCAGAGGCGCGAACGGGGTCCAAAAAAAGAACGAGAAAGGGTTTAAAAACATAAATTTGCAACAAGTGAAGTTGACCTACGACGAGAATAGATATTTTTCTACTTACCTATGTAATTTGTTTTTATTTTTACGTATTATAAATGGGTTTTCATTAGATGTAAAAAAAAAAATTCTTGTTTTTTTTCCCCAACGTTTTCACAAAAACAATATGGCGCTCCTAGTGCATTTGTTAGTAATCCCCCCCCCAAATCGGCCATGTTTTTTTTCGAAGATACGGTGTCAAAACTATTGATTTCTAATAAATAGCACTTCAAACGGGTTTAAAATACAAACAAATAGCACATGCAAGTTTGAAACTAACTTTTACAGCTTACAGTTACTTTTATTTGTTGTAATTTGTTTTTTTGCGTTTTTACTCTGCTGAGTCTCGTAAAAGATTCCCAAATGTCTTATTATATAGAGTAACGTTATTAAGAAAACAAAATAACTTTCGGTTGATTGTTAAAATGAATTCAATAAAATGTTTTATTATTATAGCATGTTTGTATTTATTTCAAACACTTACATTCATAATAAAATGTGTTTTTTTTCAATGTAAATATTATTATTATTGCATGTTTTATTTATTTCAAATACTTACATTAGTAATAAAAAATTTTTTCAATGCAAATGTTATTATTATTATTGCATGTTTTATTTATTTCAAATACTTACATTAATAATAATAAAAAATTTTCAATGTAAATATTATTATTATTATTGCATGTTTTATTTCAAATACTTACATTAATAATAATAAAAATGTTTTCAATGTAAATATTATTATTGCATGTTTTATTTATTTAAAATACTTACATTAATAATAATAAAAAAATGTTTTCAATGTAAATATTATTATTATTATTGCTACATTAAACTAAAAAAAATTATTAAACAAATGTATTATTATTATTAAACTATAATTCGAAGGAACAATAATAATAAAATTCGCATAAAGAAATGCTAAAAAAAAGGTTTTATTTTAAATTTCTGGTCATCGGTACGTGACATGACATTTGCTTCGCTATTAAACAGGAAGTTAAAAAAACATACAAATCTTGGATTTAACCAAACATTCTTTTCCATCTAAATGAAATAGATGAATGGATCTGTGGAGAAATTTACTTCAACAAAGAAAGTCGAGTTCATGAAAAAAAAAAACTGAGAAATTAAAACTAATCTTTTTTCAACACATTGTAATTTAATTATATAAAATAAAGTTACATTTAGAAGAAAATTAAAAACTTTTAAATACTGAAAATGTTATTAAAATCCGATAATTTCTGGATTTGTTTTAAAAAGTGATGGCGGGGGAGAGGCCTTTTTGTTTATATGCAAAAATACAAAGGGACATAATTGTTAACAGGCGCCCCTGTATTTAAAAAACAAACAAAAACACAATACTAAATTAAAGTAATACTTACGTTTTGTTCGATAATCTGCTTTCAAATGACTTATCTGCTTTTAAGTAAGACACGATTTTATGATGTCTAAAAAGGTGACGAGGTTTGCGAGAAAAATAAATTGACAGGCTTACGTGTCATGGGGGTTGCCCGTGGTCGGAGGGGGCCTGGTGCTTTTGGCTTGATCAAGTTGAAACCCAAGAACGATATTAACTCTGCTATTATTACTGTTGTCGGAGGTAAGTAATTTGAATATTTGTCAATTACGGATTATTTAAGAGCATTTTCTTTCTTCTGGCGGGAGTCTGTTTTTAAATGTTCTGAAGACGGTTCTTTACGTGAGAGGTCCTGTGTTCACTTTTAAAGAGTTCTTGCGAACAAGATCAGAACTCCCTGTTTTTGGTACTTGACTCTGGACAGAGTTGGGGTCGCGATTTAGCAATATTTCGCAACGTTCTACACCCGACCATATTCTGATCTACAGCCAACCCGTTGGCATCAAAGGAATTTAAGACATGTTCCTTGGTGGACGTCAACATTCAAGATGGCGACTTGAAGAGCAAGTTCGCAGAAAATTAAAGAGGAAAAAAAATTAAATAAACCATTTAGAAACGGGCCGATATTTTGGGTTGAAAGAAATATTTCCTTTTCTTTCTTTTTTTAATTTTACTTAATTTTTTTCTTCACCCCCCCCCTTCTTTGTGCAAGATGGGATGGGAAGTTTGATGAGATCTCGTTTTCAATCTCGTATTGATTGGTGACGTGAAGTGGCGCCAAAAAGCTTGCCATTCAAAGGAAAATCATGAAAGGTGTTCGCACTGCTGATGGAGGGGTCTGAATTTAGCAGGTAATTGCAACTGTGCGAGGCTAAATGATAAACTCATAAACTCAAATCATGTCATCCATCACCTTATTGGAGAGGAGGAAGAGAATTATTAAAACAAAAAATAGAAGAAAATTGGGCACTTCTGTAGTATATATGAAGCAGCAGATTTTCTGTCCTTCTACTGAAAATAAAGGGAGGTAATTCAACCGGAAGTGATTTTTTTACAACATAAAAAAAAATGCAAGACTGATTTGTTTTTGGGTAACAATTAACAATTTCTTTTTTTTATTATATGAAGTAAAAATGTTTAAATAAAAAACCCTAACCCTAACCCTAAACCCTAACTCTAACCCTAAACCCTAACTTTAAACCCTAACCCTAACCCTAAACCCTAAACCCTAACTCTAACCCTAAACCCTAAGAAATCAGGCGGTGTGCCTGTAAAAAATCTATTGTTTTTTTTTGCGGCTGGTTCATTAAATTACCAATGTCTCGAAGATTAATCTCATTTAACTCCATTTTCTAAATACTAAATTAAACTTCCGGTGAATTCTGAATGAATGGCACTTGGAGAAAAAAAAACGGAACTCTTCAATTTCGATTTCTTTATCGGCAGCTGCTTTATATATACTTATGGTGAGCTACGATGTTCACTCTTTCGCTGCCGAAGGTTCAAGTGCCCCGAAGCATTTCTGCGCATGCGGCTGGACGCGCGTTTTTACAAAATAAAATTGTAAAATTCAATAAATTTATTTTGGACCAATCAGATGATTTTCCAAGTTGGTCCGGAATTCTGTGTCTGTGGGAGCCGATGAAAACCTTTAAAAGAGATGTGTATTTTCCAAAAAGAGTAGTTGATTAAAAATTCAGAGATAGTGTTTGAAAATAAGTCTGCTGTCTGCAACTCTACTCGACTCAAACAAGACTACACAACACTCTCAATATAGCAGTCAGCAAATCAGCCAAGGTAGGCGAACACACAGACACAGAAACAAAAACAAACTTTTGCATTTCCCTTTTTATCGTCTGCTCCTTTAAAAGTAAATTTATGAAAATAACTATTTAAAAACTTCTCATTGAACTTTATACTTTGATTAATTTTCTCCAGTCATTGACTCAGTAAAATTTATTTCATATATTTGAGTGAGAAGTTTTCTCGATTTTTCAGAACAGTGGATTTTTCACAGCTCTTGAGTTATCGATTCAGTCTTCCTCGATATCTCAAATTCATTCCCCTTTTGTTCACCAAAAGACATTCATAAAAGAACTATCATTTTCAATGAAAAAGTTTCCTTAAAACTTAATAAATATTTTTCCTTTTGTAAATTGAGAGTTTACTTTGTTTATTTTGTTTATATCATTTCTACGAATTACCTTCGATAATTCGTCCCGTCCGTCTCTCACTCTCTTTCCTTTCCCTTCTCCCACATAATAAATCTATAAGAACAAACTAAAATCCTCATAGGCCAAATACTACAGAAGTGCCGAAAATTGAAAAGAGCCTTATTGAACCATACATGTTGTCGTTAAAGGACAGTGAACAAAGCAAAACACCTAAAATAGTCTCATAGGGAAGAAAATAGATACGTTCGCCCCAAATCTTCAAGCTTTACTAATGTCTAAATACCAATCTAAATCAGCGCCTGTCACTCAACAGTTACGAACATCTCGCCCAAGTTTCGACAAATTAGCCAGAGAGAATTTCATATTTTTTATCCTAGCTGAAAATGTTTTAAATTGGGTGCCCGGAAAATTAGGAAACGGAAAAATGGGTAACAGAGAAATTGGTAACGAAAAAATAGGTATCAGAAAATTGGGTAATTTTTGTAAGGCACGAAAATTACGTAATTATAGAATACATATCGATTGAAAATAGATTTAAGGACCGTCTTGAATGGGATTCGGGGGCGTATCTATAGTTTAAAATAGAGTTTGTGGCTTTATATATTAAATCAACTCAAAACGAGCGGACGTAATTGGGAGCACACCACGTGATATTTCTGTCCAATGAGATTTCTCCAAAGACATTTTTCTAAACTTTTCTCCTTAAGCTCGCTGGAGCCGATCCAAATAGTATTTAAGCACACACAAACATCAAACTTCCTCTTTCAACTGACTTTTCATCCGGAAGTTACACGCATCTTACTATCACTCTTCCATTTCAGCCTTTCGCGCGCTTCATACAATTTCACAGGCGAACATTACCTATTGCCTCTTTTAACATTTTATAACAAATGAACATTCAACAAAAGAAAAGACATTCTTCTTTTTACTTATCCTGAAACTAAAGGAAGGACTCATGAACTCATTACAAAAAGAAATATATTCTATTTGTTAATAGTTTATTTCAGTAAATAAACTTCCGTTGATTTTGCATGTAAGTTTCTTATTATTTTTATTTGTGGAGGAAGTTATCACCAAAAAAAGGTATGACGACCCCCACAAGTTTATCCAGCCACCGCCCCGTTTAATACTTAAATATTTAAAAATATTCACTGTTGTTTTAAAGCAAAATAATCGATTTTTTCAAAGTAAAGTGCCATAAGAAAACTGTTTTTGTATTATTTTTTTCCAATTAATATTTTAATTTAAAAAGTAGTATGAATTAAGTTTTCCTTTTCTCACTATAAACGAATGTAACATATCTTATTACGAGATTAAATTCACCATAACGTCAGCCATTTTAATATTTTATTAATTGTTCAAAAAATTAATTACTTTGTGACTTCGAAATTGGAAAGGCATGTGAAATAATTAAACTGTTGCATAGAAAGTCATTTAAACTGGCTTTGAAATTCTTAGCAACTCATCATATAGATTGAAAGTTTTGGAAGCTTTTTTTACATACAATACTTTTATAAATAAAGATTAAGACAACAGTATCCTGAGAAAATTATTCTGTTTTATGATAATTTTGTTCAATTAGTAACATAATGACAAAAACGATATTGTAATAATCACATTTAATAGGAGCTGTTCTTAATAGAAATGGTTAAAACCACGTTCTATATCTTATTAGTAAGTAACAAAAACCGTCGCACGTAAAGAAAAACAACCTTTTTATAACAGTGAAAAGGTTTATTCAATTACCTATACCGTTTGCTATACGTGGAATAAAGTTGCATGGACGACGGCATCGGGAAGGGGGGGGTTCAAGCCCCCCCCCCTTTTGGACTTGGGCCCCCCCCACTTTACGGTCATCAATAATGAAGCTATATATGCATGTGTTTAACCCCCCCCCCACTTTTTAGGAGACCCCCCACTTTTATAACTGTCCCGCCGGTCCTGAGTTGGACAGTGTCCTAGTGCGGACAGAAAAAGTAGAATTTTTTTTAGGGGTGGGGGCTGCCGAAAGGATGTCAGCAGTTATATTCAGGCGAACATAGTCGATGCTTGAGTGTCCAGTGGACAGGGGCAGGAGAGAGAAGGGAGACATCTTTCCATCGGTGCTTTCAGGATTCTCTCTGCTGACCTACCGTGATTCCTAAAAGGGTTGAAGTAGTTATTCAGGGGACAGATGAAATTAATGCGCTCTGCAAGCTTATTGGTCAATGTGTAACCAGATTGTTTTACAAAGACATTTCTACGAGTAAGAAAATGAGGCATTATTTATGACTGCCACATCACCTTCTGCTGAGGCGGAAAGCCGACAGAAAAGAAAGAGAAGTCATTTGGTAAATATAACGAATGTAATGAACAAAAATACAAAATAAAAAAAATTACAGATTTAAAAAAAATGTTTTACTTTTTTTTTGTTCTTGCTGATAAAATGTTCTTGCCTTTCAATGAAAAGTATTTTTAGGCAAAAATGTTTTTTGTTGAAAAAATGTTTTTATTTTTCAGTGAAAATTATCTTTTCGAAAAAATGTTTTTTTTGGCTTTTCAGTGAAAAGTATTTTTTCTCCTAAAATAAATGAGAAGCAATTGATTCATACTTCAATTACGTAAATTATTTATGGATTCGGCTTTACTCCTAAAAACATATTTTTTCATGTTTTAGTAAAATAAAACATTAAAATCCCTAGGTTATAGGAAGTTTCATCATAGACATGAAACTTTGAAATGGAAAAATAGACTGAAAAATATAGTTGCCATCTTTATAAACAAGTCAAGAACTAGACTAGCTTTGGCAGAAAATAACTCAAGTTCAATCAGGAAATTTTGAATTTGAAGCCTTTAAATTGCCAATGTAGATGTATTTAGTTTATTTATTCTCCTGAATTAAAGGAAAACAGGTCAATTCCTATTTCGATAGTGGTAATGCTCTGCTAGTTTGTAATGATAAAAGTTACCATAAGCCCTGAAAGAAAACTCAATAACCAGCAATCTCTACTTAAACCATCAAATAATGTTTGAAGGTCTTGGAATTCATTGAGTTTGATGGAATGCAGCAAACACAATGAGGAAAACAGTGCGACAATAATCTGGATTAAGGCTAACATTCGTGTTGAACTCGGTACTCCATTCTCATAAGAGACACAATTATAGCATAGTATAATGGGAATTAATGATTATGTGACTGTGCATAAACCTTAAATAATCGATTCTAAAGGTTCTTTGACATATCAGACAGATAGATTTAAAAGTTATAACACAAAAATATTTTATTAATTTATTTTTTCCGATTACATGTGAGTCAAAGTAAAATTATGGTCTCAACATTCCAACTACAATCCAGGTCTTAAGGTTAGTCTTACAGTTTATGATAAGCCTGTTTTTGTCATAATCAAGCAACCTTTTTTCTGTGTTTAGAAGATGCAATATTTTCGCTTTTCTTTAGGAATACTAACTTTGTATTTTCCTACCAGTGATATATCACCAATCAAACCAATGATTCAACACATCTGTCACAAGCAATACGAACCATTTATGAAAACTATATGAACAATTTGTTGTAGAGTCCATCAAGTCCTTGTCTTCACTTCTTGTCACCAATTCAAATTCTGAACAAGATGCTTTCTCTTAAGTTTAGCTATCATCATTGTTGTTGACGTTGATTTTTATGGTTGCATATTCTCTTTAGCTCGAACTCCCTAAGCTGCAGGTGGACAGGATGACATCTTGGTTAATTGTTGACTCATTTTGGGGGTCTACTTTACTGAGACTCCATTTTTTATTCTTATGTATGAGGGCACCCTAAGTATGGAGACAATTATTTCTCTTGTTCTCAAGTTTGGGCTGTAAGTGATTCAATATTATGTAGACTTGATAACCTAGTAATCCTTCTGCGTCTTTTTTGGGAATGAAGCAGCACATCTCACTTATCTCATATACATTTACAAGAGATATAATTTTAAAAAATAACTCAGAGTAAACTCAGAGACTTTTTGTTTTCCTTTTTATTGCTGAATAAAAAAAACTAATGTTTAAAAAAACTCAAATAATTTTGGAACGATAAAACCACCGCTCTTTAGTCCCAAATAGAGTTGCTCCCGCTCCACTCCCGCTGAATATAAAATGAGCCCTCCTTTCCTTCGCTCCAGTAAAAAGGAGCGTGCTACAGTACGTCTTTCAGTTCCCACAGAAACTTGACCATGACTTCCTTGTTAACCTCTATACGTCTTTATGCTATGAAATAATTTTTAAATACTTCTCACAACACCACACTGCTGGCACTGACTTCTGCTGTGCAAAAGTCCGAGGAGGGCTGCTCAAAACCCAGTGAGACAAAGCTACACTCAACAGAACCTTGGCTAAGGTTTTATTGAGTGTAGCAGCTCACTCTAAGACTGATTGTACTTCCGGATGTAGCACTTTCTTCTTGGATAGTCTGTCTTTATTCCAACCTCCTGTTCAACAATCAGTGTGGGAGGAGATTGTCAAATAAACCTCAGGAAGCTGAGAAAACCTGGAACAGTACCCTTTCGCTTATTTTTTTTTCAATTGGGTTGATGGTCCAGTTAAAATCCTTACAATGTAGTTTGAACTGGATCTCCTGCTTCAGAGGAATTGGTCAAATCATCGGTTTAGATTCAGGGTTGAAGGAATGTTACCTTAAAAGCTAGAGCTTCATAATTGCTATATACATCTATAATCTTATCCTTTACCAATTGACTGTATTTACTTTGCCTGCGAGACGTTTAGCAGTCTTTTAGCAAATTATATTCTAACTTATTTGGACGTGATTAAATAAATTGAAGGATTACTTTTCCACCTAATTAAAAAAAGTAGACTACGAAAATGCATATTTATATATATATATATATATATATATATATATATATATATATATATATATATATTGTGTGTGTATTTAGGCAGCATATTTTCATTTAGGCAAACATTATTTAATAACACGGAGTGGTTTTGTTTGATTCGACTTTTTTTATTTTTTCAATTTTCACAATTGCCCATGTGTTTCGGTCAAATTTATATAAATATGATCCATGGGTCTCTTGTTCCATTCTTTTTTCTTTTTTCTTTTTTGCAAGTACTTTCGATTTGAATCGTCAAATCATCTTCAGGCGGTATTAGTGTTAGTGTCTTTACTGTTGTGCTCATTTTTGAATTATAACGGCGAGTTGAAAAAGCGTCGTAAAGTTGAAATGTACATGAGAGGGTGATATATATATATATATATATATATATATATTTATATATATATATATATATTTATATATATATATTTATTTATATATATATATATATTCATATATATGTGTATATATATGTATATATATATATATATATATATGCATATATATATATAATTGAAAAAATCAGCTAGTCTAATATGTTACTATTAAAAGTAAACTCTCAAAACAGTCTTTTGTCTTTTATCTGTATATGTACCTAAAATTGTGAGATTATACACCAATCAGTGAGTCGAAATATAACAGCGATAGTAAAGTGACTTTGTACCCTCTAGAACAAACAACTTCTCTATTTGATACAATGTAACTTTTAATAAGTTGTTCCATGCACGCTGCTCTGTTAAGCTATCGCCATCTTGTTGACTTTGTCTTCAGCTTCATTTTTGTGCACTCCAATCTTTTCTTTCTCCTTAGCAGGGTTGCCGACTACCATAATCCTCTGTAGTGTTCCTGTGTTAGATTCCTTGTTTTCTTTAAATAGTATTTTCTGCAAATGATAAGTCACATAATTCAAAAGAATCTTCTCACTTTTTACATATTGTAGTTCAGCTGGTTCCCATAGATGGAGGGGCCTCTTCTTGGAGAAACCACTGGATTTCTTTAAGTGTTACATCTTTATATGAGTGCTCTTTTGGGAATATTCTCCACTTTACAAACCTTTTCTTAAGTAAATTCATGGAGAATACAGACCACTTAATAATGTTATAGATTTTTTTACAATGTTTGCTTGATTTTTACCCGGATTAGAGGACCAGAATTGTAATGGTCTTGTTACTTCTTGTAGTATCACTAAGAGATGGAGCGCTATAACTTCTGACGTTTGACACAGTGTATAGCCCTGCTAATGAGACCTTATTTCTATTTCATTTCAATATTTGATCAAGATTACTACTAAGGGGAAATATTTTCATGTCAGTCTATACTGACAAACCCCTTAAAAAGAGAGACTGAAAACACTTGGATATCTTTAAATCAGATGTTTGTGAATAATGAGCCACAAACTTCACATGATTAAGATCTCTCTCTTTTAAACAAATACTTATTGCTTAAAGATCAGTAACAACAGAACATATATAAGTCAGGTTCATTTTATATTCCAATAACCATGTTTTTATTTTTGACAACATCAAAAAAGACGATATTGACATAAAAATGTTGTTTGGCTCACGGAAAATGAAATGGACCATAAAAAATACATCTCACAGAAATGTCATGTTTATTTGGAAATGTGAAAAAAATATAAATAAATAAAAACACGGTTATTGGAATATAAAATGAACCTGCCATATATATATATATACGCATAATATAATAAACACAAGATAAACATATTAAGAGAATTTTGTTTGCCTGTAAGATGAGAAACATTTTATTTCTTAACGAGTTACATTTATATCCAAATTGCTGTTTGGCTCACGGCAAATGAAACGGACTGTAAAAAATACATCTCACAGAAATGTTATGTTTTTTGGAAACGTGACAACATTTTATTTCCTGATTAGTTACATTTATATCCAAGAGCTGTTTTCAGGAATGACGTTGCCCTTTTAGGTATTATGTATTTATTCTTCCCCACTTCTCAAATCTTGAGTAAGTAAATGTAGAATAGTTTTCTTCTATTCCATTGACTACTTTGTATAGTTTTCTTTTGTTCTTTGTCTGGTTTTGCCGAATTCCTCATACGACTCATTACATAGCCATGCCGGGGGGAAAAATTGTTATTCTTTGACAGGTCCTGCCAGTTTGTTATGTGAATTTTTCGTCAGCGTTTGCTTTTAAGATTTTAACATCCCCTGACAAACCTCTGTAGAGATATTTGATACAAGCAAAGATGTTGTATTGTAGGCTTTCAAACTCTCATTAGTTCAAACTCACATAGGGACGGAGCATTCCTCTAAATGCAAGATCACAACTTGATATTTAGAGAGTCCAACTAAATTCTGTTTTAAGTATTCTGTCCTTAGGAGCAATTATTTAAATTTCTCTCACACTTGATTATCCGGGGATATTTTCAAATACTTCTTTCATTCTTCTTCATGAGGCCTTTGGTTCTTATTATAACTTGGGTGGTGGGGATTTTTTTTTAAAGTTCTAATTTTGTTTATCTTCCTTCTAAAGTTGCATATGTACCTTTCAATCCGGTGTATGTGTGGATAATGATCCACAAACAAAACGAAAATAATACATCTCTCTCATGTAAATTTTAGCTCAGTTCGATCTCTGAGAAAAACACCTGATTTATTTATCCATTACATATACAGCGAGTGATCATTTAAGGATCATCTCTACTTTTCACAGCAGTGTGGTATCGCATGTGTACTTTTACATAAGATGACGTTGTAAATGATTTGCCACACACTTCACAAGAGTAAGGTTTCTCGCCAGTGTGGATTCGCATGTGTACTTTTAAACCAAATGAGCTTGTAAATGATGAGCCGCAAACTTCACAAGAATAGAGTTTCTCTCCAGTATGAGATTGCATATGCATCTTTAAATAAGATGGTGTTGTAAATGAGGAGCAACACATTTCACAAGAATAAGGTTTCTCCCCAGTGTGATTTTGTAGGTGTTTCCTCAAAGTAGACTTATCTGCAAATGCTGAGCCACATATTTGACAAGTGTAAGGCTTCTCTCCAGTGTGGGTTCTCATGTGTCTCTGTAAAACATCTAGCCTTGTATACGATGAGCCACACACTTCGCAAGAATAAGGCTTCTCGCCAGTATGGGATCGCATATGTATATTAAATTCATAATGCGTAGTAAATGATGCGGAACAAACTTCACAAGAATAGGGTTTTTCTCCAGTGTGGGATCGCATATGTATTTTTAAAAACGATGACGTTGTAAAGGACGAAACACAGACTTCACAAGAATAAGGCTTCTCGCCAGTATGGGATCGCATATGTACTTTTAGATAAGACGACGTTGTAAATGATGAGCCACACACCTTACAAGAATAAGGTTTTTCTCCAGTGTGAGTTCGCATATGTATCTTTAAATTAAATTGTTTTGTGAACAATGAGCCACAAACTTCACAAGAAAATGATTTCATCTTAGTGTGAGTTTTCATGTGGATCTTAAACTCATATTTGTTTGTGAATAATGAGCTACAAACCTTACAAGAAAAAGTCTTCTCTCTAGTGTGGAGTCGCATATGCATATTTAAAGAAGAGCTGTTTGTGAATGATGAGCCACAAACTTGACACGAATAAGGTCTCTCCCCAGTGTGGCTTCGCATGTGTGTTATAAAATGATTGCTTTGTGTGAATGTTGAGCTACACACATCGCAGGAATAAGGTTTCTCTCCAGTATGAGATCGTATATGTACCTCTAAATTAGATTTTGTTGTAAATGATGAACCACATATTTCACAAGAATAAGGTTTCTCCCCAGTATGAGTTCGCAAGTGGATTTTCAAATTAGAGTTTTTTGTGAATACTGAGCCACAAACCTCACAAGAAAAGCTATTCCCTGCAGTGTGGGATCGTTTGTCTATTTGTAAAGTAAATGACATTGTAAATAATGAGGCACGCCTTTCACAAAAATAGTTTTTCTCTCAAGCATGTCTATGCATTTCTGTATTCAAGTGGTTTTTCCATGAATTGACTTTCATGTTTTACTAGACAACGTTTTTCTGCAGATTGCTTCATTGCTATTATTAATTAGAAACTGGGAAATAGTTATCGATACATTTTGGAAGTATTAGATTTCTATTCTTTATATGTCCATAGAATAATTTCATTTTTCTCCATTGTTGCTGTTCCCTGTGAATAAATAAGAGATTATATTTTAGAATTTATGTATTAATTATATCCATATATTAATTACAGATTAAATATTATTTTCTACAACGAATATGTATCACAGGTATTTGTATGACAATGTACTTACCCTGGTTCAAGATTTTTATTTCATGTAAATATTGAATGGTGATTACTATTGAAAATTAGAGATTCGAATGGCACATAAACTAACCAAGTGATATAAAAAAAAATAGAAAAAACGCTTCAAATATTTTATTTAGAATCTATAAAATAGAATATTCAAGATTGGATCTCAAAAAATTATTAGTTTTGCAAAATTATTTATGATAGTTTTTCAAATAAAGATGTACTGCAACTGCTTTCGGCTGAATAGAAGAAAGGCGGCATTCTCTGACGTGTTTCTGCTCTGTGAACAACCTGCCAGAGGAGGTCATGTCGATGCCGATAATATTGTGTTTAAAGTGGCCTTGGACAAACATTCACAATGTAGGTAAAGGTAAGGTAAAGGTCGCATAGCCTGGACGCGCACATCCCTCTCCTTCCGCTGCCTTGAACCTTCCCTGAGTTTTAGTCAGGTACCCATTTACTGCTGGGTGGACAATGTATGTGGATGTAAATCGCTTCTACCTGTCTCTTTACATAGCTTGATTAACCGTGCTATATTTTTCCTAATAAATTTTATTTTATTTAACTTCAGTTTTACTCGACACAAAAAGGCAATAACGAAGTTACTCGTCTGGGTTTACGAATATAATAACCAAAAATAGTAAATTTTATTTAATATTTTGCGATCTTTATATCTTTATATTGTATTAAAATTTTGTATTTTCTTATTTTACAAATCTTTGATTGAATCTTATATATAAAAATGAAAATAAATATGAAGTATTCTACCTGAATCGATATCTATTACAATACATATCTATTTAAGTAGAACATTTTACTATTGTATTCTACTTACAAATAAAATTTTCATCTAATACTTTTGTACTATAGATATCCTAAACCTCTCATCGTAAAAGTGGGATGGGAATCAATAGAAATTAGACCAAGAATATTTAGTGAGTAGAAATGGGAATCAATAGAAATTAGACCAAGAATATTTAGTGAGTAGAAATGGGAATCAATAGAAATTAGACCAAGAATATTTAGTGAGTAGAAATGGGAATCAATAGAAATTAGACCAAGAATATTTAGTGAGTAGAAATAGGAATCAATAGAAATTAGACCAAGAATATTTAGTGAGTAGAAATGGGAATCAATAGAAATTAGACCAAGAATATTTAGTGAGTAGAAATGGGAATCAATAGAAATTAGACCAAGAATATTTAGTGAGTAGAAATGGGAATCAATAGAAATTAGACCAAGAATATTTAGTGAGTAGAAATAGGAATCAATAGAAATTAGACCAAGAATATTTAGTGAGTAGAAATGGGAATCAATAGAAATTAGACCAAGAATATTAAGTGAGTAGAAATGGGAATCAATAGAAATTAGACCAAGAATATTTAGTGAGTAGAAATGGGAATCAATAGAAATTAGACCAAGAATATTAAGTGAGTAGAAATGGGAATCAATAGAAATTAGACCAAGAATATTTAGTGAGTAGAAATGGGAATCAATAGAAATTAGACCAAGAATATTTAGTGAGTAGAAATGGGAATCAATAGAAATTAGACCAAGAATATTTAGTGAGTAGAAATGAGAATCAATAGAAATTAGACCAAGAATATTTAGTGAGTAGAAATGGGAATCAATAGAAATTAGACCAAGAATATTTAGTGAGTAGAAATGAGAATCAATAGAAATTAGACCAAGAATATTTAGTGAGTAGAAATGGGAATCAATAGAAATTAGACCAAGAATATTTAGTGAGTAGAAATAGGAATCAATAGAAATTAGACCAAGAATATTTAGTGAGTAGAAATGAGAATCAATAGAAATTAGACCAAGAATATTTAGTGAGTAGAAATAGGAATCAATAGAAATTAGACCAAGAATATTTAGTGAGTAGAAATGAGAATCAATAGAAATTAGACCAAGAATATTTAGTGAGTAGAAATGGGAATCAATAGAAATTAGACCAAGAATATTTAGTGAGTAGAAATGGGAATCAATAGAAATTAGACCAAGAATATTTAGTGAGTAGAAATGAGAATCAATAGAAATTAGACCAAGAATATTTAGTGAGTAGAAATGGGAATCAATAGAAATTAGACCAAGAATATTTAGTGAGTAGAAATGAGAATCAATAGAAATTAGACCAAGAATATTTAGTGAGTAGAAATGAGAATCAATAGAAATTAGACCAAGAATATTTAGTGAGTAGAAATAGGAATCAATAGAAATTAGACCAAGAATATTTAGTGAGTAGAAATGAGAATCAATAGAAATTAGACCAAGAATATTTAGTGGGTAGAAATGGGAATCAATAGAAATTAGACCAAGAATATTTAGTGAGTAGAAATGGCACATCACATCACAAATGTTATCTGATAATTACGAATGTATTGACACTAACCATTGTTAAAAATAAGATAATTTCAAATTTCGATTACATTCGATTTAAATGTTTATGGATTTTCTATAAAATGTTGAAGAACTTGCTTGGAACACAAAAGAAAATGGCATCAGTTTCATAAATAGTTTGGTTGTTTTGAAAAGTCAGGAATGAGGAGCTAAACACCCCTACAGAATATTATCATTGATGGGATGGGATGCAACACAAAGTGTAAAAATGCAGTAAGCAATAGTGATGCATATGAATGATGGGCATTGCAAGTGTTAGATGCTCGGCCAAAAAAAGGAAGGGGGAAGCACTAACAAAGTGAAAATATCTTTTTTATTTCTCTTTGAAATAAAGTAAGTACCTCATAAAAGGTAGGTACTCATGCTGTGATATTCACAGACTATCTCCATGATAATCCTCTGTCTGATAGTTATCTCAAGTCGGAGTGACACGTGCTTGGGTTGTCAAATACTAACCAGTGAGAAAGAGTCTGTCAGATGGAAAAGAGATAGAGGATGAGACATGGCCTTTAGGCATGAGAATGCAGTCAGTTAGAGTTGAACTTTCAAAGTGGCAATTGGTATTCAGTGGTTCTCGGGAACATAGGGTCTTTTGTGTCAAGTTGTACTTGTTTTCATATTGCCGGGGTAGAGGATTTCATTTTGCAAGTCTGCGATTCAACTTGGGAACTCGAGTATCATTTATAACCAACCAATAATATGTTACTTGTTGATAAACTTGACACATGGTTGTTACTTGGCATGAGAGTTCTTTGTTGCCGCACTGAGACAAGATCGAATTAACAACCTTTGACTGGCACAACATATGGGACGATTATGGTCAGTGCAGTAAACACACATGCATATATACATGTTCACAAAAAGACCTAAATGCGGCTATGGGTTCAAGTAGTTCTAAGAGTATAAGTGACAGTAAATACTCCATTCAGAGTGCAAGGTTTATCAATGCAAGATATACATATGCTTATCTCCTCCCAGTCCCAGGCCTTCTTTAGAAAGATGTACTGGATGAGATCTCATCAGATGAGTAACCACAAAGGAGAAACAACATAAGAGGTCAGCTCTATGTTCTCATATATGTGACAAGGGAGATATGTAGTAAAGCTGATGTGTAAAATGAAAGATGGCACCCCTTATCAATAAAGATAGCGCTGCCTTCTGTGTTGTGTCTGCAGTGGAAGTTGGATGTCTGCTTTCCCAAAACAAGCAAAGTCAATAAAAAATTGGAAATGCTTGGATGTCAACATATAGTTGCGAGTCGAGTAATCCTTATACCTATTTACTTGCCTCTCCTTCAAGACAGAATTCGACAAAAGGTCAGTTTTTAATGTGAAGAAAATCCAGCTCTTCAAAAAGGGGAACTCTAGATAGGTACAAAAATGATAATTGCCTCAACCTAGAAGGATTTCTTCTTCACTAACCGAGGACAGAATATATAAAGTGTAGTATCAGAACCGATACTATACTTTTGATTATTTATTTGCTAAAAAATGTTTCGTAATTTTTCAGATGATAATTTATAAGTTGTATTATTTGGATTATTCTCATCTTGAGTGTTATACTCACGTTTCGCTCTTCAGGTGTATCTTGTCAGACTTGGGAATCTTTCTGTCAGACTCGGGAATCTGTACGAAATTTCGAATGTAACCCGTTATTTAATCCACAGAGATAGAATGGTCTTGTTTCGTCAGCCATGACCGGGTAGTAGTCTTAAGTAATTCGCAATTGTATTCTTAGTATCACCCGCACTGAGAATTGAACCTTCAACCTCTAGAAGACTGTTACTTAGAACTGAATTTTATTTCGTACTTACTTTGTGAGAACAGTAATCCGAATAATCCAGAATAGATAAAGTGTAGTATCAGAATAGATACTACACTTTGCTACCAATTCTTGTCGTTGGCTATGTAAATGAGTCATGTCGCTAGCCAATCACTGGGTGGCACCTAAATGGTGTGAGCATAATATAGTGGAAGACACTTTGCTTGTTGTCAATAGTGTCTTGGACATATGGTAGTATTGACAATTTTATGTTCGATACTTCTGGTGATCCTGCTATTTTCACTCCTCACGTATGCTGTTCCTACAGGAGATTTTTTCTCATATTACCCATGTTGCTGGCCAATCACTGATGGCCATATAAATGTGTGAGTAAATATAGCAAGAGAAATTTAATTGGTTGAAAGTTGTGTCTTGGATGTGTTGGCAATTCTATGTTCAGTACTTCTGCTATTTTCACTCCTCATATAAGGTGTTCGCACAGGAGATTATTTCTCATATCCTAGCATATTTTTCCACAAAATTTCATAATTATATTTCTTCGTACTAACTATAAACCGGTAGAAGCTATGTAGATAAAGATGGGAATTGACATACCCAGATACTGTAGCAATATCGCTCAAGGAGTGTGTATAAACTAGTAAATAATGAAATGTTATGGTTTATTAGAGGAAATTGTGGAAATTGAAATTATTAAAATATTTGATGTAGATTCAGCTGCTGCTTCCCTTGATAAAGGAGTTGTTAGTGATTATGACAAGAATAAAATTGATTGGCTTAAAGAATTTATTGACTTCAAGGCCAACTTTTATTTGGTGGAGTTGACATGAAAACAAGATCGAGTCACTACATTCGAACTACCAAGTGTCTCTGAAACTGCTTGATATATAAATTATATTGTATACATATTATTTATATATGCATCCATTTATTTTAAAGCCATTAAAACACTTGACGGGTTATTAATTATGTGTGTTTCATATAATTATCCCCGAATACGTGCTTCACCTTTTTACGGCTCATCTTAATGCTTTTATTATTATGTTATTTTTATATGTCATTTATGTTCTACCTGTTCCTCGTCCCTGGAGATGTAAAGATCCTTGTTCCTTTCTGAGTCTTTGTGTAGCCCAACCCTTGAAGTAATCTTATTTAAAAACTCAGATTTAAATAATAGATAGTCAATTATGTCTCTTCTGATACACCATACAAATTTGTCAATAATTACATAAATAACCGATAAACCGACTTTTATTGTCATTTATTTTAATAAATATTTAAGATTTTATTTAAAACTAAATGCCGAAAATATAAGGAATATTGTTTTAATTCATGTAAGTGAGTTAAGTACACAACTGTGACAATCGATAAAAAATTATAGTTTCTAAATTTTTACATTGATCAACAACAATAAAAAAAACATCATGTAAAAAATAATATCTATTCAATTATGTCACTTTTGAAACATCATACAAATTTGTGGTTGGACAATAGTATTGCATCCATGAAAGTTCTGACATAAATAACCTTTAAACCGACTTTTATATTTGAACCATGCTGTTAAATAGAAAAAAGTGAAAACGTAATTATTTGTTATGGATCTTTAGGCATATCTCTCTTTTAAATTATTTTCTCAATTCAAACATTAAACGCATTTAGAAAATCATTGATTATTAAAAAAATGATTTAGGAGAGTAGAAAGTGGACCTTGGGTTTACTTTCAGCAGCCTTGTAACTCGCGCTTCCCTTATTTTGTCCTTTAGTCCTCACATTCCATGAGTGATGTTTCTGACAAAAGGGGAAGAATTCCAAGAATTAAGAGACAATAAATACAAATTAAATTGAATCCGGTTGAATTCTTTTTTGATTTCATTAAATTTAAACATTTAAAAGGAAAGCCTTTTTTTTTTAAACTCGGTCGTAAAATGAGCGCAATGAAAAGAATTTCGGTAGTAATTTGACTTGCCTTCATGTATTTCTTTCGCCTTATTTGCAAAAACGATATTAATAAAATAATCAGAAAAGTAAAGATTTTTTTGTGATAGAAGAGTCAATAAGGGAGATAAGTCCGTATAAGGGAGATAATAATGAATCTGTCTTTGTTCACGGGCTTATGTGACTTGTTTTAAATACAACTTTTTTTTTTTCAAACAATTATTTTATAATAACCAATCGATACATTAATAAAATTAATTTAGTTTTCAAAACAAATACTAATGTTAACATTCAGCATTCGCTTGACTTTTTCATCTATTCGATGGCTTCAAAACCATTTAGGGTTTTTGGAAGTCTACGATAAAATATGATGGTGTAACAGAAGAGGGGACGACCCTTAGTCAGCATGCCCCTATTCCGAATTCACAGCGGCAAACCGTATCAATAGAAGTCTCTCCCGTACCAAACGGCCATAACTTTTAAAAAGTCAAAATCTTTTTCATGTAGAACTTTATAATTAAAACTTACAGGAATAATGTTTTAAATGAAAATTAAATATAAAATAAAAATGGATTTTTTTTTCATCTATGCGATCCGACAGCACTAGGATTGGTAGAGAATTCATATTTCAATGTTTCGAAAACAAAATTGTTTATATTTCCCTCACCCCCTCCCAAAATCAAATAACTTTTTACTTATTTTTCTAAAATAATTTATTTAAAATAAAAAACAACAACAAAGGTAATGTGCAGATTAGGACACAAGCTAAAATCAACTTGGCGTTGTTAGGGTTAGGTTTAGGATTATCGTTACGGCTTGGGTTACTGTTAAGGGTAGGGTCAGAGTTAGCTTGGGTCCTAATCTTCACCAGTACCAAAACAAAAACATTTTATATGTTCCGAAAAAAAAAATTAAACCCCCTATTTAATTACTTATTTTTCTAAAATAAATTAATTAAAGAAAATACAAAACTTTTCTTCCCAGCGAGTTTTAATTATAAATTTTTACATGAAAAGGATTTTGACTTTTTTTTTTTTTAATTATGACCGTTTGGTGCAGAAGTGACAGCCTATTAATTGCGGCTTGCTGTTGTGAATACGAAATAGCTGCATACTCCTTCTTATGATACATCACAACAATAGTAGACCCACGCTATTTTTTTTCCGGCGCCTGCGAAATTTAAAATGATTTTGAAGCCTTTAAACTGTTGTTAGGATTGTCTTTATTTCCTTGTATTAATCTACGGGGAAACACAGACCTCCTAGAGGAAACACGAAATAAGTGAAAATACATCCAATTACAATATACACATTTATTACATATTGACGAACATAAAAGGGCTACGACATAACATTACATATAATATTTTGTTACTCACCACTTGTGGTGAAGGCCTACTAGAACTGGTAGGGTGTGCATCGTTTGGACCGCGTGGTTCCTGATCAGCACGGCGAACTTCAAACTTATTATTTCCCTTTGTCCGTCGCTAGTCCCTCCTTTTAAGGGGACACTACCCGCCGGTGCCCCTAGCAACCGGTGTCATTCATTCTTGTTCCCCTACACTGTCAATTCGAAAGAAATTTCTGATTAGAAGTTAAATAGCAAATCAATGTTGTTTTGTAGCGGTCACCAATAGGAGTGAAATCTGCTAGTTTTTCTTCTTCCTGTTACGTAACAGGTCGGAAAGAGGAGACCAGAGATTCGCGCAGTGTGGGATAAAACGTCTGTAATAATTTAACAGACCCAGAAAGTGCCTTAGTTGGCGAAGTGAAGTAGGTGGTTGAAGGTCTTGTAGAGCTTTAACCTTTTCAGGCAAGGGAGATATGCCTTCAGGGCTGATAATGTGGCCCAGGAAAACTAGTGACGAAGCACCGAAAACACATTTACCAGGGTTAATCCTCACCTGGTATTGCTGAAACCGTTCTAACAGTAGGCGGCTATGGGTGACATGTTCCTCAGGTGAGGCACTTGCCACAAGTATGTCGTCTATGTAATTATAGACGAAGTCAAGATCTATGGAGTCCCCTCAACTATTACCACCGACCATGGTGGACACTTTGAATTCCACCTATTCCAGGAACTTTCCAGGATTTTACGGATTAAATGTACCCGTACGGCCAGCTATCATCCAGCATCCAATGGGATGATAGAACGCTACCATCGCCAATTGAAACCATTAAATCTTCGGTCCCTAAAGACATTTCCTCGTGGACTCATGTTTTTGTGCAAAAAGACTCTGTGAAAGCCCCTCTAGCTCCTCCTTATTCTGGTCCTTATCGCGTGCTTTCACACACTGACAAACTCTTCACCCTTGACATTCCTGCCAAAAAAGACACCGTATCCATCGACAGGGTGATAAGAGCTTTTCTTAACGCAGAAACACCTGAGCCCCATATTCCCCCTACCGTGCATCAGACAACTGCAAATACACATTTACTTTTAGAAACCCATAAAGAAAATTATGTCACGACCACACGTAGTGGTCGACGAGTACAGTGGCCCAAAAAACTGTCTAAAACTGTCTATATATAGAATGAGCCTTGTACTCTATTTTTCAAAACATACTTCTCACATTAAGGATCCACACTACTCCAAAATTACTTTTTTCAAAAAGAAGACAAACTCTTAAATAAAAAAAAAAATGTTTTTTTCATTAATATACAAACATTTCCTGAAAATACTTCTTGCAGAAAAGACTTTTCCCTGCAAAGCAAAAAAAACCCAAAAAACAAACTTTTTAAACATTTGTTAATTGACAAATTTTGTATTTTTGTTATTTCCCACTGTTACACTTCCTTTTATTTACTGTCGGCTTTCAGCCTAAGCAGGGGGTTATGTAACGGTCACCAATAGGGACTACTTTTGAATGCGTAACCACTGTCCCTGTAAGCTGGCTTGTCCAATCAAATCACAGGGCGCAGTAATATCGTTAGTTCCCTAAGGGACTACTTATGTCCCCTTAGGGTTCGAAGAAAAAGACGAGACGACCTCCTGGCACCAGCTTGGACACATCGCAGAGAGCACCAGCGAGGAACGAGGAAACGCTCTCTCTCCCACCGCCATCGCCACTTGACGACTACTACCATCTTCACATGAAGAAATCCACGGGCGGCCCTAAGAACTCTTATATTCTTCCTCTTCCTCAGACTGACACCGTCCCACTCTCTTCTACCTATACCAAACGGTATAGGCAACCTTGAGTTAATAAACCCCTTTTTGTTATAGTTACAGAAATACTTTTTGTTGTTCCGTTTCTTTACGAGAAGATAAAAGGATAACCCCTTTCATCCATATCATCATCTCCTTACAGTTTTCGTAATCGCTCTGTCTTCTCTTTCTGTCAAGAACAAAAAAGGAAAGGAAAGTATTAAATAAGGAAACCATTAATTAAAATTTAAAAGGAAACGCTCAGCTTCAATTATTACTTTTAAATGAATTTATTTTTTCGTCGATATTTGTTGTTTTGCGAGTCAAAATCCAAGATGGCAGCCATCAGTTGTGACTTTTAGCTTCTATGTTTTATAGGTAACAACTAATAAATCGGAAAAAGTAAGAATTACAACTAATAACTGTCACCTAACGCATTAAAATTTAATTTTCGCCCGATCTGCATATTTTTAACTACTGAGACAAAATGCGTTGCAGTACCTCGAAGCTTATGGTTGTATCTGTTCAGGCATCGTTTGTTAAAGCTATACGAGGGCTGAAAACATATTCTGAAATAAAAAGCACTCACAAAAAGGTTAAGAAATGTAAAACTAAACAGGTCGGTAGAAAATAACATTTTCTTACGTTTGATGAAAGTTATTTGTTTTATATTTTGTTTCTTTTCGATTTGTCGGCTGTTAACTATATTACATGATTGACCGAAAATATGTATTATTGATTTTTAAAAAATTTACTTGTCAATTTTCTTTTTCAATGTAAGTTCAAGGTAAAATGATTTCCTATTGAGTTGATATTTCCCGCCGTTTCTGATTTCTTCAACACCTTTAATTGTTATATAATTCTTTAGAAAGGAAAATCTACGGATTATTGTATTCGTATCGATTGAACAATTCATATTATTTCGATACTTCCTGTTCAGTTTCTTTTTATTAATATGAAAATGTCCCTTGCCCTACTCGCAAATTTCGAAAATTAAACGGAAGTTTTTGTTAAACACAGGTAAAAAAATAAAATAAATAATAATAATAATGATAATGATGATGATTATAATAATAATAATAATAATAATAATAATAATAATAATAATAATAATAATAATAATAATAATAATAATAAAGTACTAGAATCGAATTTAGGCAAAAATAGCACAGGTAAAAATGGCATCGGACAAATTGCAACGGTAAAAATGGCACCTGTGAAGATGGTACTGTGATGTTATTGCCAGTAGCGTCCCCTTACTGGAACTCTCCGTTTAGGGAGGACTAATAAAGTGTACCCCCTTCCTCGGCAGTTCAATAAAGGATGTCCTTCGAGGCCCATTAAGAATACAATGTCGTGTGTTGGAGTTATCTTTCACCTAACATGGAGATACCATGACATGGTGGCAGCGAGGGGATATAGAAAAAAATGCACACGTACAGGAAACGGCACGCAGCAAAAAAAAAGGAATGTAAACTACAAAGAAAAAGAAGCGTTATCGCAACTTAAGAAGCGTATTAAAATACAACACGTATGACATGGACGACGCCATATTGAAAAAAAAAACCTAATACGAAAACAAAAGATAGAATTCGGCGAACAACGGACAGAGAATAGACGTTAGAAAAAAAAACGTATCCAAGTAAGTGAATTACGATATTGTATATCTATCGTTACTGTCTTTGGTGTCAAATCTCTTGTTGTTTTACCATGGCTATGAACACGTATGCGCCTGTATTATGTTGGACGTCGAAAAATCTGGTAGACTCTTTCAGGTTTATTACAACGTTGCAACCTTTATTTTTCGGTCAAACATATCCCAGCAGATAAACAGGTTGACCACATTCTGTTGCTGGCTGCAGAAGAAGACCTGAGAAGATTTAATACAAGGACGTTCGAAAACGATGCTGACCGGAATGACCGAAAAATTATTTGGCGAAAATTCGAGGAACGACTAGAGCCTCAACTAAATTTTTGTATCGCACGCTTCTACCTGCGTCGGTATATGCAAACAGATGATGAAAGCATAGACGACTTTCTAGCAAGATGCAAGTTACAGGCAAAGAAGTGCAAGTTCCGAGACCCCCAGGAAACAGACGAAAGGCTGATAGAGCAAATAATCACTGGAACGAGGCACCCAGAACTACAGAAGCAGCTCCTTGCAAGGAGTGAGGGACTCACACTCCAAGAAGCTCTGAGTAGTGGCAGAACACACGAGGCTTCCATAAGCCAGATGAAGCAGCTGGTCGAACTCCAGGAAGGAAGGAGCCATCAAATGCAACAATCAGATGCAACAACTGCAAACGATGTGGCAGCACCCAGCCCCACAAAAATGGAAAATGTCCGGCATGTGGACGGAAAAATCATTGGATAAAAGTGTGCACAAACAGAAAAAAACGCACACGACACCAAAGTATTCCCGAGATAAAACCAAATATCAAGGAGCAGTGGGTAAGCACCAGCGCAATTACCAGAATAAAAGGCGCAGCAACCGGGTCTACTCGGTAAATATCCGCCAGAGAAACAGCGATGGGATCCATTAAAGTTTTGAGAAACTGTCCTTCGATTCAGAAACAGAGTGACATTCGGACTGAAGCTTTTGCAGACCTTCGCATACAGCTTGCCAATCGAGAAGGCACTCCTGGACTAAAAAAGCAAAGGTGAACACCGGATCAGAGGGCAATACCCTCCCCTTACATACGTTCTGTAAGATGTTCCGAAAGCAAGTCAACTCAGTGGGGCAACTACTCCCTGGTGCAACTCATGATGAACCAACTATACTGACTGCATACAACGGCTCCAGCATCACTCAACATGGATCCATACAAATACAGTGTGCCTACAAGGGAATCTGGAAAACCCTAAAATTCTTTGTGGTGACCTCAGAAGGACATATTATTATAGGATTCCATTCTCTCAACGACCTGGGATTGATAACTCTACACTGTGACATTCAGAAGACCCTAACACTCATAAGCTCAGCAAAAGAAACTAGTGAAGATGTATCTTGAGCAGTTTGATCGTGTAAGGCAACTTTGAGGGTGAGTACCATATTGTCCTAAAGCAAGACAGCCACCCCCTAATCCATGCACTCCGGAAATGTCCTATGCACATGTGAGATGAGATCAAAGCTAAGCTAGAAGAGATGGTGAACAAGGCATCATAAGGAAGACAAGTGAACCGACAGTATGGGTTAACAACCTGGTGTACGTTGGCAAAGGCAATGGGAAACTGCGCCTCTGCCTGGATCCAAAAGATCTAAACAGAGCCATCATGCGATGTCACCGCAAGACTCCCACAAGCTTTCTGGTGCTAAGTACTTCTCAAAACTGGATGCAAAAAATGTGTACTGGTCAGTCAAGCTAGACACCAAATCCCACCTACTGACTACTTTCAACTCACCGTTTGGAAGATTTTGCTTTCAGCGAATGCCTTTTGGTCTAGTGATGTCACAAGATGTCTTTATGCAAAAAATAGACATGATACTGGAGAAATACCCTGGCACTCTCGGTATAGTCGACGACGCGATCATCTACGGCAAAACCAAGGAACAGCATGATGAGAGCTTGCACAACTTGATGAAGGTAGCACGAACTGAAGGACTTGTTTTCAATAGAGAAAAATGTGCAGTCGACCAGAAGCAAATACACTTCTTCGAAGCGATGTACGACAAAAATGGAATAAGCTCTAACTCCCACAAGGTAGATGAAATCAAGGAGTTACCCAGCCCAATGAATATCACCGACCTACAAAAGGTGTTGGGAATCATCACCTACATGGCACCATTTATCCTGCACTTTTCAGATCTCACAGTACCCCTTAAAGATTTACTAATGAATGATGCTGAATACATGTGGACTCAAAGTCATCAGAAGTCCCTTCAACAAATCAAAGACATCATATGCAAAAAAATGCTTTTCACATACTTTGACCCCACGAAACAGACTGTACTCCAGGTATGCATCAAACAAAGGCCTAGGCGCAGCTCTTATACAGCAAATTATACCGATAGCTTTTGCATCAAAATCCCCAACAGACACCAAACAACGGAATGCTAGCATTGAATGGGAGCTATTAGCAGTCGTGTTTCGATCCGAGCGCTTCAGGACATACCTCTACGGATGCTCATTCTAGGTTGAAAGCGATCACAAACCACTGGAGATAATCAATCTGAAGAACCTGACTGCAGCTCCACCTCGTCTCTAACGGATGCTACCGCATATCCAAGGTTATGACCAAACCATTGTGTATCGCCCTGGCAGGGAAATGGTTCTAGCTGACGGATTCTCAAGACTACCCAACAAGAAAGCAAAGGAAGCAATCGACCCAGAATCAAGGGTTGACTTTGTACAGAGAAATTGACACAAATACACCAGGTAACAAATGCTGATGTCAGCCTGTGCGAGCTGAGGGACTTGATTCTGCAAGGCTAGCCTAACACAATCAAACAGGTTGGAACAAGAATGCGACCCTACTGGTCCTATCAGGACGAGCTGGCCATCGAGAATGGGATCCTAATCAAGGACGATCGGATTACTATACCACATTCTATGCAAGCAGAAGTAATACACAAGATCCACTATGAACATCAAGAGATTGAGAAGTGTAAACAAGAGTCAAAAGCTGCGTATTCCGGGATAAGATCAACCAGGACATAAACAGAGCAGTCCAACTATGTGATATATGCCAGGAAAACCAGAAATCGCAGAGTGCAGAATCCCTGATTCCACATGAGACCCCGGTGAGATCATGGCAGATAGTAGCTACATACCTGTTTCATTTCAACGGATCTGATTTTATGGTAATAGTGGACTACTACTCCAAATATCCGTTTGTTAGGATATTAAGCAACTTCTCTAGTAAGGGAGTCATAGATCTGACCAGACAAAGTTTTGGAGAACAAGGGATCCCAGAGAGGGTCATCAGTGATAATGGCCCACATTTCAGCTCCGCTATCTTCAAGCAGTTTGCTAAGGAATGGGGTTTTGAGCATAGCCCATCATCACCCAGATACCTGCCATCAAACGGCCTGGCCTAGCGGTGTGTGCAGGCAATCAAATCTGCGATGAGGAAATCCACCTCAAGTGGGCGTGACCTGGACATAGTATTATTATGCCTTCGAACAACTCCTCTATACCATACAGTCCCGTCTCCTGGTGAGCTACTGTACAACAAAAAGTTGGTAGGGAACCTCCCAGTCAGATGTGCCAACCACACTCCACAACTCACCTATACCAAAGGCAAGTGGAAGAAAAGAAATTTGACGACTAGCACACCAAAGATCTCCCCAATCTACAGGTGGGACAGCATCTCCAAATATTGGAGAAGGATGCTGGCAAATGGTCCCCCGCAGTTGTCACACAAGCATGCGGAACCCAGATCATACCTGGATTAGACCCCATCACGAAAAGTAATCCGCAGAAATCGACAACATTTGAGGGAAGACTCATCTCGGACTTCCCCGAGACGCCAGGTTTACCCGCCTGACACTCCACAGTGTTCCCTCGGAAGCCCCACACCCAGGGTTGAAGCAGGCCCCACACAAAGCCTTCCTATTGGACGATCAAACGCACAAAAATACACAAACAACATGCTAACCACATCCTACACACAGCCACAGCACCTGATACAAATCAAGAGAGTAACACCCCTCCTAACCAAACATCTCGATCTGAGGAGGAAAATTTGACACGATATTTTTTCTATTTATTTTAGAAGGGAATTTAGATTTGTTTTAAGTAAATAAAGTTTTACGTTTAAACATTATTAGTGATTATTTTCTTTTTAAAGAAAACATTTCTCTATGAAAGGAGAGACAGCCAGGACAACATTAATCGTCATGTGGTTGTTTAATATTTGTTTGCTTTAAGAACGTAACAATAATGTATATTCTTATTATTTATCACAGAGAAACGCGCAAGTATTTGCAAACAAATCGATTTATTTATTTTTTTCAATAGTACAATTTGGGGCGAAAAAAAATGAAGTTTATTTTTTAAAGATTGAATAAAAAATATATATTTCATAAGTTGGCCAAAAAATATCAATAAATTGTCAATAAACAATTCAAAGATCCATTTAATGTCTTAAAATTGCATACAAAATATCTGGCCTAGACCTTGGGAGTTGAAAAAATATCAGGTCAAATTTTCCTCCCCCGAAAACTCAAATGGAGCAAGTTTTCCTAGGTCGGGCAAAAACATTTATTAAAATTAAAAATTTAGATGAAAAAGGTGAAAACGTCTATGTTTTGAATCTATAATAAAAACAAACTGTTTACAATTTTAATATTAGATAATAGACATTTTAAGATAAAGAAATATATCTAATCTACTTTCGGTTCTAACAATAAACAACAAATTAGTCATAAAGTCTAATTATTTGCTTTTTAAATTAAAATTTAATACATTTTCTTTAATTTAATTAAGTTTATACATCGGTGTAATTGTAGAATAGGGACCGCTGTTTTTTTTTCTTGCTCATTTCGCTTGGTATTCGCCTAAATTTTTGATGAAACTGATTGTTGGTCTTAATTGTATTTTTGGTCCTGAAATAAAATTCTCATTTACTTTTTAAAGTGTTAAGAATCTAACTTTAATTCCAGGTTTTAATCGCTGGCGGCCATGTTGGTTTTGTTTTTATTTTCCTTGGACTAAGGATATTTTTTCCTTGGACTAAAGATATTTTTTCCTTGGACTAAAGATATTTTTACTGCTTTAACATTTTATTACACACAAAAAACAAACTTGGAACATTCTATTTACAAAAGCAAGTTTTAACGGAATTAAACGAATTTAAAAGCAAACATGAAAAAACATACTAGTTGTGAATTAAAGAATAACAAACTGTCGCTAAAAAGACGACAGACGACGGTAAAAATGTGGCATAAAAGTTCAATTTAAAAAAAATGGCTTATTTATTCAATCAGCAATAAACATCCTTGCGATGAATACAAAAAAGTTCAAATCTTTAAGAAAATAACTTAAAAGACATCTATAGACTTACTGGTGCATTTGAAGACATTTGTTGCCAAATTGTCTCCTGCCTTAAGAAACTGTCCTATCAAAAATGTAAGATGTAGATGTGAAAAAAACCTGAGAAGTTCAGTGTTCTGTTTCCATGTGTAACTCTCTCGTTCTTTCTCCGTCTGTCTCCCTTCCTCTCTCCCCCTTCCTCTATCCCTCTATCTCTCTCTCCCTATCTCATATACATTCATCAGAGATATAATTAAAAAAATAACTCAAAGAGTTTAGCTGAGACCTTTTCTTTTCTTTTTTATTGCTGAATAAAAAAACTAATATTAAAAAAAAAAATCAAATAATTTTGGAGCGAGAAGCGCGAAGCGATAACACCACCGCTCTTTAGTCCCAAATGGAGTTTCTCCCGCTTCACTCCCGCTGAATATAAAACGAGCGCTCCTTTTTGGAGGGCTCCGTAAAGCCCTATATATATATATATATATATATATATATATATATATATATATATATATATATATATATATATAAAGAAAATTAGTAAAAGAAAAACAAACAAACCGGTTGTCGATTTCCGATTTATGAGAAAAAGGAGCCATTGTCAAGTGGACACTTTCTATCTTATACATTTTGGATTTAAATAAATAGACAATAAACAGAAAATTAATTCACAGTAACGTTGACGCGAGAAATAAACATACACATGAAGTTGTCTTCTAATTTTTATTAATATAGAGATAGAAATGAACGGGGTAGATTATTCTTTTTTGTTTTGGTGAATGACAAATGAATGAGTTTGTATCGTCGAAGCATTTTGGAGTTTGATTGGTCAACGATTGTCTGTTCAGAAAGTTTATCTAACCGCACACACTTTTTGGCATTGTGTTATAATTCGCAAATCTATTGTTGCAAATAAATATTGTCTTTTTTGTCTTACTGAATTGACGCTATATTGAATTATCTCCCTTGTTTACTCTTCCATCTCTTTGATATCAAAAGCATTTCTTGCGTGATGACGAAATGTAACTTCAAAATCTGGTCATTTTATTAATTTATTTTCAAATAAGACGAAAGAAATACAGAAAGGTAAGTCCAATCACTACGGAAATTGTTTTCATTGCGATCATTTTACGATTGAATTTTAAGTTTGTGTTTTGTTGTAAATGTATTAATTTGATGCAATCTAAACGAATTCAACTTAATTCAATTTAATTTTTTTTTTTATTATTGTTTCTTAATTATCGGATTAAGATAAACTTTTTTAACCTAATTATAAATTTTTAAAAAATAATTAAATATATTTTCTTGAATTTTCTCATTTTCTCAAGTTTAAGCGCAGGAAGAAGATGACCCAAACATTAAAAAAATGACTTTCATGTAAAATTCAAACAAAACAAACGGGTGCTTATCCAGTTTAGCGGGTACTTTCGAGAAAAAAATTAGGTGCTGATATCGATCCTGAACCAGTTTTCGTGAAGTTCGACTCGGAAGTGTTCGCCTGTCCTACGCAAACGCCCGATAGTTGACGAGCCGATTTGTACCGGACGACACTTTTGATACGGTGCTGCGTCCTATGATAATAATGTTTGACTTGTTTTTTTGTTTTTTTTTGTTAGGGTTTAAGGGGGTGGGTTTAGGATTAGGATAAAAAAAAATTATTTGATAACAGTAATTTCGCTCTTGTTTTATTTGTTTTGTTGTTTAAAAATTTTCTTGCAACTATAACTAAAAATTATATGACGCAGCAACGTATCAAAATAAAAAAAATATGGCACTTCTGTCGTATATATGAAGCAGCTGCCGATTAAGAAATCGAAATTGAAGAGTTCTGTTTTTTTTTCTCCAAGTACCATTCATTCAGAATTCACCGGAAGTTGAATTTAGTATTTAGAAAATGGAGTTAAATGAGATTAATCTTCGAGACATTGGTAATTTAATGAACCAGCCGCAAAAAAACAATAGATTTTTTACAGGCACACCGCCTGATTTCTTAGGGTTTAGGGTAAGGTTTTTTTATTAAATTTTTTTTTACTTCATATAATAAAAAAAAGAAATTGTTAATTGTTTCCAAAAAACAAATCAGTCTTGCATTTTTTTTTTACGTTGTAAAAAAATCACTTCCGGTTGAATTACCTCCCTTCATCTTCAGTAGAAGGACAGAAAATTTGCTGCTTCATATATACGACAGAAGGGCCAAAAATATTTATTTGATAACAGTAACGTCGCTATGTTTTGCTTGTTTTGTCTGTTTCTTTTAGAAAATTTCTTAAAAATATAACTTAAAATCACAGGACGCAGCACCGTATCAAAATTGTCGTCTGGTACCATTCGGCTCGTCAACACTCGGGCGTTTGCGTAGGACAGCCGAACGCTTCCGAGTCGAACCTCACGAACACTGGTTCAGGATCGATGCCAGTACCAAAAATTAAAACAAACTGAGGAATACCTGTCACGGGCTGAATATATCCTATACAAAAAAGCACGTAAATTAATCAAGTAGTATTTTTTTTATAAAAGAAAATTGCATTTTAGCGATTTAATATTTTTATAAGAAAGAAGAAAATAAGAAAAAGAAAATATAAACAAATAAAAGTTTTCAAATTAGTTGTCGTTCGAAGTACTTATCTGAAGCACAATCTAGCTAACAGTTTTATTAAAATTCTCTGTTCTTATTTAAAGCTTTGTTGGTTTAAGTTATGATTCAATATTTTCAGGTAGGTTCATAATTCTCTGTTGGACGGGTAGTGTCTTTGTAACGTGTATTTCAGTTCATACCTTGTTTGACTGTTTCTTAGCCATTGTTTTTTTTATTGAAGGACACTAAAATATAATAAATATACAAAATTCTAATTTAAAATAGATTTATTTTAGATAAAAACGTCAAAATTATTGTAATAAGAACAACTTTATTCAGCATACAGTGTACATTATTAGCTCCACATTTATGAAATTAGTAGCAAAAGAAGAGTTCTTCAAAGGGGAGATACGACGACCAGCACACCAAAGATCTCCCCAATATACAGCATCTCCAAATATTGGAGAAGGATGCTGGCAAATGGTCCCCCGCAGTTGTCACACAAGCATGCCCGGAATCCAGATCATACCTGGTGTAGACCCCATCACGAAAACTAATCCGCAGAAATCGACAACATTTGAGGGAAGACTCATCTCGGACCTCCCCGAGACGGCAGGTTTACCCGCCTGACACTCCACAAGGTTCCCTTGGAAGCCCCACAACCACTAATTTAAAATAGATTTAGCTTTAGTTTTTCTTATAGATAAAAACGTCAAAATTATTGTAATTAGAACAACTTTATTCAGCATACAGTGTACATTGTTAGCTCTGCATTTATAAAATTAGTAGAAAAAGAAGAGTTCTTCAAAGGGGAGATAATCAAAATCAGGGAAACTATATTCAATTATTACATTTGCCCCCATTTTATTTCAATCATAAGAGGATGAACTTGCTCTATCGACCAGGCTTTTTGCTGATTCTGTTGGAACACCTTCGTAGTCTGGTATTGCGAGTAGAATCAGGACCCTGGGTTTCCAGGTCTACTGATATGCTGTAATCGATTTTCTCTCGCCATCTTGAGTGGGTATAAATACGTCTCCTACGTGCAGGTAGTTGAGATTCTGAAAACAGGGGTTCAACATCGGTTTTGGGATGAGCCTGTTTCAGAGACAGTGGACGATCGTCCATCTCAGACTCGTTCTGAGTATTCTAGAAACGATATTGACTCCGTATCTGATGGTTGTAGTGTGTTTGTAGATGAATCATATTGTGCGATTCTGACAGGTTGACCTTCAGCTGAGGTGGAAGGGTCTTGAGATGTAAGCTCATCCACAGGGCCTATATTGAGTGTAAAAATATCCCCTTGAGGTGCAAAGTCTCTAAGGGAAAAAGTGGATTTTTTTTTCCATCAGAATATCACATCAAGGCATAATGCGAATATGCCTGGATCAGTTCCACTTGGTTTGGTAATGGATCATCATTACTATGATAAACGAAACGTCTCAGGATAACCATTCCAGGTTTCGAGATCCATGAAGAAAGCAAAGTTCCCCCTAGCTTCTTTGTCGAAATAGAAGAAACCTCTCATGAGGTGTGGAATTTGTGGCTCTGCATAGGAGTTTTCCTAATAGCGTACACAAATTCAGGAAGGAGATCTTCCTAGTGAGTAATCGGACATTTGTGGTTGCAGCAGCTAGTTGTACGCTTTTCTATATTATGCCATTATAATACTCACATTGGGCATTACCCTGAGTGTAGTACAGCGTCGATCAGCTTATAGCCACTCCTTGCTAATAAATAAATTGTCTCAATGGCTAAGACATAAAAGAGGCTCTCCGGTCTGAATGGATGTAGGCTGGAACCCTAAAAATGACAAATAAAGAGCATAAACACTGTATCACTGAGTTTGCTGATATGTCCGGACAAGGAAATATAGATTGGGAATCGCGACTATTCGTCGATGACAATTAGTATCTAACGATTATCATTTATAGATGGTAGGAAACCCTTAAAATTGATGTTTATTTTCTCAAATGGTTGAGTCGCTTTTATAAGCATCTTGGTTTTAGGTCTAAAGAACTGTGGTTTATGTTCTGCACATTTTATCATTTTCTTTGTCGTCTGACGAATACATTATATTTCTGGTTCGTACCACGTGTGTCATTCTGTGGCACAGTTCATTGTGTAAGGTGCAAAGCTCATCCGTGTTTGGTATCGAGCTACATACCCTAAATAGTGCGTCAACTGCAGCATTCTCTTTACCAGGTCGGTAGATTGCATCAAAAGAAAAACAGGAGAGTTCTATTTTCAACCTCGCTATTTTATCATTTTCAATTTTGCTTGTCCTGTTGTTAAACATAAATGTGACAGATTTTTGCTCAGTAATTAGTCTTAAATGTCATCCAATCAAATAGTCTCCACTATAGCATAAGCCTCTTTTTCAATTGCTGAGTGTCGCTGTTCTAAACATGACAAGATTCTTGAAAAAAGCGACAGGGTGTCCAGATTGCCGTAAAGAGGCAGCAATTTCATAATCAGATGTATCTGTATATCAACCTGAAAAATAGCAGGGTCTTTAGCCATAATTGTTGTGCTGACTATATCTTTTTTAATATTTTTAAAGGCCTCCACTGCTGCGCGAGTGAGATGGAAACTGTCCGTTTGTCCCAATAGGTGAATTTTTCTTGTAAAGGAAGCCAACCACTGTGAGTAATATGCAAACATACTAAGGACTCGTTTTAGGGCATGCATATTATTAGGAATTGGCAGTTTTAGCAGCGGCTTCAATCGTTCTGGGTCTGGTGAAATAGATCCTTTGTGGAGGGTGTACCCTATTAAATTAATGGTGCCTATACTAAAACACATCTATCATTATTTAGTGTGACATTGTATTTCTCATAAATTGTTGCAGATTGCGATTATGGTCTGCATTGTTGTGTCCACATATTGTTACATTATCAATGTAGGCAAAGGTGCCCTCTAATATTATATCGCTAATTATTTTGTCCATAATTTGCTGAAAACTGGCAACACCATTCGTTATTCCAAATGGTATTCATTTAAACTGTTAGAGGAGATTTTCTTCAAAGGCTGTGTAGGGTGGATCCACTAGTTTGATAGCCACTTGGTGATAGGCGCTTCTGCAGTCTAGTGTGCTTTACAATTTATATTTGGTTATTTCACTTATAATTTCATCTATTAGTGGTAGTGGCTAAGCATTTAAACCTATTTATGATTTGAAAGTAATCAATTACCAGCCTGTTTTGTGGTTTTCAGAAGATGTTATTATGACTTGGTCCCTGCATTGAGACTCACTCATTTCAGTGATTCCTTCAACAAGTATTCTCATGATTTCGGTTTTTATGAAATGTTTATCATCAAATGAGTAGCATCTATATTTCACCAAGATTGTTTTGCAATCTTGAGATCAATTTTTGACAAATGATGACTGCTGAACATTGACTGATGTTAGGCCAGAAATGCAAAGAGCTAGTTTGCATCATCCAAAATAAATCTTGATACTAGAATGATGCTGAAGAAAATAATGCCCCAGTATCACGTCACTACAAAGGTTTTTCATTATCAAAAGTTTTGTTTTTATATGGAATATTTTTTTTAAGTAACCTGACCAGACAATATCCAATCACTTTGATAATAAAGAAGTATTCGCCATAGACAAACGAGTAGAACAGGGAAACATTACAATATTAGAATTAATATAATTACCAGAGCTGAAGGTGTCAATAGAAACGCCATTAATTTTAATCCGCATTATACTTTTCGAGAGAGAGTCTGGAGATGCAGCTGTTATAATAGTTACCATTAAAGAGGCAGTAGAAATTGTAGAACAATTCTTTTTTTTAAAGATGTAGACCTACACACCTTAGAAAAATGTCCTAACTTACCACACTTCTTACGCCTAGTATCTCTGTCCGAACAAGAAAACCGAGGGTGTAGACTTAACTCGCAAAGGTGTCATTAACGACCTGTGAAAGCAGCGGTGATAGGCAACTCTGAAGTATTTGCATTGCTTGAAATTTCCTGGTTAGGGAAAGAAGCCACAGAGGAGGGATCCAGAGAGGTATTCACACAAGAGGAGGTATCCAGAGAGGTATTCACACAAGAGGAGGGATTCAGAGAGGTATACACACAAGAGGAGGGATCCAGAGAGGTATGCACACAAGAGGAGAGCGAACAACAAGTGTGTGTGGTTCAAAGCAGCACCGACTGGTTTTGAGCAATTTCAAACATATAATTTTGTTCGTAGGCTGTTCTGGGGTTAAGACATTTTGTCTTACTTGAACATTCTGGAGTTCATTGATAAAAGCATCCATAATGTGCTCATCTCGAATTTCTTCGGCAGTCATTGGCTGGAAGTTACAGTCCTTGCTCAGGGTCGATAATTCTTTAAAAAATTGTTCCAAATTTTCATCGTTTTGTTGTCGTCGTGTAGTGCGTAAGTATCGTGAAAATATTTTTGGGGGATTTTAGGTAGTGTTTCAATAACATCTTCGTAAGTGGTACAATCCATAATAATTTTGTGTATTGTGTAAGATACAGAATTAGTTATGAGCCCAAGCTCATTTATTTGTCACTGTTGATTTTCTGCATGTAAGGTTTGCAAAACGTTTTCAAACGTCACTTGCCAATGTGCCCTGTGCTTTTCGGAATTAGAAGTCTCAGGTTTCATATAGACCCAGTGTGGGTGCATAAGTTGTTCCATGCCGACTGTATGCTGAATAAATTGTAATAAGGAACAGGAACATCAATAGATTTGGTAAAGCTTTATTCAGCATACAGTGTCGATACATTGTTAGTTCCGTATTTATAACATTAGTAGAAACAGAAGAGTTCTCTACAGGGGAGATAATAAAAATAAGGGAAGATACTCTCAATTACTTATTACAATAATATTAAATGATTATTTTACGAGTTTTTAACTCTATTTTTCTTACAAAAGTTTTGGCCATATACAAAAATGAAATAACAGTTCTGTAACAATGCTGATGAAACAAAATTTCACGATAAACAAAATCATAAAGAAGAGCAGATTTCTAGGTGAATTTTTATCCTTTCACATAATGATTAAACCTCCCAAAACCAGAATCTATTTTTATTTCGTGAGATTACATACCAACAGACTTGAAACCTATCTGAACAGTCATTAAAATATACTTTCTACTTGACAGTAGGTTATCAGTTTACTATATCGATTTAACAAAAATCTAGTTAATTATTGACCAGATAAGATAGGACAAAATGACTAACCCTTTTTCTTGATTTTCAACATGATCACAAAACTTTTTTAAATCTCCAACATGGCCGCCATACAGAAGACTTTTGTTATCAAACTTTTTTTCAAGATTGTTAACTTTGAACTTATATTTAGTGACCGTCACCTCTGAATTATGGTTGGTGTCGTGATAAAATTTCAGACTTTAGGTTTGTGGTAAAATTAATGAAATGCATGAAAAGCCCTCCAAACTAGTTTTAAAAACAAAAGCAAAACATGCCCATTCTTATTCTTATTTCTAAAAATGAAACGGTTATTTATGTATTATTTATTATCGTATTATATTTTAGAAGTATATAGAAAGTATATATATATGTATATAGATATATATCGTCTTTGAACATGATCACAAAACTTTTTTATTTCCAACATGGCCGCCATACAGAAGACTCTTGTTATCAAACTTGTTTTCGATATTGTTACTTTGAAATTACATTTAGTGACCGTCAATTATGGTTGGTGGTGTGATAAAATTAAAGTATACTTTTTTATATAGATATATATCATCTTGGAAATAATTAGGAGATACTACAGTTCTGCGGCCTCTACAGACTGATATAGTTTTATTTCATTTCCTTATATATGAACATTAATAAAACTAGTTATCCCAAGGATACATGTTGGTTTAAAATATCTGTCTGTCTATCCATACCAAAAGTCGTAATGGCTATCATGGATCTTCATGTCTTTGGATGCAAAATACTGTTTCAAAACAGCAAAGTTATTTTAACAAAATTAAATTCATGTGTGATTGATTTAAAATATATGTTAAAGATTTTACTCACCCCAAAATACATGAACTTTCATTAAGTTTACTAATTTTTATTGATTTTCATCCCACCTTTTACAATGACAATTTCTAAAGGCTTATATCCTGTCCTAAACTATAAAAGGCGCATCTTCCTTCCAATGAAACTTGTGATACTTTTGGGTGATACCAAATAAAACACCTGGTAATTTCCTTATAATCATCTTGATTTAACAGCATTTAAGATAATCTGATTAGAATTGTGAACTTGTTATTTTGTCATAATTTTCTTTGTCAGTAAATTTATAATTACCAAATTATGTTTGCATTATAAAGTAATACTGTAATCTTACACTTTTTGATACCAGACAACACCAAGTATTGTCAGTAAATTATCAAATGATGTTTGTATTTTTCTCTGTCCTTTTTTAGCTAACAGTTTTTATTTTTTATTTTTACAAGTTTGTTGTAACTTCCTTTATTTGAACTCATAAATTATCTTCTATAACTTACAGATAAAGGTTGTGTTTCTCTGCCTCCTACAAAGAAAGGTTAGACACAAGATCAGCCGATACAGGGAATCCAACAACTCCAAAGAGACCATGGTAAGAGATTACTTTCCAGATAGGTTTTAGTAATTTGTCTTGCAACTAAATGATTTTAATTTTGTCTTTGAAATAAAATGTTTGTTTCATATAAAGGTGGAGATAAAGACTTATTGTTTTGTCTTTGTACATTAATAGCACAATATTTATATCTGTTGAGGAGGAATAATTCGAATTCATCTCAAGTTTAATATATAGGACTAAGTGCATCTTACTTTTTAACAAAATTAAAACCATAAAATAGTAGGATATTACAATCACAATAATTGGATAATTACTCTTAAATTACTTACTAATTCTTTGTTATATTAAAAAATTATTAAAAAGCTTATTTCACACCAAAATGAATATCTGGAAAATTTCCTCTTAGATTCTTAATGTTTGAACATTTTGTGCATTGCTTTTACAATTTTCTCTCTGTACGTTGAATGTAATTTTTACAATTTTCTCTCTGTACGTTGAATGTAATTTTTATATTCTTGTTTAGGAACTGTTCAGTATTTATCTTCATGAAATATATAATGATTTCATATAATTGTATTTGTAAACTCTGTACCAAGATAAATGTTTTTCACTTGAAATAATCACTTTATTAAGAATATAATTTATTTAACTTCACATGGAATAATGAAAGCTTTTTAATTGTAAACATGGTGTGGATACAAGTATATATTAAGCAATAGCATCATGGCTTACCCACTATCATTTTTTTCAAATAATAATTCTTTATGACAGTATTAACATTACCAAAAGTGTAATATAACACTACTATTTTCACTGATCGAATCTTTACATACAATATAAAATATAAAACCAGGGTTATTACCCTATCATATTAATATATTTGTAGAATAAAGTACTTCTGTAATTAATATTTAATATAATTTATGTCTGCTTTATGTTAATCCTTTAATAAAATCTATTATTCATTGACTACATTTATTAACTACATCTTTACATGCATAAAGTATTAAACCAGGATCATTACAATATTATCTGAATATTTTTGTCAAAACTTGTTGCAGGGAAAAACAATTATGTAATTAATAATTTATATAATTTATATCTGCTTCATATTAATTCTTAAATAACATTTCTTATTCATTTACAGTGAATTCCAAGTTTTCACAACAGCAAATCAATGTTAAAGAAAACATGAAGATCACCAATTCCTGCTAGAAAATCCCATTTAAACACAGACATGCATAGCCACACTGACGAGAAACTTCGTTCTTGTAAAGTTTGTGGGTCATCATTTACAACATCTTATTTAAAGTTACACATGCGAATTCACACTGGCGAGAAACCTTATTCTTGTGAAGTCTGTGATGCAGCATTTACAAACAAATGCGATTTAAAGATACATGCACGAATCCACACGGGGGAGAGACCTTATTCTTGTGAAGTGTGTGGCTCATCATTTACAAAGAAATCAAGTTTAAATATACATATGCGAACCCACACCGGGGAGAAACCTTATTCTTGTAAAGTTTGTGGCTCATCATTTGCAGATACTTCTGCTTTAGGTAAACACATACGAACTCACACAGGGGAGAAACCTTATTCCTGTGAGGTGTGTGGCTCATCACTGACAACGTTATTTAATTTAAAGATACATATGCGATCTCACACTGGAGAGAGGCCATATTCTTGTGATATGTGTGGCTTATCATTTACAATGTCATGTCAATTAAAGATACATATGCGATCTCACACTGGAGAGAAACCTTATTCTTGTGAAGTGTGTGGATCGTCATTCAAAAACAATTCTAATTTAAACAAACACATGCGAATACACACTGGGGAAAAACCTTATTCTTGTGAAGTGTGTGGATCATCATTTGCACAGCAATTTATTTTAATGACACATATGCGAACACATACTGGAGAGAAACCTTATTCTTGCGAAGTATGTGACTCATCGTTTATAACATCATCTAAATTAAAGATACATATGCGAACCCACACTGGGGAGAAACCTTATTCTTGTGAAGTGTGTGGCTCATCATTCTCAAGGAAATCAATTTTACAGATACATATGCGAACTCACACAGGGGAGAAACTTTATTCTTGTGAAGTGTGTGGCTCATCATTTGCAACTAGTACTCATTTAAAGAGACATATGCGTACCCACACTTAACCTGGCATTTAGATACTTCCTTTACAAGTAAACCCTGACAAAATATTTCAAAAAACACAGAAGCTGCAAGATTAACTTTCTCAAATGCTGCTTTAATCAGAAACACATCTGCCACATGCTTCTACTTACCAAATACCTCACATGACTTTATACACAGAAAACTCATCCAGAACTTACACCACCTATTACATCAGCACATTCAGCAACGTCACAGCTGAGCTTAACATACCAGAGGAATATACATGCTTAGAGACAACCATAGCAATAGACCAATGCTATAACCACACTGTCCATATCGAAAAGGTAAGACTCAAACAGAAATTGACATGACTATTCTACCGAACGAACCACACACAATAAGAATAACGAGAACAAAAATATCCCACCCTGTCGCAGACTTAACGGACTCTTTCTCACAAGATGAAAAGGAGCTTCTTAGCCTTGGAGACAAATTCACCACCACCCAAAGAATCGATCACATCACCAAGCTCAACAAATAAACAGTTTTGCAGAACAACCTACCACCTCAAGTAGCTGGCTACAATCAATCACACCACACATGACAAAAATGCTGCCAAATTCACTGTATAGAAACTTGATCACTCACTACATCTGCCACCAGACAACTGCGAGTCATACCTCAAACTCACATGTCTAAAACATAAAATACTCTCTATCATACAGCAAGAAAAGACAAACATTATACCCAATTTGACAAAATAATGAACCATACTTAAAAATCTGAGACATAAAGACCTCATTCTACCCTCTGACAAAGGGAAGATATACGACACACTTGCATTTACGCACCTTAGCAATGACACTCTATACACATTTCCAACATCTCTGAACAAATCGAGTGCCAGATTAACACAGCTAAGACCAACATTTGCAAAAAGAGAAACATCCCTAATAACTATAAGCACAACCTCATTACAAAAAACAATAAGCTCCCAACTTTCTATCACCTCATCAAAACTAATAAAACCGACAGCACCACACAAGTCAGATGCATGGAAGGAACCACTCTGCAAAATCTAGCTTCTTTTTCTATCTGCTAAAACCTCTACTTCTAGTCATCCAATGTTACATTGCCTACAGCCTTGATGCTGGTGTTCTTTCAACTTCTGTGTCTGCATGCAGATATCATTAATGACTGCATCTCCTCCAGTGATCTTTATTGCTCTGACCTCATTGCAGCAACAATAAACAACACGCAACTCCAATCACAACAATACACACTGAAGCCTAGATAACTGCCCTAGTAACACTACAAACATATGCCACTGCACATACAGTGTATACTGAATACAGTGCACCACATGCTACAAATTCTACATTAGTAACACAGTAAGGCCCCTACATATTAGAATTAAAAACACCTACAAACACACACCTCCTGCAAACACATCCACACATGTAACAACACCAGCAAATCAATCAAGATAGATATGCTGCCCTTGGAAAGAGGCATCGTCAAACTTACACCTCTAACTTAACCGATTCGAATTAGGGCCCGCATTTTTAGTCTGATACAGACAGTTTCACATCTCAACGTACACACGTGTACATATAAAATTAAAAAAAAGAAAAGTTACACATAATGTTGACACAAATTATCGCATTGGAATATCTACTTGACATAGTCCACACAAAGAAGCTCATTGTTCTCAATATATAAATAATTAAATAATTGAATAAGTAAACTTTAAAAATAGAATATCATTTATACCATAAAAAATAACTAAGCTAAGCGGAAAAATAAAAGAACAATTTACGAACCAAAATCAGTAACATAATTTAGAAACTCTATCCTCCTCAATATATAAATAGATAAATAATTAAATAAAATACTTTAAAACAGAAAATTAAATAGAATATGTTAAAACAGAACATCATTTATACCGTCAAAGAAATCATTAAGATAGATGGAAAAATATATATAACTAATTAAAATGTGAGTATAAGGATTTCGCCTTCATGTTCATTTAAAAAATATATCTTAGCTAGCATGAGTTACCTCCCCTATCTAAAAATGTAATTAACGAAATCGAACGTGTGAACAGGCGAATTTAAATAAAAGTAAATTTTTTAAAAAATTCTAAATATGCATAATAAAATTTAAAAAAAAAAAAAAGTTGCCTCCCCTATCTAGAAAAATGTAATTAACTAAATCGAATGTGTGAACAGGCGAATTTAAATGAAATTAAATTTAAAAATAAAAAAAATAGTAAATATGCATAAGATTATAATTTTTTTTTAATACTGACACATAGATTAATAACAAACAATTAATCTTAGGCAAATTTAATAAAAATTATTTAAATTTTTGTTTTATTTCAGATCCATTGCATTTTCTGCCGAACAGTAACACAATTTAGGAACCTTCTCAATGAATAAATAGATAATAATTGAATAATTAAAAAACACATCATTTATAAAATTAAAAAACCAATCAAGATAAACGAAAAATATTTCACCTTCATGCACATTAAAATAAAAAAAATGTGTAAGAGATAAAAAGTGATGAACTAAATTGAACGCGTGAACAGGTTAAAATAATATAATAATAAAATGAAATTTAAAAATAATGAAACAAAATTTATAAATTATAAATAAAAATGTAAAATATTAATATTAACACTAACACATAGATCTAAAGATGAACAATAGATTTGAAGCAAAATCTAATAATAAGTAAAAAAAAACAAACTTAGAATTTAATTTCAGATCAATTTCAATTTCTGCTGGATAGTTCTCATTGGCAGCGACCTTATAGATGTTTGAATTAAGTTTGAACACACATTTTACGAAGGGGAATTTTCCCAAGATATATGGAACTGCTGCAAGTAGGATTATTATATAATATATGAAATGTATATATATATATATATATATATATATGTATTGTATTAATATTAAGATGGAAACTGCTTAACTCATTCCACCATTATATGTCATAATTTGTTTTATTTTGTGTCTATGCATTGTATTACCTACTAATGTTCCTTTATATACACATTAAAAATACTTTAAGCAAACTACATTAATCTCTTATTATATATATATATATATATATATGACATGACCAAAATAAAATCTACGGACCAAAACGATATGGAAAACAATTTCTAGGAAATATACTTCAGAGAAAAAACGAAAGGAAAAAAGATGTGCGTTGAAAACTGAAAAAAGTTTTTTTTTTAAATATTTTTAGCAGACAGAAAAGAGATAAGAATAGTGAAGGTATTTTTTTGCAAAAAGTATTTGGAAAAAAGTTTTTTTAGCGAAAAAAAGAGTGGTTTCTTCTCTTCGTCAATTAAATGCAAATATTATATGAGTATTGTTAAATGTACACAGGGGTCATAAGCAGTTAATTTTAATGAATGCCCACTATGGTTTGGTCAATCATTCAGTGTTGGATGTAGAAATAAAAAGAAATACGAAATTAAATGAAATGGCAGAAAATATATATCATGCATATGTATTTCTATCATTATTATGATTGGGCAAGTCTTTTTCTTTACTTTTTGGTGGATATTGCATCTTTCGTTTTCAACTTTATGTGATATCTCAGATTTCTTATTTATCTGTTAAGCATTTTCACATCATGCCTTAGAAATATTCTATATTTTTAGTTAAATTACTGACTTTTAAACCATTAGTCAGTTTGTATTTGAGAACTTCAACTTTTATCTTTCCCGTTTCTATAAATGCATCCTTCATTTCACAAAATGATTTTACTACACTGCTTTTATCTGCATATGATTGACAAGTGCAGATTTATTCCTATATTTGATATCAATATTTATTAGTTTTCCGAAAGGTTTACAATGTTTTAGTTCTTGTGTAGGTATCGTTTGTTCCATGTTTTCCACAAATAAGCTTGTACCAGCTTTCTGGCAATATATATCTATCGGTTTCAAAGGGTAATTTTTTTTATCTTCCTTCCTGTACTTCGAAGGAGTTAAAGACAATTTGACTACCTTACTCACTTTCAGCATCGCCTTTTGCTTCGACAATATCAGTTTAATAGTATGTTTCGACTTATCTAAATATTTATTTATTCTATTAAAGTTAGATTTTTATCAGTAATTATATGAGTAGTTGCTTTGTAGCAGAACTATGTGTGAATTTTCTTTGTTTACTCAGCCCTTCTTCGTCTCTGAGGTAGAGAAGAGGGGATGATCTTGTGAAAGCACATGGGCCAAAGATTCCGGCCAATCAGGGACCAACAGCTCAGCTTGACCACGCATGATTTGACTACCGATAAAAGAAGTCACGCACCCTCTTTTCTTCCTCTTTTTTCTTCCGCTTTCGGGGCGAATGCACACAGAGGAGATCGTCGACCCCCCCCCCACCGGCTCGACTGAGGTGGGGAAAAGCAAAAGGTAATCTCTTTTAATTCTTATCAAGAATAGCGAACTTTTCTTCAAACACACACCATTTCAATGGCCACAAAAATCACTTTACATCAAACACCATCGCATATACACATTCGTACAAACATTAACTTACAAATAGTACTTTTTAACTCCTTAAAAATATGAACTCTACAAAATGTTTAAGTCAAATAAATTGCTTTGTTTTAATATAAACGTTTTACTCTTAATTATTGATTTCGCTAAATATCATTCTTGTTTGTTTGCTTTATTATTCCTTCGCCTTCTTTCTAATAATTTTAGATAATAATAATGTTTTCTGTCTTTCCCTTTGTTTGTTTTAATCTGTTAATTATATCCACACGTGGTCCGGCTACATCGAAACAGTGGGAATGACATGCTACTCTAAAGGCATCTCTCCCACAACCTTTGGTCGGGGGATTCATTCTCCCATAACCATTTGTCCGGCAAGGCATCGCCACTTTGGTTTATCCTTCGTTCGAACCCCCGGCCATAGCTTCAGTTCACAAGCATGTCAGATTTTTTATTTCGAAAATCGTTTTCAGGTGTACTAACTACGAATAAAAAAGATTTTTTTTATATTCTTCGGTGAGTTTACTGTGTTTTCTCTCTTGCAGTAGTTCGTCTCGTGACTCCCATTTCGGCAGTTTTCACACAAGCGCTTATGGAATTTTTTCTGCAATAATTTGTATCAAAACTGGTATGTCCGGTTTTACCGAAATCATCGCACGTCTTTTGATAATTTTATATAGTCGTTACCACGTGTATTTCATTTTCCACTTTCATCTGATAAGATTTTTTCTGATAAGATTAAAATTTTCGACTTTCTTCTGATGAGATTTTTTCTGATAAGATTTAAATTTTCGACTTTCTTCTGATAAGATTTAAATTTTCGACGTTCTTCTAAGATTCAAATTTTTGATTTTCTTCTGATAAAATTTCTTCTGATAAGATTTAAATTTTCGACTTTCTTCTGATGAGATTTCAATTTTCGACTTTCTTCTGATGAGATTTCAATTTTCGACTTTCTTCTGATGAGATTTCAATTTTCGACTTTCTTCTGATGAGATTTCAATTTTCGACTTTCTTCTGATAAGATTTAAATTTTCGACTTTTTCTGATGAGATTCAAATTTTCGACTTTTTCTGATGAGATTCAAATTTTCGACTTTCTTCTGATAAGATTTAAATTTTCGACTTTTTTTTGATAAGATTAAAATTTTCGATTTTTTTTGATAAGATTCAAATTTTCGACTTTCTTCTGATAAGATTTAAATTTTCGACTTTCTTCTGATGAGATTTCAATTTTCGACTTTCTTCTGATGAGATTTCAATTTTCGACTTTCTTCTGATGAGATTTCAATTTTCGACTTTCTTCTGATGAGATTTCAATTTTCGACTTTCTTCTGATGAGATTTCAATTTTCGACTTTCTTCTGATAAGATTTAAATTTTCGACTTTTTCTGATGAGATTCAAATTTTCGACTTTTTCTGATGAGATTCAAATTTTCGACTTTTTCTGATGAGATTCAAATTTTCGACTTTCTTCTGATAAGATTTAAATTTTCGACTTTTTTTTGATAAGATTCAAACTTTCGACTTTCTTCTGATAAGATTTAAATTTTCGACTTCTGATAAGATTTAAATTTTCAACGTTCTTCTGATAAGATTTAAATTTTCGACTTTCTTCTGATAAGATTTAAATTCACTAAGTATGAATTTTTTCGTTGCATCATTACTGTTGAAAAAGCCTAAAAATCAGTAGCGGACTCATATGATATCTTCATAAGTGAGATTAATTCTGTGTATAACGTGATAATTCTAATATACTGATTTCTTATTATTTTCATCGCGAGTTTTCCATTGTTTTTTGCGTCTCTTTATGTAACTGCACGAGTATCGCGAAAGTCTTGGCATTTCTTTCAAGGTATGTTCCACCTTCAAAGTCTATACTTGATTCGATAATATACGATTCTGCGATCGAAGGTACATAAATTTTACTTCCCATGATTCAAAATTCTCTTCTTCATGGAAATAAAGTCGATTTTTGCCGTGCGAATAATTTATTAAGTTTCCATTGGAGACAAAAGCAGTTAATTTAAATGTATTTACACAATGGTTTGGTGAATCATTCATTGTTGGATGTAGAAGAAATACGAAATAAAATCAAACATACGCCCACGCACAAATCCGCATGTGCTCACAGCAGGTCAATTTACATAAGCAGCAGGTTCCGACTTACACACTCACACAAAGAAAAAAACGTCTATAAAACATAAATGCGAGAAAGTTACTTTTAAATAAAAAACAAAACAACTGAAGCTAAAATACACAGTCTTGTTATGTTTTTAGATCTCGTTTTTGTTTGAAGACACCGTCATACTGTCGGCACGTGTTACTGTGACGACCGCTACCCAAGTAAGCCTTGTGTACATGATTCCCGACTGCTTAAAAGTGGAATCGGCTGCATTGGGACTCGTTCTGTAATGCTTGCCCCCATACGCTTCCATAATATAACACTGGTGTCAAAAGCGTGCAGCAGGTAGAATGGACTACTCAGGATTCACTTGTAATGAACTTCTCAGCCTCATCAAAAATCAAAGATCGGAACTATCAAACATAAAATCTGGTAAAGAAGACGACATTTCGTCCAGACCTGATCAACCACGATTTTGAACATCTCAACAAACTCAGCCAAACACGAACAACATCACCAAGCCCCATGACTTAATACTGGTTGTAAAAAGTCAGGCTCAGCAAGCATCAACATCACCTTTCAAGGCCTACCAACCCTCTTCAACACAAGACGCGACAACCAAATCTTCCCAGACATTCATCAAGCACCAAACATTCCCGGACATCACTGACAACACTATGGAAGAAATCGCACCAGTTCAAAAACGAGTACACCTGCACAAGCACAACTAAATGCGCAACAACTGGACGTTCGTTGATCAACAGGAGGACCCATCAATTCGAATGACGCGCACCAACATCAGCACGACCCCAAATGCGCTCATTCATCAAACAACCGCGCAGACCCACATGTGCAGCAGTCACCAATGCCCCCATTCAGCAAACAACTGCGCCGACCCACATGTGAAGCAGTCACCAATGCGCTCATTTATCAAACAACCACACAGACCCACATGTGCAGCAGTCACCAATGCGCTCATTTATCAAACAACCGCGCAGACCCACATGTGCAGCAGTCACCAATGCGCCCATTCATCAAATAACTGCGCCGACCCACATGTGAAGCAGTCACCAATGCGCTCATTCATCAAACAACCACACAGACCCACATGTGCAGCAGTCACCAATGCGCTCATTCATAAAACAACCACGCAGACCCACATGTGCAGCAGTCACCAATGTGCTCATTCATCAAACAATTGCGCACGACCCCACATGCGCTCATTCATCAACAACGTCGCAGACCCACTGGCATTTACTCATCAAAAACCGCGCAAACATTACAAGACTCCAGACGCATAGAAATCCCACAAACGCCATCAAGATACAGACCAAACCTGATCCCGAGACGGTCGACACGAGGCCAGCTGCCTGCACGTTTTAAGGACTTCATCATGAAATGATTCCCCTCACGCATGCGACTTTACACATACCAGGCAAGTCAAATCAAAATGAGATCTGGGGGAGCTGTTATGTTTTTAGATCTCGTTTTGGTTTGAAGACACCGTCATACTGTCAGCACGTGTTACCGTGACGACCGCTACCCAAGTAAGCCTTGTGTACGTGATTCCCGACCGCTTAAAAGTGGAATCGGCTGCATTGGGACTCGTTCTGTAATCGCTGTGATGGCACAAAAGTCGGAGCACATGATCATACTTGTTACCATAGAAATTACACGCGGATTGCTCATGTGCCATGCTCACTGTGGCAAAAAGAACGTCCGAAAAGAAACACAATTTTCTGAATCAGGGGGCCATCTTTCATCCGAAGACATATGTCTACTACTACGTCCGCCACTTTTCTATAAATAGTGGGGTCAAGCAACAGGCACGCATAGGGACCACTGGCCACCGAGACCCGCGCCTGCTGCGGTGGGCATCGCGGCCGCTCCGCCCCGACCATCAGCGCTGCTGCTTCTACTAACGACAACAACAACAACAGCAATCATTGCTGCGTCTACTCCTACCAACAACAACAACAACAACAATGATCGCGGTGTCTACTCCTACCAACAAAAACAGTCATCACTGCGTCTACTCCTACCAACAACAACAGTCATCACTGCATCTACTCCTACCACCACCAACAACAACAGTTATCGCTGTGTCTACTCCTACCAACAACGACAACAACAGTCATCGTTGTGTCTTCTCCTACCACCACCAACAACAACAAGTGCCGCCGCTGCTTCCATCACTACCACCAACAACAACGACGACAATTCTTGGTAATTTCCTTCCGTTTGTTTGGAAAATAAATGATTGAATTGTTATAATTTCCATCCTGTGTTGTTTATTCCTTTCTGCTTTAATAATATAACAGTCTGCATACCGGCTGTAGTCCGGTGCGCTGATACAACTGTTCTGTTTTCCAGGTAAAGTAATTGAATAAAATAAACTTACATTTATAAAATAAAAAACTGACAAAAACTATAAATACTGAAAATGTCATTTAAAATATCATATAAATACGGGAGTGTTAATATGATTATATTTTTATGAGCAACTAAAACTTACAAAAACTATAAATACTGAAAATGTCATTTAAAATATCATATAAATACGGGAGTGTGTATATGATTTTATTTTTATGAGCAACTAAAACTTACAAAAACTATAAATACTGATAATGTCATTTAAAATATCATATAAATACGGGAGTGTGTATATGATTATATTTTTATGAGCAACTAAAACTTACAAAAACTATAAATACTGAAAATGTCATTAAAGATATAATTTTGGTACGTGCAACAATGGCTGCTGCTTATATGGACTATAGTTTTTTAAAGTGGCTTATAATTTTTTAAGTAGTTTTCGTTTAAATTTTGATTGTGTTTGAAAGATAAAAGTCTAAAAGGAAATAATGTATATTTACGCATGAAAGGAAAGTAGAATGAATAATGTTATCACAATAGCTAAAAAAAAAATAGTTAAAATTGCAGATTCAATAAAACATTTTTTAAATTCGCTGGAAAGATAAATATCAGTTTTCTGGAACTATTTCAAAGATAATTATTAAATTAAAGTCTTAAGATAGTGAATCAGAAAAAAATGTACGTTCTTTTTACTAAAAATTGCTTAATTATACAAATAAGTGAAAGTTAGGTTAACACAAAATATGGCTACTAAATATCAATGTATGGAATACTCGAACTGCAGTAATATTTCGTTTTATTTTTATATAGAATATATGGTTTTGTAATAGTTTATAGAAATTAGAAAATTAATTATACCATAATTTCCTTATTTTTAAGGTTATAAAAATGTCTACATTAAATTGGAAAGTATGGAAGACCCTAACCATTATTTCCCATTTCATTATTATCTTGAACAGATTGTTTTGTAATAATTTTCCCTTATTTCTAGTTTTGGTACTAGTGCAGATTAGGACCCAAGCTAACCCTGACCCTAACTCTAAACCGTACGCTAAAACTATGCTAACCCTAACGATGCTAAGTCGATTTTAGCTTGGGTCCTAATCTACACCAGTACCATTGTTTTATAATACTAAATATAAACAGTTAATTTATTTTTTGAAATAGGTACTACAACAGTTGTATTATCTTTAAATTATGTCTAGTGTCATTTTTCATCCATGAGATAATATAACTCCCCAGTTGACAGGCAGAAAAGTACATGAGGTTGGTTTACTAGGAAGATAGCAAATTTAATGAAAGAAGTACATTGTAATATGTGACTTGTTAAGGAATCTCACGAGATCTTCGGCTGCTGGGCGGACCCGTCATCTGGTGGGGCATTGCGTATTGGTGGAGGGGTTAGTGTTAAGGAACATTGCACGGAAAGAGTATGAATAATGCAGTAAGTATTAGTATTACAGCCATGATGATTGACTTTGTCATAGGAGTTAATGGAACATGAGACAAGTATTGCTGTAGAACGCTGAGAAAAAGCACCCGAGAATTCAAATAATAGATAAGGATATGACTGCTCTCTGACTTATACACAATGTATCTGAGCTTGTGTTTTTTTTTGTAAGTACGCGTTGTTTTGTTTTTGTATACTTATAAATCATAGTTTTAAAAGAAAATTGTTGTACACTTTGGGAAATGTGTTTTTTTTTTACTACTACCGTACTTCTACTCTTTATCATCATCATTGTAATCGTCGTCTTTATATTCTTGGTGGCCTATTTTTACTTGTTGGAGTCTGTGGGCATGCTTTACCAGTCACAGAGGAAAAGGAAGAATGGCATGACCTCATTGGCTGAGAAGGATTGCCCCTTTATTCTGGTGACTGTCGTCTGATTTAAACGTTAGCTTCACATATATCGCATGTAGAGAAAGGTCGTTATGTGGGGCTTCTCCGTTAATACAACCAACGTATAATGGTTTCCCTTTGAAAAAAGCCAACAGACTCTTTAAAAAGAGGAATTAAATTCATGAAGGTTTTATTTTTTAAGCGAAATTCCCAACCTAAGAAAGGTTTTGTCTAATTCAGACACACAATGCGTCGAACATATGTTGATTTGAAAAGACAAATAAAAAGAACGACAACTGATAAGGCTAAACTTCTTGCTCAGCGTTTTGCCTTAAACTCCACTTTGGATTTTGCAAAAAACTCCCTCTCAAACTTTTCATTGATGACTGAAGCCATACTTTATTACTTGACTATATCTCATGTCCGAGGCATCATAAAAAAGTTGACACGTCCAAAGCATGTGGGTTTGATTTTATACCAGTAATAGTAATAAAGAAATGCTCTACCCCCTGTTCTCTCCGAACTCTACAAGAAATGTATTGCCAGAGCTTGCTTCCCTAATAACTGGAAAATTGCGTCTGCGGTACCAGTCTTCAAGAATTCTGGAGGTAGAACTGACCATAAGAATTATCGCCTTACCAGTATATTCCAGCTCTTCACTAAAACCATTGATTCCTTAATCACTCTAGCAATAGTCAGTCACTTCGTTAATGCTAAACTTCTTTCTGACCATAAGCATGTATTTAGGAAAGCATAGTCTACTGTGGATATCCTAACGGTCATCTCTGAACGTATATATCATACAATGGACAAGGCAAGTGAATCTAGGGCGGTAGCGATTGATATATCCAAAGGCTTTGACAAGATCTGGCATAAAGGTCTTCTCATAAAAAATAATTCACAGCTTACACATAGAAGACATTGCCAAGGCTGCTGCTGCAATAAAGTGAGATTCCTCTACCTTGCAAGAAAACTTCTCACAGCTTACACATAGAATACATTGCCAAGGCTGCTGCTGCAATAAAGTGAGATTCCTCTACCTTGCAAGAAAACTTCTCACAGCTTACACATAGAAGACATTGCCAAGGCTGCTGCTGCAATAAAGTGAGATTCCTCTACCTTGCAAGAAAACTTCTCACAGCTTACACATAGAAGACATTGCCAAGGCTGCTGCTGCAATAAAGTGAGATTCCTCTACCTTGCAAGAAAACTTCTCACAGCTTACACATAGAAGACATTGCCAAGGCTGCTGCTGCAATAAAGTGAGATTCCTCTACCTTGCAAGAAAACTTCTCACAGCTTACACATAGAAGACATTGCCAAGGCTGCTGCTGCAATAAAGTGAGATTCCTCTACCTTGCAAGAAAACTTCTCACAGCTTACACATAGAAGACATTGCCAAGGCTGCTGCTGCAATAAAGTGAGATTCCTCTACCTTGCAAGAAAACTTCTCACAGCTTACACATAGAAGACATTGCCAAGGCTGCTGCTGCAATAAAGTGAGATTCCTCTACCTTGCAAGAAAACTTCTCACAGCTTACACATAGAATACATTGCCAAGGCTGCTGCTGCAATAAAGTGAGATTCCTCTACCTTGCAAGAAAACTTCTCACAGCTTACACATAGAAGACATTGCCAAGGCTGCTGCTGCAATAAAGTGAGATTCCTCTACCTTGCAAGAAAACTTCTCACAGCTTACACATAGAAGACATTGCCAAGGCTGCTGCTGCAATAAAGTGAGATTCCTCTACCTTGCAAGAAAACTTCTCACAGCTTACACATAGAAGACATTGCCAAGGCTGCTGCTGCAATAAAGTGAGATTCCTCTACCTTGCAAGAAAACTTCTCACAGCTTACACATAGAAGACATTGCCAAGGCTGCTGCTGCAATAAAGTGAGATTCCTCTACCTTGCAAGAAAACTTCTCACAGCTTACACATAGAAGACATTGCCAAGGCTGCTGCTGCAATAAAGTGAGATTCCTCTACCTTGCAAGAAAACTTCTCACAGCTTACACATAGAAGACATTGCCAAGGCTGCTGCTGCAATAAAGTGAGATTCCTCTACCTTGCAAGAAAACTTCTCACAGCTTACACATAGAAGACATTGCCAAGGCTGCTGCTGCAATAAAGTGAGATTCCTCTACCTTGCAAGAAAACTTCTCACAGCTTACACATAGAAGACATTGCCAAGGCTGCTGCTGCAATAAAGTGAGATTCCTCTACCTTGCAAGAAAACTTCTCACAGTTTACACATAGAAGACATTGCCAAGGCTGCTGCTGCAATAAAGTGAGATTCCTCTACCTTGCAAGAAAACTTCTCACAGCTTACACATAGAAGACATTGCCAAGGCTGCTGCTGCAATAAAGTGAGATTCCTCTACCTTGCAAGAAAACTTCTCACAGCTTACACATAGAAGACATTGCCAAGGCTGCTGCTGCAATAAAGTGAGATTCCTCTACCTTGCAAGAAAACTTCTCACAGCTTACACATAGAAGACATTGCCAAGGCTGCTGCTGCAATAAAGTGAGATTCCTCTACCTTGCAAGAAAACTTCTCACAGCTTACACATAGAAGACATTGCCAAGGCTGCTGCTGCAATAAAGTGAGATTCCTCTACCTTGCAAGAAAACTTCTCACAGCTTACACATAGAAGACATTGCCAAGGCTGCTGCTGCAATAAAGTGAGATTCCTCTACCTTGCAAGAAAACTTCTCACAGCTTACACATAGAATACATTGCCAAGGCTGCTGCTGCAATAAAGTGAGATTCCTCTACCTTGCAAGAAAACTTCTCACAGCTTATTATCTGCAGGATCTACGGTTTGCCAACTATGCACTCTAGAAGCCGTTATGATAATCACTGCTGCCAAGAGTAAAACAATCAATTCTAAAAGAACATTTCTTTCCGCATGCAGGCATAAAAGAAAATTTAAATATATCAACTTTATAGCCCAACCTGATACCCCTCTTCCATCCCCAAAATGCCTTTTTCAGCTAACTACAACAACTTGCTTCAATTGCTTTACATTAAAAATTACCTATGACAATTTCTTTACCTGCTTCTTTTAAAACCTCTATTTTACTATAGAAGACTACAATCTGTAATTTTAGAATTATTTTTAATTCTGTATTGAGGGTGTTTTGACCCATTAATCTTGATACCAATCTTTAGTTTAACTATAAGTATATTCCTCTTTCTTCCAATTCAATCTTTATAGTTTTAACTTCGATCTTTAACTTTAACCCATGATCTATACTTTCAATACCTTTCAATACCTGCACCTTAGCCACCATTTCAAAGATTCAACAATTAAGTATTATTAATCTTTAATTTTACCACATTCTTATGGCTTTTTTATCACTAATTTTTGATTCTCATATTTTATATTTTGAATCTATGTATTTTACTCTTTCTACTACTCCTTTCTGTTATCCCTTTCTTTTTTCTCAAGGCATACTCTACAGATTTTAATGTGGTAATATTTGTAACCAACCGTGAACTATTTATAGCTCTATTCTTCATTATATCTTTTCCTCATTTAATTTAATCACTCTAATTAAGTTCAGTTTATTTAATCGTAAGCTAATCCTTTTCTCTTAGGTACTTACTCCTGGTTATCCTAACCCTGACCCTAACCCCTGTATATCACCGTGAGGCTAATACCCCCTAAATATTAGTAATATTTTAAATACTCTTATACGTCCTCTTCTTTCTTACGGTTCCTTCTGAATTGAGATATTATTTCTTTTATTCTTCTTCATTTATCTAAAAACGTTCGACAATAATTTTCTTGTTTATTTCTATATTCCATTTTAATTCGTATACTTTCATTATTTTCTTATTTTTATCTCCCTTTTTGTTTTTAGTTTATTTCCCTAACCTCAGAAACCAGTCTTAATCCTTCGCACATCCTTACATTAATTCATTAGTATTAGCCTTTTATCTTCACCCCCTTCTGTTGCCTCGTAACTACGTATTATAACTCTGTCATTTGTATATTTCCTCCTACCACTCCCTCATTTTCGTTCTACTTCTTCACTTTTGTCTTTAAAATTTATTTTTAACTTTTGAGTCTGACGTGCATCTATGCAGTTCTCCCCCCCCCCCCCGCCCAACCCCTCTTCTTCTTGTTTTTTTTTTAGGTAAAGACAATGAGGGAACACCGTAGACTTACGCTATACAAAACCCTAAATTATCCAAAACGAAATTGCTCTAGTCTAGAAAGTTTTAAAGTACTAGATAAACCGTATGGCATCGGTCTGAAATGCAATGGGACGAAGTGTGCTGTGTGAGATATGGACCAAAAGATAGCCTGATCATGTTATCATCTAAACTGATATCTTGGCAGTATATAACTGTTATCTTTCTGTACAATTTTCTTTTTATTTCCACATAATTTTGTTTAAACCGTTTTTCACAAACAATGATAAAAAGATCACGACTATAATAGACAATACTCCCTACTTATCTGAACTTGCTCCATGTGACTATTTTCATCATTTTAAATACATGTATTGTTGAATTATCAATTTTGTCGGACTGTTAAAACCTATTTTATGGGTTATCTCCCTTGTTCCATTGTTATTTGGGGACCAGATTAACCTTTGTAAGATTTGGGGTTATCTGCCCTTCCTTTTTGTTGTTGTTGGTCTGTTGAAAAATAAACGCACGATGCGCGTGTAAACCTACAAAATGTGTTTGTCTTAACTGAATTGTCCTGCCATGAAGAATGTCTGAATGTTGCTGAGATCAAAAGGTATGTCTCACATTCGTGTGAACTTGGCTTTATATCGATAATAATTATCAACAAAGGTTATGGGCCCAGATGAACGCTCGATATAATTATAAAGCCACGTGTGACATTTTTTTTCGGCCATATTGAAATTCTCGTTCACGAAAGAAGTTTTGTATCGTTTTACCTTCACGATGGAAACAAAACTTGGTAATCTCGTACCGTTGAATGGGACAAATTACGCCACTTGGAAGATTCAGTGCAAAATGACATTAATTAGGGACGGATTATGGTACATAGTAAATGATACCGAAATCGTCCCCGATCCTAGGACAGATGCGATATTACACGGAAAGTATTTATCGCGGAAAGATCGCGCCTTGGCGACGATTGTTTTGTCAGTGGAACCGTCACTTTTGTACTTAATAGGGGATCCCGACGACCCTGCAGTGGTGTGGAAAAAATTGGCAGATCAATTTCAGAAGAAAACGTGGGCTAATAAATTAGCATTAAGGAGGCGCTTGTATTCCCTTAAATTGAAAGTAGGTGACTCTGTTCATAAACATATTAAAATAATGACAGAAATCTTTGAAGAGTTGTCAGTCATCGGCGATTCAATTGATGAGGAAGATAGAGTTGTACACCTCTTGGCTAGCCTCCCGGATTCCTATGACATGCTAGTAACAGCGCTCGAAGCAAGTCAGGATGTGCCCAAATGGGTGTTAGTGACTGAACGACTGCTCTACGAAGAAACGAAAGTCAGAGAAAAGGAAAACACTGCTACTGACTCGAAAGCGATGACATCAAAACATCACACTTTTAAAAAGGGGCCCAAGTGTTATCACTGTGGAAAGAATGGACACATTAAACGTGACTGTCGATTGCTTAGTGAGGATACAAAAGAAAGTTTTAAAAGGAACTACCCCAATAAGAAAGCTTTCTTCACTGGAAAAACACAAGGAAAATCTAATGGTTCTGAAAACAATTACGTTGTTGGACTATTTGCACACCATGCGTTATTATCTAATAACAAAAGGAGCGAATGGATTGTGGATTCTGGAGCAACTTGTCACATGTGTCACGATGTGAAGAGGTTTATACATTTCCGGAAATTGGATTTAGTAGAGGAAATAACACTTGGTGATGGACGCTCAGTTGAAGCATTAGGAGTGGGAACAATAGAACTGAACGTGAGTGTGCCAGACGGTAAACAGCAAAGATGTAGACTCTATGAAACACTTTATGTTCCCAAACTATCCTACAACCTATTGAGTGTGTCTAGGGCGACTAGATCTGGAAAGTCGTTCATATTCACTGAATCAGGATGTCGACTTCTTGATGAAAAACAGAGGATAGTAGCTGAGGGTTCAAAAATTGGAAATGTGTACTATTTGAACTGTAATGAAAAACAAGAAGCAGCTCATGCAGCATCTACATGTTCAGGTGGTAACACAAAGGAGGAGATCTGTCATCGACGTTTTGGTCATCTTGGTGTGGGGAATTTGCAGAAACTAGCAAGAGATCAGCTGGTGACTGGCCTCGACTATGATGTGACAAAGAGTATTAACTTTTGTGAACCATGTGTGGATGGCAAACATCATCGTTCCTCATTTCCAAAATCAGGTGGAAGGCGAGCTACACAACTACTCGGAATTGTGCACAGCGATGTTTGTGGAAGGCTAGAGGCAAAATCGCTTGGTGGAGCCGAATACTTCCTCACATTTATTGATGACAAATCAAGATTTGTGTGGATATATGTGCTTAAACACAAGGGAGAAGTTTTTGCAAAATTCATGGAGTGGAAAACCATGGTGGAGAATTCCAGTGGACAAAAATTAAAAACCTTACGCACTGACAATGGCGGGGAATACACTTCAAGAGAGTTTGAATGTTACCTAAAGAAGGAGGGCATACACCATGAACGCACTGTTTCCAAAACATCAGAGCAAAATGGAGTGGCTGAAAGAATGAATCGGACGTTGGTGGAAGCAGTGCGAGCAATGTTGTCGGACTCGCAGCTGCCTAAGAAATTTTGGGCAGAAGCTTTATCAACAGCTGCATACGTACGAAACCGAAGCCCAACAAATGCAGTACAAGGAATGACACCATACGAGGCTTGGTAAGGCTAGAAACCAGATGTGAACCATTTACGCATTTTTGGGTGTAGTGCTTATGCCCATATACCAAAAGATGAAAGATCCAAAATGGATTCTAAAGCGAAGAAGAGCATCTTTCTCGGATATGGTATTGGAGTCAAGGGTTATAGACTTTATGATACAGAAAAGTTAAGAGTCTTCCATAGCAGAGATGTCATCCTTAATGAATCGGCATCCATTGGTGAACAAGAGAGAGAGAGAGAGGAAGTTGGAAACCAACCTCTAGTGAAAATTGACAGTCATAACGTCAGTGATGATGATGATGATGATGATGATGACAATTCACAAGTGACAACAGGACCACGAAGATCACTAAGGATTAGGAAAGCTCCAGATCAGTATGGTGAATGGGTCTACATTGCTCACAGATTGAATGACCCATTAACGGTGAAAGAGGCACTTTCTAGCCCTGAGAAAGACAAATGGATGAAAGCAATGGAAAGTGAAGTTGATTCACTACATACTAATAAAGTATGGGACCTTACTGTCTTACCCAGTGGACGGAAGGCTATTGGTAGTAAGTGGGTGTTCAAACAAAAATATGACGCTGATGGAAACATGGAACAATATAAAGCTCGACTGGTAGCTCAAGGATTTCTTCAGAAACATGGAGTTGACTACGACGAGACCTTTTGTCCAGTAGTGAGGTTCGAATCAGTGCGAACTGTCATTGCATTAGCAGCAAAACATGACCTGAACCTGCATCAGTTGGACGTAACCACTGCATTTCTTAATGGTGAGCTGAAAGAAGACATCTATATGAAGCAACCAGAAGGATTTAAGGTCAAAGGCAAGGAACACCTTGTCTGTAAATTAAAGCGAAGCATCTATGGCTTGAAACAATCATCAAGATGTTGGAATGAGGCACTGAATACTCAGCTAAAAAAGATGCATTTCAAGCAATTGGAAAATGACTTGTGTATCAACACACTCTCCTCGGGAGGAGAGATCTTCATAGCTGCAGTGTATGTTGATGATATCATTCTGGCATGTAAGTCTTTGACACGTATCCAAGAATTTATCAAAAGAATCTCCGAAAGTTTCAACATCAAGGATATGGGGAAACTACATAGTTTCTTGGGTGTTAAAATCGCTTATCCAGATTCAGGGAAGATATGGATCGGACAACCAGCATACGCAGCAGAGGTTTTGAAAAAATTCCAAATGGAAAATTCAAAACCTACATCAACTCCAATTGATCCTGGTGCAAGGTTAACTAAAGCTGTTAAAGAAAACGAGCTATTCAACCAAGAATTGTATCAATCAGCAGTTGGAAGCCTGCTGTATCTGTCAACAAAAACAAGACCTGATATTGCCTATGCTGTCGGCAATGTAGCAAGATTCTGCTCACAACCTACCATGGAACACTGGAGGTCTGTGAAACATATCATGCGTTATCTAAATGGCACGCGGAACTATGGGTTACTGTATGACAGGGAGAATGCAACAAATCTGATAGGATATTCAGATGCAGACTGGGCTGGTGACTTGGATGACCGCAGGTCAACCTCAGGCTACCTGTTTAAATTAAGTGGAGCGGATGTCAGTTGGAAAAGTAAAAGACAGACTTGTGTTGCATTGTCTACAGCTGAAGCAGAGTATATGGCATTGGCAAGTGCAGCACAGGAGGCAGTATGGATGCGACATCTTCAAAGTGGTCTCAATGAACCCTCGCTTGGACCGACACTCATCTACGAGGATAACCAATCCACAATATGTATGGCAAAGAATCCACAATATCATGGAAGGGCGAAGCATATTGACATTAAGTTTCATTACATTCGAGAGCAAGTTGAGATGGAAACAATTGAATTGGAATACTGTCAAAGTAAAGACATGATTGCTGATGTGCTGACGAAGGGACTTGTGAGTGCACAATTTATTAAGCTTAGAGCACTGTTAGGTGTTAGGGAAGTCATGGAACAGTCTGACAGCAATTGAGGAGGAGTGTTGAATTATCAATTTTGTCGGACTGTTAAAACCTATTTTATGGGTTATCTCCCTTGTTCCATTGTTATTTGGGGACCAGATTAACCTTTGTAAGATTTGGGGTTATCTGCCCTTCCTTTTTGTTGTTGTTGGTCTGTTGAAAAATAAACGCACGACGCGCGTGTAAACCTACAAAATGTGTTTGTCTTAACTGAATTGTCCTGCCATGAAGAATGTCTGAATGTTGCTGAGATCAAAAGGTATGTCTCACATTCGTGTGAACTTGGCTTTATATCGATAATAATTATCAACATGTATGCCATAAGGTATAACGCTGAGAAGGATTATAGGCTTTAGTTTTCATAGTGTCAATATGCAAATATCAACGACTGCTTAGAATTCCTGGTGTTGACTATGAGTGAATGAGGACCTCTGTGTATACTTTCTATCAGCACGAACCTCCAATTATCTCAAATATTATATATATATTAAATTACTATAATTTTCAATTTCCAAGTTATTACAAAAATAATATAAGCGTAAAATAAATAGTTTATCTTCAGTTCAAGAATAATTTTTATTTAACACGTGTTTTGATGCAATTCCTTGTAACATTTTATTCAAGTTGTATTACATCTTGGTATACCGTTTTATATTTGTATCCTTTAACAAATAGACAGACATTGCATCTTTACTATAGATGTACCGGTTTTCTTGGATAGATGAGACACATGGTATTAACTCAAGCTTAAATCTATATTTACAAAATAAACACAAAAACATAAGTTTTTTTAGTTCAATTGTATCATATATACAGAACAGTAGCACATTTAGAAGATAAAATAAAGATGGATTACAAAAGGATTTATGAAAATAAACAGATTATAAATACCTTTTGATCTCACAATTCTAGTGATTTTCTCTCTCCCTACCTCTTTTTTTAAGGCGCACTGTAAAAAGGAACAGGGTACAGCTAGTGACGAGCCGATGACAAAATGTTTTAATCGCACAATTCTGGTAATTTTCTCTCTGTCTCTTTCCTAGCCGAAGTACCAAAACATGCTGAGTATCGCTAATGATTCTAGCCGATGACAACATCAAATCGAACTACGTACGCGCAAAATCAATGGCCGATTCCCAAAATGTAAAAAAAGCCCATTTACCCTTCCCTTCACTTAAAATTTCACCAAAATTCAGGAAATCAACCAATTTTAATGAAACTTTCAGTGTTTATTAACCAATGATCACGTAATATAATAAAAGCATCATTTTTTTAAAATTCTTAGTGAAAATGTATAATTTGTTGAAAAAAAATACATCTTTACTAAAGTCATATTTTTAAGTATTAATAAAAAAACGCATGACTTCTAAAAAAATTTTATGAAAATTAAGCACTGTAGATGTTAACAATGAAAGTTGTTTTTTTTAAATATTTCGTATATATTACGAAAAAAACATAAATTCTGTGTTAATAAAATGACTATAACTCGAAGAAAAATTATTATCATTGAATAAAGCATTGTTTAATCAATATTTTCACACACAAAATATAATTGCAAAAATATTTAATGTGTTTAGATTTTCTAGGAACATTTTAAATGCGATATAATTATATTTCTCCTATACACATGAACGTGTCATCATCAGCGTAAGAAATCTTTTTATAATCTTGAAAATAAACGAGACATTGAAACAAATTGAATATCAAAAACGAAAAAAAGAATTGAAAAAATTGGATAATTTTACTAACGATTTAATTAGAGAGGTATGGATGCCCTGTTCTGTAATATACCGGAGGAATTAGCCCTCCGCCAACCACTTACTGCCCCACCGTCCTCCAAATTTTATTTTCAGAGATTCAACAATTTCGTTAATTCCACAATTCATCGTCAAATATTTGGAATGGTAACACGTAAGTTTGTATTTGTTTAAAAGGTTATTATTTAAAAGGTTTAAAACAATCATCTATAAATAAATCGAACTCAAATATGACATTTTCTTTCATGATTGAATTATATTTATTTATTAACAAACAACTTTTTTTTCAATGAATAAATTGGCAGTGTAGTCATTGAGTTTACCTTTTCACTTAAAATAAACTTTTAGCTTTATTTTAAAAAGAATTAATGTTATTTTTCGTTACGACACGTTAAGAATAAATCAAGTAAATAAAGTTTTTAATCAATTGATAAAAGTTCGTAATGTAAAAATAATGTTTAACAACATTTTAGAGTTTTATTTAAAATTCTAAGAAAAACATTGGTAAAGAGACATCATCAATAATTTTAGAGTATTACTGTATTAAAAACTAATACCAAATTAAATATGAATCTCTTTAGATAAGAGTAAATAAAATCTTAATTGCGTACATTCACAAATATTTTAATTATTACCAAAAAAGGGTACTTAAATGAATTAAATTTCTTTACAACCTTAAAATGAATAAAGAAATTAATGAATAATAATTTTTCAATTTCTATAGACTATTACAAAACTATTTTATATATAAAGCTAAAAATTATAAACAGATATATTGACATATTTGTCTTCCATATATTCTGCATAGCGGTAGCGACTTTGTTTACTTCTTGAGTGAATGCCGGATTTTACTTAACTATGACATTTTGGGGGGATAATTTAGCAAATTTTTAGTAAAACGTAGGAAATTTTTGTTTTAATTCAGAATCTTATGAATAAAACGAAAGGCCGGATTTAGGATTTCCGGTCGAAACTAAATATATTTGTATCTGAACTTCTTTTCAACATTGTAACTGGAAATTGAATTTCACAGGAACTTGTCTAACCAGGCATTTATTCAATGTATTTTTCAGATTTAGTTTTACCAATCTAGTTGGCCCTGACACAATTAGTGTATTCATCTCTTTTAATGACAAAGTTGTTTTTGTGTTGTTGCAGTGTGTATATTCATGCGGCGCTGTAAATCTGACTGATTTGAAAAAGAAGAGCTATACACTTCACAAAATTGTGGCCTCTCTCCAGTGTTATCTGATATGCCTCCAGTGTGTATTCTCATATGTCTTTGAAAATGTGATTAGGGTTGGGGTTAGGGTTAAAATCCACACAATTCTCAATATGGTTTCTTTCTAATGTTTCAAAAAGTCATTAAAAAATTACATTTCCTCAAAAAAGGACGAATCCCGGACTACACAGAAAATGTTTCTCTCGTCTGGTTTCCTTGAATAAGTTGTTTTTTTACTCCAGTGTGTGGCAATTCTGATTTCCTTAAGAAAGAATTGGCACATATTTCACAAGAATTTGTTTTCTCTCCATTGTGTATACATTCATCGGCAAGTTCGATTTCCTTCGAAATAAATGCCACATACTTCACAAGGGTGTGGTTTTTCTCAAGTGTTTACTCATATGACTCTGCAAACTTACTTTCTGGATATAAGAAATGCTACATATTTTACAAGAATATGGTTTTTCCCCAGTGTGTGTACGTATATGCCTTTGCAAGTCTGATTTCCTTGAAAAGGTATTGTCACATATTTTACAAGAATGTGGTTTTTCTCCCGTATGTGTACGTATATGGCTCTGCAAGTCAAATTTCCTTGAAAAAGAATTGCCACATATTTCACAAGAATGTGGTTTTTCTCTAGTGTGTGTATGCAGATGGCTCCACAAATATGATTTCCTTGAAAACGAAGAGCCACACACTTCACAAAAATATGGTTTCTCTCCAGTGTGTGTACGCACATGACTTTGCAAGAGAGCCTTCCTTGAAAATGAATTGCCACATATTTGACAACAATGTGGTTTTTCTCCAGTGTGTGTACTCATATGTTGATGTAAAGTTGCTTTGCGGATGAAAGATTTGCCACATACTTTACAAGAATGTGGTCTTTCTCCAGTATGTGTATGCAGATGTATCTGCAATTCTGATTTCCTTGAAAAAGAATTGCCACATATTTCACAGGAATGTAATCTTTCTCCAGTGTGTTTATTCATATGAGCCTGCAAACTTGCAGACTGGGTAAAAGAATTGCCACATAGTTCACAAGAATGTGGTTTCTCTCCAGTGTGTATACGTATATGCCTTTGCAAGTCAGATTTACTTGAAGACGAATACTCACATACTTCACAAGAATGCGGTTTTTCTCCAGTGTGTATTCTCATATGTCTTTGCAAGCTTCTTTTCCAGAGAAAAGAATTGCCACATACTTTGCAAAAATGTGTTTTTTCTCCAGTGTGTGTATGTATATGTCTCTGTAAGTCGAATTTCCTGGAAAACGAATTGCCACATATTTCACAAGAATGTATTTTTTCTCCAGTGTGTTTTATCATATGCCTCCGCAAACTAGCTTTATGGACGAATGAATTTCCACATATTTCACAGGTATGTGTTTTTTCTCCTGTATGTGTACGTATATGGCTCTGCAAGTCGAATTTTCTTGAAAAAGAATTGCCACATATTTCACAAGAATATGGTTTTTCTCCAGTGTGTGTACGCAGATGGCTCAACAAATGTGATTTCCTTGAAAAAGAATTGCCACAGACTTCACAAAAATGTGGTTTCTCTCCAGTGTGTGTATGTACATGCCTTTGTAACTCTGATTTCCTTGAAAACGAAGTGCCACATATTTTACAAGAATTTGATTTTTTCCCAGTGTGCGTACTCATATGGCTTTGCAAATTTTCTTTGCGGATAAAAGATTTGCCACATATTTCACAAGAATATGGTTTATCTCCAGTGTGCGTACTCATATGTTGATGTAAAGTTGCTTTCTGGATAAAAGAATATCCACATATTGCACAAGAATGAGGTTTATCTCCAGTGTGTGTACGTATATGCCTGTGCAAGTTGAATTTTTTTGAAAAAGAATTGCCACATACTTCACAAAAGTGTGGTTCTGGTCCAGTTCGTCTACTCATGGCTCTGCAAATGTTCTTTCTAGATAGAAGGGCAAACTACTTCATAAGAACGTGGTTTATCACAAGTGTGTATACTGATATGCTCCTGCAAATATTACTTCCTTGAAAACAAAAAGTCACACACTTCCTCGAGATGTTGTCTCTCTCTAGTGTGTACACAGTATCTTGTCGATTCCTTTCATGCATATTTGTACCATTGTGTAACAGCATATTGTAGCTGTCATGAGCCAGAAAATGTTTATCCAATATGGATTGGGTTTGTCTTTCCTGGAGTATCTGCAATTATAAAATACAATTTAAATATATTTAAGAAACAATATTTTTTACGTTTTGGGGCGAACCATACAATTTCTGACTATGATGTTTGACAGTGGAAACTTTTTTAGAAAAGGGAAAAATTATAAACACATTAAACATGGAAAACATTCAAGTAACCGTATTAACTGAAATCATGAATTGATGAATAAAAATAATCAAGTACATTTGTTATTCTAATATTACTCTTCTACTGAATTGAATCAACTTCATTTTGCAAAGAATATTAATTTAAACCAATCTAGAGATCGTTTATGAACTCTTACATTAATTAATAATATTTTCTGTAATATAAGTTTACAAATGAAATATATGATTTCATTCAATAATGATTGAAAGATAATATAATGCTCTTGATAATGTTTTAAATTTAGTTTATCCCAAACAAGGCAAGTTGTCACTGTAGACATAAGAAATTTAAAACTAATGTAAACTAGCATCTCGCTGCACAGCTCCCAATTTAGGATGACGTGCTAAATTTACACCCTATTTCTTAATAAATAGGGTGTAAGTTTAGGACGTCATCCTAAATTGGGAGCTGTGCAGCGAGATGCTAGTTTACATTAGTTTTAAATTTCTGCATGTCGGTAGAGTCAAGAAAACAGAGTTCCAAAGGACGACAGCTCGGGAAAATAAACTATTAGAGTATAAGGCTCTCCGGCATCTGGGGACCTCCACAGTGAATGGATGGGATTTAGCTGATTGTCGCGTTGGTCGTGTTCATTAACGTCTAGGGGGCACCAGAGCAGCAAGTTCATCGGGGCATATTTCATTGAAGTTCTTGTAAAACAAGTACAAGAGCTTGGTGGATAGTGAGGACATATTAGATTAGAGACTCCTTTGAGGACCTTGTATAGTAGATGGTGCATCAGCCCAGATCTGACCACAATACTCCATGCATGGGCCGATGGTGTCTTTGAAGAAATATATGATACTGTCAGGTGTGAGAAGTTTTCTAGCACGGTAGAGGGAGCTCACTTTCTTTGCAGCAGCCTTGGCAATGTATTTTGTGTATTTGTTCCAATTCATGTTACCTGTGAATGTTAGGCCGAGGAGTTTGAACATTAGACTCTAAGGTAGGGTGTTTGTTCTATGGCAATCGGTGATTGAAATTGTTTCTTGTAGTTGTTAACTGAAATCAGTTTTGTCTTAGCAGCATTAAATGTTACCATCCATTTATGACCCCATTCCACTAGACTGGAGGTCAATTCCTAAAGATTCATCCATTGCCTCGGATATGTGCGCGTCCGTTTTACCCACATGATGAGAGTAGAGCATGTTATCATCAGCAAATATACCCATCTCGCACACAATATCATCAGGAAAGTCGTTTATGAAAATTAGGAAAAATAAAGGTCCAAAGATCGATCCCTAGTGTATACCTGCATTTATCATGTTGTTTGGATGAACAGCTATCGAGGACAATCTGGATCTTTCTTTCGGATAGGAACGATCTAATTATATTAAATATTCGTTCAGTAATACCATATAGATTAAATTTTATGAGAAGACCGTTATGCAAGACCTTGTCAAAGGCTTTAGATATATCAAGCGCTACCGTCATAGCTTCACCTGTATTGTCTAGTGTATGGTGTATGCGGTCAGAGATGACCGTGCTTGCCGAAATCCATACTGATGGTGAGAAAGAAGTTTAGCATTAACGAGTTGATGACCTATTGTTAGATTGATTAAGCGCTATTGCTCGACCTATTGTTATATTAAGTGCTATTGCTCTAGCTTCACCTGCCTAACGTTTTGCATAGGGATATATTTGTTTTGTTTAAGATATTTTTCTCATGTTTTCTTAAAAATAATTCTATTTTCGGTTTAGTATATTTTATTGTGTGTGCAGATAATCAGAGAGATATTAATATTTAAATAAGACGATAATGTTCAATGTTTCAGTATTTAAAAAAATAACTGAGAATGGAAACCTTATTTCGGTTATATACAGACACCAAATCTGAATACTTATTACACCTGGTTTAAACAGTGGTAAACAAACTAGAGTTCAATTATGTTTTAATTATAGATATAACATTTGGAATAGTATTTTTATCTGTCACTGTCATTGTTATGCATTCAACTTTTCCCGTTGCCATTCTTACTGTTACATAGAGTTTGCATGTATTCAGGTAAGAAATACGATGACTGAATTTGTAGCTTCTATTTTGCTTATTAGTGAGTCTCTGTTCAGAAAATTCCTTTAGATAATTATTACATATCAGACAACAGAAAAAACAGTCACGTCACGTGAGCATCATTCAAAAGCCAATACTGTCAATTTTATTGTGAATTTCATAAACCAGTGGATCTAAGAGTACATTTATTAAGTTTATAAACATTTGTCCAAAGACATAAACACTAAAAGTTGGCCGCATTATTTTCATTTACAAGGTTTACATTTAATCATTAATTATTATTTATTTATTTCTGAGTTGAAAATATATTCTGAAGATTTAACACTGCACCCTGTATAAAAGAAAGTCGTATTGTATATTGATAAAAAAAAACTTACAGTAAAGTAATAATAAATACATAAATCAAAGAAAAAATGTATGTGAATTGGTATTTACTTGTTTTAAGCGTCACTTTTTATCTCAACTAAATTTATCGCTTCTTTTGGGCCCAAACAGATGTTTAGGTCATCTGTACGTCGAAGATAAATTTTAACGGAAAAATACTTGAACAGCGAAGCATACGGCACGGCCTGATACTGGCATCATCGACAAAAATGTATATCTTTAGAGTTGATGATACCTACTATAATCAGGTTTAAAGTCACCTTGGACTAACATTCAGACAGTATATTGATGCAATATCTTCTGTATTTTTACATAGCCTGCCTCATTTTTCTATTTTTATGCAAATGAATTATCCGAAAAGCATGGCACCCACTTCAAATACCCTATAAAATACATCACTAGGAGACTGTTGCCACGTAAAGGAAGCCTAGAACATATAAATGCCCTAATATACATTACATAAGACATTAAAAATTGGGTATGGCTAACAACATATATAGAGAGAAGAAAACTTTGGACTAACATTCAGACAGTATATTGATGCAATATCTTCTGTATTTTTACATAGCCTGCCTCATTTTTCTATTTTTATACAAATGAACTATCCGAAAAGTCTTTAATCAAAAATAGTAAAAATCTCCACACCTTCACATTCAAATAAGAATTATGCTCATAATTCTATTTTTATGCAAAGGAACTATCCGAAAAGCATGGCACCCATTCCAAATACCCTATAAAATACATAACTAGGAGACTGTTGCCACGTAAAGGAAGCCTAGAACATATAAATGCCCTAATATACTAAGACATTAAAAATTGGGTATGGCTAACAACATATATAGAGAGAAGAAAAACCGACAGTTCTTGTGGCACAAAATATAGATTATAAACAGAGTTGTATGGTAAAGAGGCAGAAGTTTCCAAGAAGTACCACATATGTTGGGCGATAATGGCTACCTAACTCAAACTAGTATCAAATTAAATACAACATATTAACCAATAATTATAGATCGTAGATTCGAAAACCATGAATATATATAGAAAATGGTGTAAAGTCAAAGTTGGGCAAGCCTTTGTTTGAGAGACACATTAAGCTGTGATGGAGAAATAACAACGAAATTGATTGGTTAGTTAGCTAGAGTTAACATTTCTTAGATATATAAAAAGCAATGACTGACTAAACTCTGTGTAGTTAGCCTTCTGATTCCCTGCATAGATGAAACATAGATGCATCTGTGCAGCTTACTTTCCCAATATATATAGAGAGATAATTTAGTTCCCGATATCAATCTTCACCTGTAATAGATAGGTATGTGTAAAATGAACGATCGATCCCCAAAATGTAAAAACATTTTGACCCCTCCCTTCACTTAAAATGTCACCAAAATTTAGTAAGTCAATAAATTTTAATGACATTTTCAATATTTATTAATCAACGATCACGGAATATAATGAACCCATTCTTTTAAATTTTAGAGAAAATGTATTATTTTTTAAAGCAAAATACAGTTTTACTAAAGTTACATTTTTAAGTACTAATAAAAAACATGATTTCTTTTAATGAGAAGAAAGCACTGTAGATATTAACCGTTAAAACTTGAAAAAAAAAATTCTTATATGTTACGAAAAGGGCGCCTAAATTCCGTGTTAATAAAATCAATATAACTAAAAAAAAAATTAATTTCTCGAATTAACGATATTATCATTGAATAAAGCATAGTTTAATCAATATTTTCATCAAAAAATAAAATAATTACAAAAAATATTTTATGTGATTTTAATAAGATTTTCCGGGAAAATTTAAAATGCGATATTATTATATTTCCCCTTTCATGCTTAAACGTGTACTCATCAGCGTAATGATTCTTTTTTATAATCTTTAAAATAAAAAAAAATCGAAAAATTGCGAAACTGGGCCGTTCCAAAAAAAAAATATTTTTAAATAAGGATAATTTCTACTAACGATTAACTTGAAGATGTATGGATGCACAATATTGCAATAAACAGATTGGCTTTGCACCGTCACCCGCCATCATAAAAATAATAAGAAAAAAACACGTTTATATGAAAAAGAATGTAAACAATGTTATAACTGTGGTAGTGAGACTCTGAACATACCGACACGTAGTTCAGCCACGAATGTAAAATGTGCACAGGCCGAAAACCCGATGAAAGGAAATCAGCCCGTATTTCGTAAATGAATACACATCCTATCACAAATTATAAACATATATATAAAGAACCAAAAAAATTAACACTACATAACAAGTATTTATTTATTTAAAAAAAGAGGCTGGTTTGTATTTATTCGGAGAAAGTCGATCCGAAATAAAAGTTCATTATAGCAAATATGAAGGCTTATAGCCTTATTGAAAATTAAAATAGGAAAGTTCTTTTTCCTGACACCAAAGCTGTAATTGTGTCGAAACCAAATGTTATAATTGTTAAACTTATATTTCACGCGTTCCTGCGCGAGTACGATGTTCTTTTGTGAAGAGACCGTAACGAGTTCAATTATATCAATTAAAAAGGCTTCTAGCCGCTATGGAAATAAAATAGGAAAGTATTTTCCCCTTTTTTTTTCTTCTTCTGAACCCGAGGAAAACAAACGAGAAAACAGAACACAAACAAAATGAAAGTTAATTTAGGACAATTAAATATACGATTCTCTTTTGTTTGTTGTTGTTTTTTTATTTGTCCTGATTTGTAAACACATACCTTTTTCTTTTGTTTTGTTGACGACGGAGAGAAGGATATTTTATAGAATTTTGGATTCTATGGTTCGCTGTTAACGAGCTGTTATTTTCTTTAGGGCCTGGAGATATACATAATCTCGACACTAGAGAGGCTATTTGATTTACTGATCGGTCGTAATCAAATTTTGTTGATGGGATTTTCTTAGGTGTCCACTTTTAATGTCGGTTCGAGACCTTCTCCTTGCTTTTGTGTGCGGGGATAATTTTTCTGAAATCTGACTGCTGGATGAGCAGTCGATTTTCGTCTAGGCGTCTGTTCTTCGTGCCCGTCCGGGATCAACTCCTCGTGTTTTTTAAATTTTTTCTTCCTCCTCTCGATTTTCCCGCTCTTTATATGACAACAGGATTCCCTCCCCTGATTGGTTGAGTCTTTCGCCCACGCGTTGGTGTGGGCTGCTGTCCTCTGGCAAACATCCTGTCGACACAGTTTTTGACCAACTTCGCCGCCCCCACCGTCTTCTGTATTAGTAGGGGAACATGTGCCGACAAGTCCCCCGCTCCCCCTTTCACGCTTTATGGGGCAAAATATGTAGATATAACACAGCCCCCCCCCCCCCCCCCCAGATTTTGGACCATGAACGCATCAGTTAGCATTGTCTGTCCGCTGGGTATGCTTTCGAAGATGGGTTTGACATTATGAAATCCCGAAAGTGGGATGGGATCTGTCCCCTGGTAGAGCGATTTGGCAATGTCCTTGCCTGCTGCGTCGCCTGACCTGTCTGGATGAATGCGTCCGACTGGTGGATTATGGGTGCTTCAAGTGGTTGACTCCGACTGATGGTCTGGTCATCCATTAAAGGTGGTGGAAACTCATAGTTCAAGTGGTCGGGTCGCGGAACTATGCGACGTACATGGGCTCGGTGGACCCATTCTTGAACACCCTTGTCATCCTGTACCAGCAGAAGTGAATCGTTTGACTTCACCACGACAAATGTCCCTATCCATGGCAAATGACAATTGTATGCCACCGCCGATCTCGGTCGATGTAGCAAGATTGTATCACCAGGCTGTATGGGGTCCTTAAATTGCAAGTGACTCAGACGACTGTCGAATCTGTGATCAGCCTCATTGCTTGCTAGTGCTACCCTGTTGTGCACCTGCTACAATAATGCATTTATTTGCATTCCATAGGCTGTGTGGCTGTTTCCAGTAGTGCCTCTGCCGTTGATCCGAGGCAGTCTCATGTTCGGGTGTCTACCTGTGATAACATAATGTGGGGATACCCCTGTCGCGCTGCTGATGGTAGCATTCATTGATGATACCACCGATTCTAGAATGTCGGTCCACTCGCATCACCGGTCTTCACATAACATGAATATAGCGTTTTTGATGGTGCGGTGCTGCCTCTCAATGTTTCCTGAGCTCTGGGGCCGCCATGGGCAGTGCAGTTCCTGCTTGATTGATGTAAATTCGCAGAACAACCTGTAGACCTCACCTGTGAAATGTGTGCCTCTGTCGGATGAAATTATACAATTATACCCTCATTGGTTGAGTCTTTCGCCCACGCGTTGGCGTGGGCTGCTGTCCTCTGGCAAACATCCTGTCGACACAGTTTTTGACCAACTTCGCCGCCCCCACCGTCTTCTGTATTAGATGGGGAACATGTGCCGACAAGTCCCCCGCTCCCCCTTTCACGCTTTATGGGGCAAAATATGTAGATATAACAACAACCTCGATTTCATTTCGTCTACTTTGCTCAAATTTTGGATAAACTTGATTGTCTTCATTGTATTTCTTTTCCTGAAAAAAAAATTCTAATTTACTTTTTAAAGTTTTGAGAATCGGATTTTAATTCAATGTTTTAGTCGCAGGCGGCCATATTGTTTTTCCATGCACCAGAAATATTTTTTACAACCTAAAAGTTTTGTTATATACAAAAACAACCCAAAGTTTTTGATACAAAATCAACTTTGAACATTTTTTATACATAAAAACTCGTTTAAAACAAAATGAAAATGTTAAAACTAAAATTTATTGGTCGATATTTAAAGAATTTTAATACCACATCGGGAAATAGAATCTCCTTCAGCTCAATGAAATATTAAATGGCATTAATAAGTAAAAAAAAAATAAAGAAACTATGGTTTAATAATTATACAATTTCTATAAATTATTACAAAACCATATCTTCTTTATAAAAGTAAAAATAATAAAATAATATATTTTTGCGATGATGAGCTACCATATAATCTCTGAATCTCGCTAACAATATTTTTTACATTTCATCGCTAGCCAGCGCTTACTCTGACATTTATTGGATAATTATGCAATTTTTTAAGTAAAATATATGTATATATATTTTTTAATTCAGTGTCGTAAGACTTTAATTTACTACGTATTATTGAAATAGTTCCAGAAAATAGATATTTTTCTTTGAAGGAGATTTTTTTTTAATGATTTAAGTTTTAATTTCACTGATTTTTCTGCCAACTTGAGAACGGTTTTCATTTTAAAATTAATTTTCAAGCATAAAATTACATTTTTTTAGAGATTAACTTTATCTTCCAAACACAATCAACATTTAAACAGAAACTAATTAAAATAATTATGATAAGCCCGTTTTTATACCTATAGTCCGAATAAGCTACGGCCATTTTTGCACGTACCTAATATATATAAATTTTGATGAGAGTTTAAGTTCACAAAATTTATTAATACATTTATTAAATTGTTAAGTGAAAGTACGGAATGGTAAACAAAGCCCTCCCCTCCCAATGTTAAGAATGGTTTTCTAAATAATAAATGACAGAAGATTATTTAGAAAGCCATTCTTAACATAAGGAGAGGGGGGGGCTTTGTTAATTATTCTGTACTTTAACCTCACAATTTAATACATAAATTAATAAACACATTTTAGTACAAAACTTGGCAGAACAGAAGAGTAAGCGATCCAAAACAGGAAGTCTTTAATATCGGGAACTAAATCTGACTAAACACCGTTTGCTGCTGACTTCGAGTCGGATACTCTTCTGGTTTGCCCCTATTTTCTTTTCATCCCTTTTTTGTTCTGTTTGATATTGTAAAAGAAACCCCCTTATAGGCATATTTGTCTTCAGAATAACAAATCCAGAGAACACGAAATTAGAATCCTCGGGCATTTATAACGACAGCTAACAGAACGAAAAAGGGGGCAAAATACAAATAGGCACCAAATAAATTTAACGCAAAGCAAGATAAGGTATTCTTCTACTAACCTGGATAAGTTTTTTTGTGTTTTTACTAATTCTAAAGAGGTTTTTGTTCAAAAGAAACCTGGTGTCAACTTGTTCAGTTAGAACGATAAAAAAAATGGCTGAAATGACAGAATTTCGATAATCGCTTAAAAAAAACGAAAATTAAGCAAAATACTGGTAGAACATTAAATTTTTCCACGAATGGTGACATTTATTGGATATGTTTATAACATTATTTTGTTTATTTTTCGATTTTTCACCAATTATAAAGGATACCCGTGCTGGGCTCATGAACAGCCATTTTCCCCCGTTCTAACTGAACAGGTGGACACCAGGTTAGTTTTGAACAAAAAAAGGCTTTAAGTTAAAACGCAAATAAACTAATCCAGGTTAGTAGAAGAGTACCTTATTGTGCCTTGTGTAACATTTATTTGTTGGCTATTTGTTTTTTTGACCCCTTTTTTGTTCTGTTAGCTGTCGTTATAAATGCACGAATCTTCTTAAGCCGAGATAATTGTTGTTATGTCATAGCAAAATGTTTTTTTTTGCGTAAAAAAGGATCTTTGTGTGTGTGTGTGTGTGTGTGTGTTAAAAATAAACCAATAAATATTTGCTGAGTAAGGAATTTAAATGCAAAAGTAAAACTTGTTAATAAGACATAACTAGCCGATTATCTACAAATAATAATCGTCAATAAACAAAAGTTATTTCTATATATTTAGACTTACCTTAAAAAAAATCAGGAGTTTGAAAGCGATAAACAAAACAAAACAATTTTCCCTAAAGTTGTCTTTTTTCAACACTTATATGAATCTTCAGAAGTCTATTTCTTCGTTAAATTCAGAAAAAATATTTCAAAAATGAAATGCTTTGTCATCATCGACCGGTGTAACCGGTGACATATTTTCATGTGTAAAGAAGTCCAATATTTTCTCATATATTTTTGGATTTGATACGTTATTTATTTAAAAAAAAAAAAAACGAAGTTCCAATGGTTTCAGGGGCAGTAACTCTCTTTTTTTTAGTTCGCAAGGTCTCCGAAAATGGAAACTATCCATTTTTAAATAAGAAGTCATGCAAATTCAATTAATAGAACATTTTTCGAAGACCCGATCTATACAAGAGCCAATATCTGCAATAATTTAATATTTTAAACTATAAAAAATAAAAAATCTGTTTATCCAAACAATACGACTGTTCGTTTTGCTGGTTTTTAAATGAAAAAATATACTGTTGATTTTCCCAAATTCTATTTTGTTCAATAAATGTTCTATCAATATACTGTTGATTTTCTCAAATTGTTATTTCTTCGAAAAATGTTTTATTAATTGAATTTGCATGACTTCTTATTTAAAAAAATAGATATTTTCCATTTTCGGAGACCTTGCGAACTACAAAAAGAGAGTTACTACCCCTGAAACCAAAACCATTGGAACTCTTCTAAAATAAATTTCGCTCGTATATTCGATCTCTACAAGAGCAATATATATATATATATATATATATATATATATATATATATATATATATATATATATATATATATATATATAGCGTATCAGAAGAAGTGACTTGTAGTCAGCGTACCACTATGCCAGATTCACAACAGCCAGCCGCAATCATAAGACTGTCAGTACGGTCATCATTTTTTTTTTAAGTCAAAATCTTTTCTATGTTAAACTTTATTATCAAAACTTGCTGGTAAATTCTTTTTGGCACTTGTATAGATCGGGTACACGAGTCGAAATTTATTTTTAAAAAGTTCCAATGATGTAAGGGGCAGATAACTCTCTTTTTTTAATACGCAATTTCTCCGAAAATGGAAAATATCCATTTTTTAAATAAGAAGTCATGCAAATTCAATATTTGAGAAAATCAACAGTATATTGATAGAACATTTATTGAAGAAAATAGAATTTTGGAAAATCAACAGTATATTTCTTCATTTCAAAAGCAACAAAACGAACATTTCTCTTGTTTGGATTAACAGATTTTTTTTTTTTTTTATAGTTTAAAATATTAAATTATCGCAGAAATTAACATTTGTGAAAATCAACAGTATATTGATAGAACATTTATTGAAGTAAATAGAATTTGGGAAAATCAACATTTTTTCATTTCAAAACGAACAGCCATTTTTTATTTTTTTTATAGTTTAAAAAATAAATTTTTCTGTTTTTTTTTTCTCTTGATTTTGTTTTTAAACAGGATAGAATTAAGAAATTTGTTCAAAAAGACTCTGTTAGGGAGTTGCGGAAAATTTCTGCCGCCACATAAATTCTGATAAATAGGATAAGCCACCACTTTTTGTTTAGTACTTGTTAAATATAATAATTCGCGCATATTCAAGGCAAGAAATTATGTACTTAAAAAAAGAGAGTTGTCTGCCCCTTCTTACACCATTGGAACTCTTCTCGTGTACCCGATCTATACAAGTGCCTTCTTTTTTAATGAAAATTTAATATAAACTAAAAATGATTTTTTTTATATATGCGATCCGACAGCACTATGATTGGTAGAGAATTCATATTTCAATGTTTCGCAGAAAAAAACCCTACCTACTTCTTATTTTTGTAAAATAAATTATTTGAAATAAAAATAGAAATAATGGGGCAGCATAGCTAACCTATTGTGAATTTTGTGATACAAGCACTAAATTTGGCACAGATGTACCTTGACATATGGCGAACATTTTCAAATATTGAGCCATTCGGAATTCTCTCTTCATGTCCGCCATATTGGAATTCAAAATGGCCCCCTATTTGAAATCTACATTTGCGCTTATCTGTGGATCTAAAATTGCTATTGACTCGATTCTGGTGCCTAAATGTAGGTTTTTAGGGGCAAGGAATCTAATAGTAACAATATGCATTGCGTATTTTTTACCACTTAGCCACCATATTGGATTTCAAAATGGAAACTATTTGAAATCTTTATTTTCGCTTATCAGTGGGTCTAATGCTGCTTTTGACTCGATCCTGGTGTCTAAATGTATGTTTTTGGGGCAAGGAATCCAATGATAACAATCTGCATTTTGTATCTTTTAGCTATGAGTCGCCATGTTGTATTTCAAAATGGCCGCCATTTAAAATCTGCATTTGCAAATACCTTTAGGTTTAATAGCGCTATTGACTCGATTCTTGTGTTTAAATGTATGATTGGGGGTGGTGGCAAGGAGTCCAATGGTAACAATATGCATTGTGTATTTTTTACCACTTAGCCGCTATGTTGGATTTCAAAATGGCCGCCATTTAAAATCTACATTTGCGATTACCTTTGGGTTTAATAGCACTATTGACTTGATTCTTGTGTCTAAATGTATGATTGGGGAATCCAATAGTAACAAGCTGCATTGCGCATCTTTATTAATTTTGAATGACCCGAAAAAGAATCAGTTGGGGTCAAACTCCATTTCGAGTAAAAATGACACAGAATAAAGTATAATAAATATTACCATTTCTGGGTTAGATCTGACCTTTTCTGTGTAAAATCTAACTCTATTCCGAGTCAATTTTTGATCTAAAATGGAGTTTGACCTCAACTGATCCTTTGCCGGGTTTGTCACGGAATTTTTAACAGTGTCGTTGTAGTAGCAGTTTTCATGGCATTTATGATTACAGAAATGCTACATTGTGTCTTTTCAGATTCATCGTGATGCATGTATGCCTGTAGACTGACGGTACTGATTGTTCTTCTGAAGACAGTTCGATTACCATGTCCAAGAGGTTTACATAAGCTCATGCTGAGCGAACTTCATCACCATGACAACACCTCACCACTACTGACTGTAGGTTATGCATCATATGCCAAGAGGACAAGATGGAAACATTGACCAAACCTGAACAATCTAAGAGAAAAGACATTTAGTGGATACAGTTCACTCGCAGAGAACTTGATCAAATTCAATGAACTTGGAGAGCTTCCATGATCACTCAAATTGGAAAGACTTGATGATGACCATGGCATTGAAGCAGCGATGATTGCACACGGCGCACAATATCAACATATGTGCAAGCTCCAGTACAGCAACATCAAACTACAGAGAGCACAGAAGAGAGCACTGAAGAAAGAAGGTCAGAGCGATGAGAAACAATCTTTATGCAAACGCACCAGGGCGCATTCAAGTTCGAGTAGAGAGAAGGTTCAAGAAACTTGTTTCTTCTGTGGACAACCTGCGGGGACTAATAGTCTTCGGAAAGCTGCAACATTCGAACATGACAGACGGGTCCGTGCCTGTGCAAACCTTCTTGGTAATACAGAACTGTTTGGCCGTCTCAGTGGTGGAGACATGGTTGAGTTGGACACCCAGTATCACCTGCAGTGCTTAGTAGGACTTCACAACCACGCGAGATCGGTCCAATCAACAGGACCACAGGACACCGACCGAGAAAGAGCAATGTCGGCAGTAGTCTTTGCTGAACTCATCCTCTACATTGAAGAAAGAAGACAAGATGAGGAGACAGCGCCAGTATTTAGATTGGCCGATATTATCCACCTATATCAGTCAAGAATGGAACATCTCGGAGTGTAGCTCGATACGAGAGTCCACTCTACACGGCTAAAACAGAGACTGCTATCTCAGTTTCCTGACATGCGAGCATACACCAAGGGGAGAGACATATTGATGGCATTTGAAGAAGATCTTGGTCCTGCTCTTGCACGTGCTGCATACACTGTTCGCCGTCATATGTTTGGCGAAACCAAGCCCTTCACAGGATTCCCTGAAGGATGTCAAGAAGAATCTTTAATACAACATCCTTCTTACGCTGGTGGTGAATGAGCGAATCGGAGCATCGTCGTTGCCAGAGAATCTGAAGATGCACGGTCCAAGACTGTCGCCCCTTTGGCGCACTATTATACTGACGTATCCCCGCCACAAGCAGCATCAAGGGGTCGTCTGTCCCAGCCGCTAGAGTAGAGTAATTTGCACGAGGAAACTTTCAACAGCAGACGGGTGAAGAATACCAATGGCTACGTAATGTAAAACAGGTCATAGAAGATAAAACGGGTACAGTAGACAATGAAAACACATCTTGGGCTGCAGCCCTCTGTGTGTGTGAAGGGGACTACGCATGAAGATGAGTCCAAAACATTAATTTACTTGTGGCAGTGCTGAACTGGTTAACATGACACTGTTTATGTACACAAATCTTCAGTACCGATGTATACCTAGCCTCAAATACCAGACCATTGTAGAATGTCAGTAAACACCCAACCTTATATATTACACCATAGCATGTCAGAATTTCTTTTAAATTTAGATATTTAATGACTTAAGACATGTATGAAATGTATAAAACTCAAAATTAGTAGTTGAAGTAAATTGATATTTTCATTTAGAGTTATACAGGAAAAGCTAGTTTTAAGAAGTTTACTTTGTTTTGTATTAATGTTAACTCTATTTTTGTGAATATTCAGACGTAACACCGAATTGATCATTTTGTGATATTGATTGAAGGAATTGAGTAAACTAATCAACCAAATTTCTTATGAAAGGTGCCATATCAAACCTAGAACAATACAGAATCTAATCAATAACTCAAACTCGTCAAAACAATTTTTACTTCACAGACTTTGAGTAAAATGTTGTCTTGTCAAAAATACATGATGATGAATATTCATCTCTCATAAATTAAGTTGAGTACTGTAATAAATTATGTCATTTTGAAAAATGGATTTTTTATTTGTCATGTACGATAGAAATATTTGACCCAGAGGTAATCGCACATGTAGAATTCACGTGGCGGCCATTTTTTAATCCAATATGTTGGCTAATTTATAAAGATACACAATGCAGATTGTAACCATCGAATTCCTTTCCTCCCAAAATATACACTTGGACACCAGAATCGAGTCAATATCAGCATTAGACCCAAAGATAATTGAAAATGCAAGTTTCAAAGAACGACTATTTTGAAATCCGATATGGCGGCTCATTGGTACAAAATATGTAAACGATTCCGAAAGATTTGGAATTCTTTAGCGACATGATAGGTAATTGTACACAGAAAAAACAATTTAAAAGGTTTTCGATGGTCAAAAGTGGAGGATCAGTCTACATTAAATTTATATAGGAAACTGATCCCTCCTCCTAAAATCTAAATTATTTGAAGAAATGAAAAAAAAATACGGAATTCTCTAGCGATCTGATAAGTAATTGTACACGGGGAAGAGAAACAAAATTGGTCACTAAAAAGTTGGGAAAAACGGGTTGTGGAACATTACGAACAAGGATTTCAAATTTCAATAAATAACATTTTAGTCTAGAGTCCCTTCAGCGTATTTAAAAAAATGACGTAGATTTGAATATTAATATTTTGTGATAGTTTAGAAACTACATATATGTTATGTAGTTTCTAAACTATAACGAAATAGTCAGATAGAGCGAATTGCGTAAATTAGATTTACAATGATTTCTCTATATAAACTATTACATATAGTAATTTCTCAATCTGCATTACTTGTCTCATGACTTAGGATACAGTTATGAAATTTGGATCGCATATACTCATTCAAAATTTGTTTAAAACTCCTTGGTAGTATTGTGTTTAGTGCATAATAATGATGTCCCTCGTACCCGCAGATCCAACAAATCAAACCGTAACTGCCTAGAATGGGCCTATAGAGCCCCTGCCTAATATCCCATGCATTACTCCTAGGATCGACTTCCGCCTCCAAATTCTCTGCACCCCCTAACTTAGACCAGAACTCCGGACTTCTTTTAAACCCCGCCACCCTCTCTCAATTTCATTAAGGATGACATCTCTGCTATGGAAGACTCTTTTCTGTATCATAAAGTCTATAGCCCTTAGACCCAATACCATATCCGAGAAAGAGGCTCTTCACTTTAGGATCCATTTTGGATCTTTCATCTTTTGGTATGTGGACAGAAACACTACACACAAAATGCGTAAATAGTTCACACTTGGTTTGTAACCTTTCCAAACTCCGTATGCTGTCATTCCTTGTACTGCATTTGTTTGGCTTTGCCCAAAGTTTCTTAGGCAGATTCGAATCCGACAACATTGCTTGCACTGTTTTCATCAACGTCCGATTCATTCTCTCAGCTACTCCATTTTGCTCTGGTGTTTTAGAAACAGTGCGTTCATGGCGTATGCCCACCTTCTTTAGGAAACTTTCAAACTCTCTTGAAGTGTATTCTCCACCATTGTCAGTGCGTAGGGTTTTAATTTTTGTCCGTTGGAATTCTCCACCATGGTTTTCATCTCCATGAAGTTTGCGAAAACTTCTCCTTTTTGTTTAAGCACTTATATCCACACAAGTCTTGATTCAAGGCCACTAATCAGCTGATCTCTTGCTAGTTTTTGCAAATTCATTGCACCAAGATGACCAAAAGGTTGATGCCAAATCTTCTTTTACCCCTAACCGCCTGAACATGTAGATTCTGCATGAGCTGGCTCTTGTTTTCAATTACCGTTCAAATGGTACACGTTTCCAATTTTCCAACCTGTGACTACTATCCTCTGTTTTTCAACGACTATGAACGACTTTCCAGATTTAGTCGCTCTAGACACACTCAATAGGTTGTAGGATAGTTTGGGAACATAAAGTGTTTTATAGTCTACATTTTTGCTGTTTCCTGTCTGACACACTCACGTTCAATACTATTGTGTTCACTCCAAATAAGTGCCTATCACCAAGGATTATTTCCTCTACTGAATCCAATTTCCTAAAATCTATAAACATCTTCACATAGTGACACATGTGAAAAGTTGCTCCAGAATCCTTTTGTTATTAGATAATAACGCATGGTTTACAAATAGTCTAACAATGTAATTGTTTTCAGAACCACTAGATTCTCCCTGTGTTTTCTTAGTGAAGAAAGCTTTCTTATTGGGGTAATTCATTTTAAAACTTTCTTTTGCATCCTCACTAAGCAATCGACAGTCACGTTTAATGTGTTCTTTCTTTCCACAGTGATAACATTTGGGCCCATTTTTAAAGATCTGATGTTTTGATGTCATCGCTTTCGAGTCAGTAGCAATATTTTCCTTTTCTCTGACTTTCATTTCTTCGTACAGCAGTCGTTCAGCCACTAACACCCATTTGGGCACATCTTGACTTGTTTTGAGCGCTGTTACTCATATGAATTCAGGAGGAAGTGTACAACTCTATCTTCCTCATCAATTGAATCGCCGATGACTGACAACTCTTCGAAGATATCTGTCATCATTTTAATATGTTTATGAACAGAGTCACCTAATTTCAATTTAAGGGAATACAAACGCCTCCTTAATGCTAATTTGTTAGCCCACGTTTTCTTTTGAAATTGATCTGCCAATTTTTTCCACACCACTTCAGGGTCGTTGGGATCCCCTATCAAATACAAAAGTGACGGTTCCACTGACAGCACAATCGTCGCCAAGGCGCGATCTTTCCACGATAAATATTTCGTGCGTAACATCGCATCTGTCCTAGAATCGGGGATAATTTCCGTATCATTTAAAATGTACCATAATCCGTCCCTAATTAATGCAATTTTGCATTGTATTTTCCAAGAGGCGTAATTTGTCCCATTCAACGGTACAAGATTAACAAGTTTCGTTTCCATCGTAATGTTCCAGATATAAAACGATACAAAACTTCTTCCGTGAACGAGAATCTCAAGATGACGTTAAAAGAATGTCACGCGTGGCTTTATTATTATATCTTTGCCTATAACCATTGTGAACAATTATTATCAATATAAAGCCAACTTCACATGAATGTGAAACGTGCCATTTTATTCTCGGCAACATTCTGATATTATTTATAGCAGGACGAATTCTAGATAATAAGACAAACACATTTTCGTAAGCTTCCACGTGAGATGTGCGCTTATTTTACTACTAGAAACGAAAAAAGGGCAGGAAACTCTGACTCATAATTTACTTACAGTAAATTCGAATTTGTTAATAGTAAGTACTTACTATAGTGAGTAATTTCAACATTTCCAGGGGTACTTACTGTGAAAGGAAAGTTTCTCTTATCTATCAGCAATTTATCTAATTCTTTTTTTTTTCTATTTTGAAATTTTCACACAATTGCTCTTTATATTTTGATTTGTGCTTTAGCTCAACGTTTGTGTCATGTCTTTCTAAAGTTATAGCATCGTGTACGGTGTTTTGTTTTTAGATTGCACAGATATCTTCATAGATTGATCTTCCCATGTATCTGTCTTCGGCATATTTGCCATTTTGTAGCACCTACAGGATATTTAAGTTGGGTGAATTTAAATTCTGTTCTTCCTTGAGTTATTACCGTAGAAAAAGCTTTCGGTATTTTTGTAATCACTTTAAAAGTATGACAGTTAATAAACGATAACACTTTTGAAGTGATGTCTAATCACTTAAAATTACTGTAATATTATCCGGGCTTTGTTGTTAATTATGTCAGTGTTGTATAGATGGCACTGTTCCTGGGTTTACCATTTCTGATGTAATTGTTTCTAAATATTTCAATCAATCAACAGGTTTTGTATTTATTATTAACTAGCAAAAATATGCTCACTCCGATCGCATATTTTTGCTAGGCGGATTATATAGTTGTGAAAGAACTCCATACAATACTTAGAGCAAGAGAAATTGTTTTGTACTATTAGAATAATTTCCAACGCTGTTGATATTTTTTTGTTACCCATTAATTAATTTATATTTTATTATCGCTTATGTTTGAATTCATATTTTGAAACATGACGTAAATCATGAATCTATGACGTCACGCAAAATCTGTAATTATTTTGTGAATATTATGTTTTAAGCTCTATTTATAAGAAAGTTCAAATCGATTAGTTGGTTGAAGCTGTCAGGGTTTCGGTGTTGAGGTAGCAGCAACACATGGCCTGAAGCTACACCAGGCAGATATTACTACTGCATTCCTTAATGGGAAGCTTAAAGAAAACATCTACATGAAGCAACCCGAGGGGTTTGAAATACAAAGAAAAGAGCACCTTGTCTGTAAACTAAGGCGAAGTTTATATGATCTGAAACAATCGCCAAGATGTTGGAATGAAAAGCTGGACAGTCAACTGAAGAAGATGGGATTACAGCAATTAAAAAATGATCCGTGCATCTATACTCTATCTTCAGAAGGAGAGATGTTTATAGTTGCTGTCTATGTTGATGACCTCATTGTGGCAAGCAAATCCTCAATACATGTCAAGGAATTTATGGAAAAATTATCAGAGAAATTGAACATCAAGGATATGGGAAAATTGCACTACTTCGTAGGTGTTAAAGTTGTTTATCCAAAACCAGGAAATATTTGGATTGGTCAACCCACATACACAGCAGAAATACTAAAAACATTTCAGATGGAGAACTCAAGACCTACAACAACTGGAACGAAATTGACAGAAGCGGCTGATGACAGTGAACTGTTTAATAGAGAGGTTTACCAATCAGCAATTGGAAGCCTACTATATCTGTCAACAAGAACGAGACCAGATATTGCTTATGCTGTTGGCATGGTGGCAAGATTTTGCTCCCAGCCTACAAAGAAACATTGGACTGCTGTGAAGCATATTATGCGATATTTGAATGGTACCCGAAATTATGGGCTACTATACAACAATGACGAAATGAGTAACATCACAGGATATTCAGATGCAGACTGGGCTGGTTAACTGAATGATCAAAAATCTACTTCTGGCTACTTGTTAAAACTGAGTGGAGCAGCCATCAGTTGGAGTAGCAAAAAACAGACTTGTGTAGCATTATCTACAGCTGAGGCTGAATATATGGCACTAGCAAGTGCAGCACAAGAAGCAGTCTGGTTGCAACGTCTTGCTTGTGATCTTAATGAAACCTCGGTTGATCCAATAGTCATCTATGAGGATAACCAATCAGCAATTTGCATGGCGAAAAATCCACAGTACCATAGACGTGCTAAACATATTGATATTAAATTTCATTTTATCAGGGAACAAGTGGAAACCAGGACAATTCAACTGCAACAGGGCCGGCGGGACAGTTATAAAAGTGGAGAGGGGGCTCTCATAAAAAGTGTGGAGGCGGCCCACATTCCGCTCAGAATGCCAAATATGGGAATAAGTTCAATATCTTGACTAAAAATGATCGTCCGATAGTGGGTGAGAGCTCGTTAGAAGCGGAATTGAATTCTCTTGGTGATAGAAAAAAGAAAAATTAAAAATATTTCAATTTTTTCGCGTCTGGGCTCAAATTACCATATTTGGACAAATTGGGGTAAAATCACTGTTTGGGGCATATTTTGGTTAAAATGATCGTCTGGTAGTGGTTGATGGCTCGTTAGAAGCGGAATGGTATACTCTTGGTGATAGATAAAGAAACATAAAAACAAAATTCAATTTTTGGGCATCTGGGCCCAAACTACCATATTAGGGCATTTTGGACCAAAAATACCTTTTTTGACATAATTTAGACATGAAATGATCTTCTGATAGCGGTTGAGGTCTTGTTGGAAGCATAAGTCGCTTCTGGTGAAAAAAGAACAAACAGAAATTTCAATTTTGGGGGACCTGGGCCCAAATGACCATATTTGGTCATTTGGGGCCAAATACACCTTTTTGGACTTAATCTAGACATAAAATGATTTTCTGACACTGCTTGATAGCTCATTTGAAACATATCAGCAAGTCGCTTCTAGTAAAAATTACAAAATTCAAGAATAAATTGGCTTATCAAATATAGAGAATACATAAAGTTAAAAGTATTAACTGACAAGGTGCATATAAAAGTACAAAAGTATAAAAGTTTAAATGTATTAAGTATAAAAGTATAAATGTATGTATTGGAATTGGAATAGCTCGTTGGAAGCCTATTAACAAGGCAGACTTGCATTGTTTCTCTATTCTTCACTTCAAATTGCGTTCATTGGACTTTGCTCAAAAGATACTGTATCGGTTGTTCTGGTGACAGAAGGACTGGAGGGAGGATGGAATGACTAACTTTGGATATTATGCAGATCCTCAACAATGCGAAAAAAGAATGTATCGATGCAATCCGAAAAATCACCGGTATGTTAATAGATGCACCATGTGCGCGTGGATGAAATACAAATAATAGTCCGCTTTGCAACAGATTTTTCAGCCCTCAAAATCGCTTTTACGTATGTTCTCTCATCCGTAACAGCGTGGATCGCGAAAATTTTGAAACGTTCATGAGTAACACCAACATCATCCTGTCTATCACCCAGTCTGTGACAAGAAATGTGTGCATGTGGAAGCATTGAAAACTTTGGGCATCGAGATAATGCTTCATCTCAGAATTGCCTTCGTCGATGAGAAGGCTAAACCATGGATTATGATAATCCCAAGCTACCATCAAATGTGTGCCCATAGTTCAAGTGGAATAACGGAAACTCGATAGCAAAATAGAGTGAGAGTCCAGTATAGTCTTGGAACCAGCACGTTCGGTCTTTCCTAAGTGGTCCAGCTGCATTGTCTCGGCAAATGTCCATCAAGGACAATATTCATGATATACTTCGACGAATGTTAATAATGTCTCACCCTGAAATCGCTTCACGACGCCCCCGACCTTACTGTAATATTAGTGATGAAACTGTACACACAGCAAGGTCAATCAGACATACCAAGTCGACTGCTTCAACTATGAAACAAGCTCAAATAGATTCATTGTATTATTGACAAGTTTACTTTTGTTTGTTCGTTTATTGAACATTTTCTGCAAAATTTTACTTAAATACCGGAAAATTTAAATTTTCCTTGAATAATAAAGAATTTTCGAGAAAATACTGATTTTGACTCCTTAATACCTTTTGATTAGTCTCTTTTTAATGATAATGTGTATAAAATCTATTTTGTAGTACACCAGGTTCCCACAGTGAGAAATTATGAGAACGTTTTCAAAAATTATGATTTTTCTGAAAAATTTGGGGAAAATTGACAGGAATTATATGTTCTGAATAATTCACCCCTACCCGACTTCAAGTTAATTTTTTAAAATTTGAATGCAATCAAAGGCTTTTTCTTTCTACATATTCAGAAAAGGGATAAAAAAATGCTTTCAGATTGATGGAAACAGAAGTTTTTCATCTTGTTTCTGTTGATGACTGTAAAGTGGGGAGGGGGCCCAAGTCAAAAAGTGAGGGGGCTTGAGCCCCCCCCCCCGGTGCCGCCGTCCATGTACAATACTGTCCAAGCAAAGTTATAATTGCAGATGTGCTGACGAAAGGACTCACCGGCGCACAGTTTGAAAAATTCAGAGAACTTTTGGGTGTCAAAACCCTAATTTAATTGTTTGACAGCGAGTGAGAAAGAGTGTTGATTATTTCACTCTCGTCATACATCGTAATTAAGGGCTAGAGTTATCTTCCCTTATATTTTCTGTTTTATCCGTTAGATGTCGCTTGGCCCTGACTTGAAATAATTTTTTCTTTTTTCTCTCTTTCTATTTTGCCATCGTTTGACGAGGTAAATAAAAAATCAGTCCCTGAATTTTAAGTAAACACCTGAGTTATGACTTGTTCTTAAAAGAAAAGCGGCTTGCTTCAACACACAAGGTAGGATCGTTTCAATCCCCTTTTTATTATTGATGTCGTATTAATTTCTGCAACATGTTCTACATTCGTGTATATATTAAGAGTGAATATTGAATACTATTTGTCTCAGTAAGCAACGAATAGTTAAATAAAACGGTGCTTCTGCATATCAACCCTGACATTGAAATATTTAAAGAATGTATAAACTTTATTATGTACTTACGTGTTAGCTGAACATAAGATTGTGTAGAAAAAATGACGCAAATTCATCCAATATTTATTAAATTATAAGAAAAAGAAAAAAAATGATTTTACGTGCATTTTGATATTTTTTGTAAACAATGGAGACCCCAAACCCCGAAATCGTGAAAACGAGTTATCGTCCTTGCTCACTGGGAAATCTAAGATACAAAATGGTGGAAATATCTACCGAGTGATAAAATCGTTTTTTATTTATAATTAAATAAATACTGGATGAATTTGCATAATTTCTGGTATACAGTCTTTTTTCATCTACCACGTAAGTACATAACAAAGTTTATACATTCCTTGAGCTATTTTATTTTTAAAAGCGGTCTAACATGTCAGGGTTGATATGCAGAAGCACCAATAAACTTATCCTTAAGTTATGTTCGACTTCTAGTTTTTATTACACTGGGGAAAATCCATAAACGTTAATTCTATTTTTAAAACTAACAAAATAAGAATAAACCGAAAACAAAAAAAAAATCTATTCATTGGTGGGGGTGCAATAAAATGACAATTCGGTGTTTATTTTTAATAATCAAGACGATTCTCTATTTTTAAATGATTGCGATTGATTGGTTTATTTGAGTCACGTGGAACAAATCCTGGCGGATATAAAAAGTACTGTTTCCCTTTGTTTTAAATATTAGCAATAAACAAAGAGAGACGGTAAAAAACCTGGTATTTTTTTTTAAATCCATGGAATCATAAAATTATTGCAATAAATAATAATAATTTTAACCGTAAAACAATCGGCCCTTTTTTGAAAGGATTCATTTAAATTTCTTCTTTTTTAATTTTCTGCGAACCAGCTTTTCCGGCCGCCATCTTGAATATTGACATTATTCTATGAAACTTGTCAACATTTTAATGAACATATTTTATGAGCGATTTTTTTTTCAAAGCAGATAAGCAAATAAAAAGTAAGTATTTTACTTTCTTACTACAGAGACGCATCAAAACACTTTAATTACCTTTTGATTAAATGTCGATGTCTAAAATGAGCCAACGTGCCCATTTAGCACGTAAACACCCCCTCTCGATTTTTAAAACAAGAAATTATCGGATTTTAATGAGATTTCCAGTTTTTATAATTTTTGTTAGTTTTCCATTAAAAACCTATTTTATTATTTTCCATCCCCCAAATCAAAAATATTTCATTAGCAAAAAACATTGCATTTTATTTTCCGAAAGAAAATCAAACTGTGAAAAAAACTAAACTGTGATTATTTATTTTTGTAAAATAAATTATTTAAAATAAAATTTAGTACAAAACTTTCATTATATTTTCTGAGAAAGCATAACACCTATTCGATTAGCCAAAACAGTAAGTTTTTAATATCGGAAAGAATTTCGAACGGACACCGTTTCCGGTTGGAAATAACTTTGCATAGAGTCGGTCGATCTTCACCAATGCCAATGTTACTTCATTTTATTCAATTACATTACAATCTAATATAAATAGGGATTTCATTCGCCTGTAGCAATTTTTTTAAACGTAAAAAAAACACATTTCAATTGAGAATTCTGCATTTAATTAATCAACTATTCCAATCTAATCATATCTAAATATCAATAACTGCGAATCTTCCCTAATTATATAAGCATAACAACTTTTTAAAGCCTTACTTAAATATAATGCTACAGTATATATAGTAATCTCTAAACTCCGTCAAACAAATCCCACTTTTTCACATTTGTATATTTATTTTATTTTTAAGTTTCCAATAAATTAATATACTATAATATACATTTATAATTCGTATTGTCAAATTTCATCATATATTTATAATATTTTCCTCAATAGTAATGTCATTACAATTATTACTACAATCAATTAAAGAGATTTTATAAAAAAAACGATAGCGTTTTAAAAACATTTAAAAACTTGCAGTTTCAAAAATAAACTTAAACCAGACACCCACCAAAAAACGTTTTCGACTACGCCCTTGAGGCTAGAATTCATAAATATCCGGGGACTTAGAACCAACATCAACGACCTAGAAACCTTTCTCCTGACAAACTCCCCGGATATGCTAGCACTAAGTGAAACAAACCTACAATCCTCAATCTCCTCTCACCACTGTGACATGACTGAATACCTCCAACTCTACCGTAAAGACTCTGACAAACATATGCATGGGCTAGGGGTTTATGTTCAGAACATTCTTCCTTTGACTAGAGAGCATAGACTAGAATCAGATGACCAAGCCTACATGTGTTTCAGATTAATCTTACAGCACAATGTTAGTTACTTATATTTCTTATACCGTTCTCCTTCGACCCATGACTGTATTCTGCTCAACTTTGTCTCTGAAAGTATAGATACAGCACTCTCACTTGACTCAAGTGCCGAAATACATCTATTTGGGGATTTTAATGTACATCACTGTGACAAAATTATACAGCTATACAGACGCAGCTGGTAATTCCACATATAGTTTCTCCATAGCGCACTCATTCTCACAGACTGTCAAATTCCTGAGTACCTCCCTTGTCGTGTGAACCAACAAGCCACGCTTCTCGACCTGTTCTTAACCTCACTGCCTGAGGCTTGTGCGACGAGTGCCTATAGAACGCGTGGGAAACTTGTGGTAATGATTGATATCACTCTAAAATCTCGTCCCAAACCTGCTGAGCTGTTGCTCAAAACAACGAGATACTGCATATGGGCTGATTGGGAATCCCTCAAGGATCACATCAGAGACGCCCCATGGAGTGAAACTTTTTCTCTCCCTGCTGATCAGTGTGCAAATGAGCTAACCGAATAGGTCAAAGCAGGCATTGAAGCTCATGTCCCCATGTGAAAATTCTACAGCAAGCCCTACTCTATCGAATGGTTCACCCTAAACTGTCAGTTGCTATTGCTCAAAGGCAGCAAGCATTCCGACAATTCAACTACAAATAGACAGTAAATAATGATGTCAAGAAATTATTGTAAGACTGTACTAGATGAAGCAAAGAGAAGGTATACCAAGATGACGGGAAAATAGGTTGTCGCGATTTCTAGAAAATCTTCAATAGTGTGGTGAATAATGGAAAATCAACAGTTCACCCGCTATCCAACCACAATGATGTTGTTTTTAGGGCAACTGATACAACTTGCCCAGCATTCTGCCGTAAACTCAACTTTGGACTCTGCCAACTACTCCCTCCCAAATTTCCCATTGCAGACTCAAGCCACACTTGTTCATCACTCCATCTTATGTAAGGGACATCATAAAAATCTTGACACCTCCAAAGCATGTGGGCTTGATCTTATACCAGTAATAGTAATAAATAAATGCTCCACTGAACTGGCCCCTGTCCTCTCAAAACTCTACAACAAATGCCTTGCCGAATGTTGCTTCCCTTATAGCTGGAAAATTGCCTCTGTGGTACCACTCTTCAAGAATTCTGGAGATAGAACTGACCCTCAAAATTATCACCCCATCAGCTTACCCACGATCTTTGCTAAAATCTTTGAATCCTTAATCAATATAGCAATAGTCTGGCACCTCGTTTATGCTAAACTTCTTTCTGATTGTTAGTATGGATTCAAGCAAGCACGATCTACTGCAGATATCCTAACGGTCATTTCTTAATGCATATATCATATACAAGGCAGGTAAAGCTAGGGCGGTAGCGCTTGATATATCTAAAGCTTTTTAGAAGGTCTGGCATACATATATTTTCATAGAAATACACATATTGTATTACTGGACAACTATTTAATATAATTAGATCCTTCCTAACCAAAAGGAAGATCCAGGTTGTCCTCGATGGCCGTTCACCAAAGCAACATGACATAAATGCGGGTGTACACCAGGGATCCATCCTTAGACCTCTACTATTCTTATTTTCATAAATGACCTCCTGATGACATTGAGTCTGAGATGGATATGTTTGCTGATGACACCACGCTTTACTCTTTTCATGTGGGCACACATATCTGAGGCAATGGCTGAATCCTTAGAAAGTGACCTAACATTTAATGCCGTAAAGACAAAGCACTTTTCCTACAATAACTACATGAAACCTCTTCAACCTGAGAGTCCAACGTTCACAAGTATCATGGATTGGAACAAATACATTGAAGACATTGCTAAGGCTGCTGCAAAGAAGGTAGTCTCCCTCTACCGAGCTAGTAAACTTCTCACACCTGACATTATCCTATATCTCTACAAAGCAACCATCCACCCATGCATGGACTATTTTTGTCACATCTTGGCTGGTGCACCATCTACTAGTCTCTCCCTCTTAGACAAGGTTCAAAAAAGAGTTGCTAATCTAATAGGTCCCTCACTATCAACCAAGCTCAAACTCCTATCCCATCGCTACAATGTTGCATCCTTGTGCTTGTTTTACAAGTACTTCAATGGATTGTGCTCTGATGAACTTGCTGCCCTTATACGCCTCTTGACGTAAATACACTAGAAGCACCTGACAATCAGCTAAGTCCTATCCATTCACTGTGGAGGTTCCCAGATGCCACAGAGCTTTTATTCCAATAGCTTTTTCCTTGCGCTGCCGGGTTTTTGAATTCTCTCTCTCTCTGCTCCCTGTTTCTAAGTCTCTACTGACATGCAGAAATTTAAAACTAATGTAAACAGACATCTTGCTGCACAGCTCACAACTTCGGATGACCCCCCAAAACTTACTCCCTAATTCTCAGTAGCCCCTTACGTCTACAGTGGCATCCTGCCTTGTTTGGTGTGAACTATGATAAAAAACTTGGAGGCCAAATCCTTAAACATGAAGACCGACTCCTTATGTGTTCACCAATGGCTTACTAGCACGTTGACTAACGAATCCATAGTTAGCACTCAGAAGCCGGTTCAAACCATTTCAGAACTGGTCAAAGATTATGCACTTATGGTAGACGTTGTGCTCGTCAGATCAAGTCAAAATGAAGCCGATAAGATCACTAGTATGACACAGATGTGGATTGAGGCAATGATAACTGAAACAGAGCCTGTGTTACAGATATAAGCCGCCACCAATAACAGCATAGAGCCGAGCCAAATACGACAGATCCATTTGAACAGCAGTCATCCTGGAACTAACAGACAACCTACTTCTTCAAGAGGATCGCCCCTGGTTGAAAAAGGGGGCTGTAATATCTGCAATTGCATTCTGTCGCAGATGTCTGTCTATTGATCTTGCACCAGTACAATGGCAACATGGGAAGCTTGAATCATCAATTCTATGGCAACAGTTGGGTATGGATGTAATCCACTATGAGGCTGCTTATTGATTGCAGGCCTACTCGTTTTGCCATATGGCGACTATTGTTGTGGGAAGATTCTGATGCTGTGATATAGTGTCAGCCCTGTTTCCTTTGAGTGAGATCCACCCAAAGAAATCTTGACCGACAATTGTACAGATTTTACCAACAATAGTTTCTGAATGTTTGCCGAAAGCTGAGGTGTTCAATTGCGTTTTTGGTGTGCATATTTACTGCTAGGAAAGGTATTGTCAAGAGGTCCCATAAATCTATAAAACGGATTGCTGCTAGAATGGGATACACTGCAGAATAGACAGTTTATTGAAAGAATATCACGCTAAAAGACAATATCAATAGTGCAACGGCTCTGGCGAATGCACTTTAATGGTATGAAGTCCGGGTGAAAAAGATCAATAAACTGCTTTCATTGTTACCAGAATACAAGCATTAAACAAATGAATTTTGAGGAAAATAGTTAAAAAGTGTGTCTTGACCTTGTGCCTGGCTAAACACATGCACAAGTGGATGGAGGACAGGAATTTTGAGGAAAATAGTTAGTCCGCGTATGAATATAATTATCTTACATTGTAAATAAATAACTATTGATTAGCAACTAAATTAAATCTTACTATAAATGATATACTAATTTATCAGCAATTGCCTTATATGTCATCTATAATTAAATTATTATATTATCACGATTTTATTTGTGTGGGTTTGTCTATTTAATTATTGCGATGTAATTAAAACAGATTACAAATTCAATTACTTTCGCTTGCTCATTATATAATTATGCTGGTTATTTAAAATATCTAAATAATGTATTGACTTAACAGTGATGTGTATTTTACATCGATTACAAATACACAATACAAACATGTCAGTTAAATCTTGTTAGATTGGCAATTAAAGAATGTTGGATTCTAAATAAAATAAAATCTAGGATTTCCATGTCGATTAAATATATTTTGATAAAACCTATCTTACCTACAAATAGACGCGCAATTACATTCTTGATTAAAATAAAGATGATAAAATACTCGTAATTAGATTAGTTTAATTGTTTATCGAATGTTAGAAAGAAAATAAAGCACATAGAAAAGTATCGACAATACAATGGAATGACTATAAACACTATATAAGGAGAATGTTTATCATACATATTGGAATAGACACACGGATACACACATATTGAATTTATCTTTACAATTTTATAAGAAAGTTCACATTATAGTGAGTTTTCTTTATGAAATAAGATGTGACACAAAGCCCGATTTGTGTATGGAGAGATACTTGGAAAATTGTTTTTTGATACCAGTGTTTAAGAATTCTGGTGAAAGAATTGACATACAAAATCATCGCTCAATCAGTCATTACCTGCTGTTCGCTAACTTTCTTTATGACGAATAGTATAGAAAGACGAACACACACATATCCTAGGCAATGGCTGAATCCTGTCAAAAATGACCTCCAGCCTGTAGTTGACATGTATTGTAATATTAATGCAAGTAAGACAAAGCTCATTGCTTAAACCTAAACAGTGATGTGTATTTAACGTCGATTACAAATACACAATGCAAACATGTCAGTTAAATCTTGTTAGATTGGCAATTAAAGAATATTGGATTCTAAATAAAATAAAATGTAGGATTTCCAACAATATTAACCTTCATCGAATTGTCAATTAAATATATTTTGATAAAACCTATCTTACTTACAGATAGACGCGCAATTACAGTCTGTTTGCAAGTAACTCATCTTGAATTTACACAGTCTTGATTAAAAATAAAGATGATAAAACACTAGTAATTAGATTAGTTTAATTGTTTATTGACGGAGTGTATCGCCCTGTAAGAGACTTTTTTCTGTATTCTCAGATGGTGAGATATTTTGAAGACAGTTGAAGTGCAGAGTCCAACGATGGCAAATTTTGTGAGCTGGTAATGAATGTTGATGAGTCAGTTGAGCAACAGTGACAATGACAATATCAACAAGTCTCGGTAAAACGAACTTAAGCAGTTACTGCCACGTCTCTGAAGAAGCCAAAAATAAAAGGGGGCCACCTTGTAGCGGCTACATGTGTGATAAGAACAGGGGTGAGTGTAATGGACAGATCCCATCCCATCCCTCGATATAAACGACAAAAAATAGCCTGTGTCATGCATGAAAGCTTGAAAGGGAAATTTGCATAGCGTTCAGGTGAACTGATAAAAAGGAATGAAAACAGGGAGAAAAACGGGAAAGCGACAGGAACCTCGGTTTATTGGATGAAGATTATCCCGGAATTTTTTGTTCGGTTTTGAACGTTGCTTTCTTACACTTTAATATCGTAATGGAAGAACATCAAGGATGTATCTTGGAGAAAAAAGCTTTAAAACAAATTGCTAATAATAGGTAAGTCTCAACATCAATCTTTAAAAGCCGCCCAACACGTGTGAGCATGTAAAACCGAATCTGATTGTGATCAGATTCATAGAAAGCTACTGGTGCTAGTTTGATTGCAAGAGTTAGAAAAAAATGAAGTAAGTTATTACTCACCACTGTCACCCTAGGGAATGGTCTCTCAGGCTATGTACATAGTGTGACCATCTATGGAAGTGAAGTCTGGCAATTGAAGGCTGAACATGTGTTGCATAGAGAGAAATCATGAGAATAGTTCGATGGATGTGTAATGTGAATATAAAAGAATAGCTTAGATCTGATTAAATCCTGACAGTATATAGAGTTGACTGCAAACCAGGAAACTTCGCTTGTTTGGTCACATTGAAAGAATGGATGTATATTCTTGTGTTAGTTGATGTAGGAAAGTTCTACTAGCAGGAGAAGGCGAATAAAAACTGGGAGTGATTAGAATTGATCTGAGAGAAAGAAGGATAAATAATAACCAAGCCAAAGATAGGTTGATTATAGAATTATTAAAAGTCCTTGGCAAAGCTTTAAATTCTAGTTCACTCTAAATGATTTGGAAGATGATTTAGTCTGTGAGATACGGATAAAACAGATGTCCATGAATTGCATGCCGCACATCTTTTTCATCAATTTCATTAACAGATCAGTAACACAACAAATGTATTGATTTTATTTTGAATTTTACCCATAACGAATTTGTCGAATTTTAATAATCGATTACAAAATTTTAGGTGTATTGTTTTGAATGTTATCAAAATTACAAAAAGAAATTAAAATATTTCATTTAATTTTTAACGATAATGAATTAGTTTATTTTAAATAAAAATTAATTTGAAACAAATATATTCATATATTAAAATTACACGATAATTCGTGGAATTTTTATAAGAATCTATATAAACACTTCAATTTGCCTCTAGGTTAACAAGATTTAAACGTATCTCTAATTTAGCACTATCAAGAGGAGTGTGTCTTAAGAAACAATTTTTGTTCGAAAAACCGTCTAAAACTCATTTCTTGAAATGTGTCTTTATACTTTGTTTTATATTTGCAGATTCTTCAGCAAAATTATAAAAAAATCATTATTGGCGTTTAATGGTTTTTCATTCCTTTGCTGACTTGAAATGCGGAAATGTCTCAAGATAAATAAGTGGAAATTCTTTGATGTAAATTGCTTAAATTTGAAACCCCTGAAAGGAGAGAAATCGTATTCTTGTAAACTGTGTGAATCTTCTAGACACATTTTTTCATCAAATTAAAAATAGGATGCATAATGCTAAGGCACGAATGAACCCTATCATCAAACTTTAGCAGCATTTAAAAAAATGTTTCCATTACTTTATAATAATTACAGTCGAAATCAAGTTAAATATTTTTTATTAAATATTTTTAAAATACATGTTATTAAAAACATAAAAAATGAATGTTTATGATTTTTCGCGTTTGAAAACATAAAATGATGATATCAACTCTAAAACAGAACTTGAAATCAGACACTGAAAAAAAGATCCATTCTTGTGAAGTATCTGGCCTTGGCTTTTCAAAGGACAGAAAGAAACAACCTTCACAGACAAAACGAAGAAGCCAACCACATACTTGTAAAATATGTAACTTATCCGTTACATGTTTATTCCGCCATATGCGAACACATACTGAACAGAAAGCATATACTTGTGAAATATGTAGCTCTTCTTTTACACATAAATGTACTATGGTAAACCACATGCGAACACATACTGGAGAGAAACCATATTCCTGTGAAGTCTGTGGCTTTTCTTTTACACAGAAATCTAATATGGTGAAGCACATGCGAACACATACTGGAGAGAAACCATATCCTTGTGAAGTATGTAGCTTTTCTTTTACACAAAAATCCAATATGGTGAAGCACATGCAAACACATACTGGAGAGAAACCATATTCTTGTGAAGTCTGTGGTTCTTTTTTTTCAGGAAAATCCAGTATGTTTACACACATGCGAACACATACTGGAGAAAAACCATATTCTTGTGAAGTATGTGACTCTTCTTTTGCCCGTAAAGAACATATGTTGAAACATATGCGAACACACACTGGAGAGAAACCATATTCTTGTGAAGTATGTGGTTCTGCCTTTTCACAGAAACACATTAGAGACGTCCACATGCGAACACATACTGGGGAGAAACCATATTCCTGTGAAGTATGTGGCTCTTCTTATTCACGAAAATCGGATATGTTGAACCACATGCGATCACATACTGGAGAGAAACAATATCTTTGTGAAGTATGTGGCTTATCTTTTGCAGATAAATCCTATATTGTAAGGCACATGCGAACACATACTGGGGAGAAACCATATTCTTGTGAAGTATGTGGCTCTGCCTTTGCACTCAAATACGATATGTGGATCCACATGCGAACACATACTGGGGAGAAACCATACTGTTGTGAAGTATGTGGCTCTGCCTTTTCACTAAAATCGCATATGTTGAGCCACATGAGAACACATACAGGAGAGAAACCATATTCCTGTAAAGTATGTTGCTCTTCTTTTAAACAAAAATCACATATGTTGATCCACATGCGAACACATACTGGAGAGAAACCATATTCTTGTGAAGTATGTGACTCTTCTTTTGCACAAAAAATACATATGTTAACCCACATGCGAACACATACTGGAAAGAAACTCTATTCTTGTGAAATATGCGGTTCTTCTTTTACGGTTAAATCGAATATGTTTACCCACATGCGAACACATACTTGAGAGAACTAATATCCTTGTAAAGTATGTTTAGGCATATGCTGATACATAATAGGGAAGCTAGTAAGCTTAGATAAAGGTCTGCCCTTTTCTACTTTTATATGTAACAACCAAAATTAAAAGAAAAATTGTGACTGAACTCATATAAGTAATCCGTTTGCAAAAAAAGAAGTTATTGCTCTACTAAAACTGTTATTCAATTTTAGAAAGGTATGTCTAAAACTTGATTTCACTTTAATAGACAATTACTCCATAAGCAGACAAGTCACAGCGCTGATATCAAACAACAAAAACTTAATAAAAAACTCGAACATGAACAAGCATAAAAATACACAAATACAATTATATACACAACCATATCAATACACAGACAGCCAAACTAATTCACACAGCATACTCTACCCTAAAATTCTCGTCAACACACTTTAATTATTCTTAGTCACAAAAATCTCCAAAGTCACGCCCACTTCTGTTGATATTGACCCCTGACAATTCATTTCATTTTACACAGAAATCCAATCATTTGAGGAAAATGCAAACACATAATGAGCACAGTCACCAAACCTAGATTAAGTGTCTGGCCCCAGCTACAATTATATTGAGAAAAAGTTGACTCATGTGGTCGATTGAATTTTTCTCCTTATACACATTTTAATATTGCATACTATTGTATTCTTAAATATATTCTTTATATCTTTATTTTATTCGTCGTTTTTATTTTCTCTAAATTTGTTTTATTATATTCTTTATTTTTTAAAAATTTCTTTAATTTGATTTTGATATTTTTTATTTTGTATTTAAATGTATTTTGTCTTTTGGCATTTGTTCATTTTCTATTTTTCTCATTCGATTCTATTTTGTATATCTTTTTCATTTAAGTCATGAATTAACTCCATGTTTATTATTTTCAATTGTTTTCCTGCATTTGATTTGACTTGTCCTATAAGAAGCAATATCAATTTTTAAGCCTTAAATTTGGTTTTGATTTTTTTTTTAAACCAATGTTTTCAGCCTGTTAACATATAATCGACTACAAAACTGTAAAATCTAAATTTTCTTTTTGACTAAATTGGCATAAAGTGTGTGTGTTATAATACCCAGCAAAAAAGAATATACCAAAGACATTTCTTCGAAATTGAACAAACATTATATGAGGCCAGTTAAAAAACAACTTCGCCTATTTAGTTCTTTCGATTTATTCAAAAGCGAACAATTTAATTTATATTGTCAACAAAATGATGTTAAAGTTTCTTCTAGAAAGTATTTAAAGAAAAACGCGTTTTTAGACAATATCTATTTTAACCGGCTTTCATAAATCAATGATTTTTATTTATCGACTCGAATTAAAGTTGGCTTTTTGGCTAATATAAAAGCGTAGTATCTGTTCTGAGACAAAACTTTTTATCTTTTTAGTCCTCAGTCATAGGATGAAGAAGACTTTCTTAACTGGGACAATTTTTATTTTTGTCTCATTCGGAGTGCCACATTTTGATGGTCTGGATACCTCTACATAAACATGATTATGAGTAAAAATATGTTGTTTAAGAGTAATGCCGAAAATACATTTTGTAGCAGAGAGCAGGAGAGGCAACTGACTGCTGTCAACCAAGACACTTGTTTGCGGCGATCGAGAAGAAGAAACGCCCACTCGCAAAAAAATTTCATTTCATTTTTTTAAAGAGGAAATGGCAGTGGATGGCTTTGGCGTAACTCATTAGCATGTGTGAGATGTCGCTACTATAAACGTGATTTTGTGAGATGTGTTGGGAGGCGGACACGAACGGAAGAAGAAAGTGCCGCATTTATTTTGGTGAAACGTTATGTTGACTTGTTCAGAGATGCGAATAGAAGAAAAAGAAAGTGCCGCATTATTTTGGCGGACCGTTGCATTGACTCGTTGACATTTCAAATTAAATAATTTACGTAATCGAAATAGGAATTAACTGGTTTTAATTTGGCTTGAGTGGACAAAGGAACAAAACTATTTTCAAATTGGCAATTTAAACGCTTCAAAATCACTTATTTCTCATGGAGAATACTAGTGGAAAGTACTTTAGCTTGAGTTATCTTTCTTCCTTAGCAGGCCTCGTTCTCGACTCATTTTTAAATATAGTGACTATATTTTTCTGGTCAATTTTCTTTCCGCTTTTTATGTATAGCATAACACTTCTATAACCTTGTGTTTTTAATATTTTTTGTCCTAAAATGTGATTATGTAAGAATAGAGGATGTGTTATCCCCTATCTTAATTTAACGAAATAAATGAAAGAAACGAAAGCTTTTTTAAAACAACAAACGTATATTTGAGGTTACTTATACCGTTTGGTATAGGTAGAAAAAAACTTAGGACAGAAGTTCAAATATAGTTCAAATATTTTCAGGCGAATATAGCAGGCGCCGTGAGCGTCCAGTAGACAAGGAGGCAGGAGAGACGCTGAAGCGATCCTTCCTGGCTCGTGCCAGGGTAGAGTCTGCTCTTCGTCTGGAATCTTCTAAGGGAGTTCAAGTAGTCTCTTAGGGAACTAATGATATCAATGCGCCCTGCGAGCTGATTGGTTAAACCAGCTCACAGAGACCTTGATACGTCCTACAAAGTAAATCTATGACTTCTACATCACCCTCTGCTTAAGCTGAAAGACGACAGGAAGAAAAGGAAGTGTAGCAGTGGACAAGAAAAAAAATACAAAATTTGTTAATTCAGAATTTCTTTAAAAGTGTTTGGCTTTGCAGGGAAAAGGTTTATGCCTTTTCTGCAAAAAGTATTTTTGAAAAATTGTTTTTTTGGGGGGGGGGGCTTCTGCAAAAAGTATTTTTAGGAAAAATGTTTTTCTTTGTGAAAATCTTTTTTTCTGAAAAATGTTTGTATTTTTGTGAAAAATATTTTTTGAAAAAAGTTTGTCTTCTCTGTGAAAAGTATTTTTGAAAAAAAATTTTCTTTTCTTTGAAAAGTACTTTTTGAAAAATGTTTAGCTGTTCTTTGAAAAGTAGTTTTTTGAAAAATGTTTATCTTTTTGTGAAAAGTAGTCTTTTGTGAAAATCAGTAATTGTATGATAAAGTACAAGGACATAAAAAAGCTCATTCTAAATATATATAGTTTTACACATTTTTTGGGGCCAATTTACTCGCCTATCATTACATGTGGTGGTGACATAATTATCTTTAGGGGTTTCCAACAATACAGGTGTAGTTACAGCTGTTTGATGCACAGTAGGGGGAATATGGAGCTCAGCTGTTTCTGTGTTTAGAAAGGCTTTTTCACCCTGTCAATGGACACAGTATCTTTTTTGCCATCAATTTTAAGGGTGAAAAGTTTGTCAGTGCATGAAAGCACACGATAAGGTCCAGTATAAGGAGGAGTAAAAGGGAATTACACATTTCTAACAAAAACATGAGTCCATGATGAAATGTCTTTTGGAACCGAAGATTTAATGGTCTGTTGCCTAAAGTGCATCGGTGGGAGCTTATTAAAGTAAGCTGGCAGTCTGTTAATGTACAGAGCTGTATCTGTTGCTGTTAAATCTATTTGGGTTAGCATCTGACACGGTAACAATAGAGGTAATCCATAAACAAGTTCGGCTGGAGAGTATCTGAGGACCTCTTTAATCGCAGCACGACAACCAAGAAGGACAATAGGTACATTCTCGCTCCATCGCTGCTGGTCAGAATAAGCATGCAACGCGGCTTTCAATTGACGATGGAAGCGTTCTATCATTCCGTTAGAAGTTAGATGATAGCTAGTAGTACGGATACGTTTAATCCCTAAGATCTTGGAAAGTTCCTGGAATAGGTGGGATTCAAACTCCACCACAGTCGGTGGTAATAGTTGTGGGAACTCCATAACACGATATCCAGCCCGATATAAGGGCTCGCACTACAGATTCAGCTGAAATGTCTTTTAGGGAAATGGCTTGAGGCCATCGTGTAAAGCAGTCTATACAGGTCAGGGATAAATAAATCCCTGACTGATCGGCCATGGTCCAACCAGATCATTGTGAATATGGCTTAACCGAGTGTCTGGAGTGCTGAATGTTCCAATAGGTGCACGTATATGCTTGTGCACCTTTGACTTTTTGCAGGATATGCAGGAACGTGTACAGACAGTGATTTCACGCCTCATATTCGGCCAGAAAAATCTAGCTTGAATCAGCTTCACTGTGGCTTCACTGTGGCTTTGAGTCCAGGGTGCGCCAAGTTAAGAAGGGTATCAAAGATAATCCTACGATGAGTCAGTGGAACAAAAGGGCGAAGTGAATCTGTTGAGGTGTCACACATGATCTGCGTGTCGGAAGTGGGCACAGGCAGGTATTTGAATTTGCAAGTTGCAAACTCAGGTGACGACAGATCCAGAGTGTCCAGACATGGCTGGTCTAAAGCCATCTGTTGTAGATCGATATCCGAAGGTGAAGAAAGATAATTTATGGGAAGGCGGAGCAAGGCGTCTGCCGCAGCATTCTGTTCACCAGATATATGTCGGATATCGTGCTGTAGCGTTGTTCTGCTTGTTTTAGTTGGCTCTAAAAGTATTTGAGAGGTTGTAGTTGACCTTGGTGCTGCTGTTGCAACACTGCGCCTACATCTGTGCCCGATGCATCAACGACCAGTGAAACTGGGCATTGGACACAGGATGAGCAAGCAAGGATTTCGTCGCTAGTGTTTCCTTCACTTCACCTTCCTTGAAAGTTTTCAGCTGAATATCATTCAGTGAAATCTGCTCATTTTTCTTTTTCCTGTTACGTAACAGGTCGGAAAAAGGAGACATGAGATACGCACAGTGTGGGATAAAGCGTATGTAGTTGTTTAACAGATCAATGAAGTGCTTTAGTTGGCGAAGTGAAGTGGGTGGTTGAAGGTCTTGTAGAGTCTTACACTTTTCAAGCAAGGGAGATATGCCTTAAGGGCTGATAATGTGACACAGGAAAACTAATGATGAGCATGGAAAACGCATTTACCAGAGTTAATCCTGATCTGGTATTGCTGAAACCGTTCGAACAGTAAGCGGAGATGAGTGACACGTTCCTCAGGTGAGACACTTGCCACAAGTATGTCGTCTATGTAATTATAGACAAAGTCAAGATCTCGCACTACTTCGCCCATGAAGCATTGGAAGGTACTAGCCACGTTATGCAAACCGAAAAGCATAGTAAGGAATTCAAACGCTCCAAAAAGAGTTGTTACCGTCGTTTTGTGTATATCGGCAGGATTCAGTGGAATCTGATGGTAAGCCTTAACTAAGTCCAGTTTGGAGAAGGTCTTACAACCGTGCAGAGATGAAGCAAAGTCCTGTATGTGTGAGATTGGATAACCATCAGGTACCGTCATGGCATTGAGTCGTCGATAGCTCCCAGTCGGACGCCAATCTCGGGACCATATGCAAAGGCGAAGCCAATGGACTGGATGAGGGGTGTATAATTCCCAGTTGCAGCATATGGTTAAACTCTGCCTTCGCCGCTTTTAGTTTCTCTGCAGGTAAGCGACGAGGGCGTGAGTACACAGGAGCTCCTGTGGTCTCAATATAATGTTTTGTTAAGTGAGTTGATTTGCTTACAACAAAATTTAAGTTAGTTAACTCCGGGTAGGAGTGTAGTAGGTTTGGTATGGATCATCGTTTGCGGCAATAAAGTATACCAGGCTGATAGATAGGGTATTCGATTTCAAACCCGGAACTCAAAGTTTCGTATTAGCGTCTATCAGTCGTCGTATGTGCATGCCCACTAAGAGATCAATGTGTTGCAGAAAATCCGAGCTCAGAATGGGGTAGGGTAAATCGGCTACTGTAAAGACTTACGTAAAGTCACTGCGCAATTTCAAGTCCAAAAAACGAGAAATTTGAGCATATGTGGGAATAGGAGAGTGATTTACGGCTTGCAGTGAAATTTATATTCCTGCCTCTAAAATGGCAAGCCGTTAAAATAATAGTGATGTACAATGCCACTGCCTTTTCAGCACCCAATGCAACAGACCTCCCTGGTCCTCGAGTAAATTTAGTAAAGCCATATCTCCATACTGGCGTGGACTACACCAGTCACATCCGGGTCAAGGGAGAAATGAAAGATTACAAAATGTATATTCTCATCTTTACCTGCATGAGTATCAGAGCTGTTCACATAGAACTTGTCCCTGATATGAGTGTATATTCTTTCATACAGGCCTTTGTTAGCTTTACAAATGTGAATGGCATCTGCACTTATCTTTACTATGACAACGTACAGATTTCGTGGCTGATGCACGAGTGATAGATGGGGGATGATTACAGAAGAATTCAAATAACAGTTTGGTATTCATCACCTCAAACATTGCACCATACCCTTTTGTTCAGCTTGGTATGGAGGCACTTGAGAGAGGGCAATTAAGACCATCAAGAACTGTATATCTATAGGAAGAGAAAAACTGGATTATCTTGGACTACTGACCTTATTATCAGATGTTCAGCAGAACATTAATAGCCGCCCTTGACTTATAGAAGCTCGAATAGTTTGGATGGGCTAACTTCGAATTCTCTTGTTAATCCGGTTGAATGATGATCTGGAAAAAACAGAACCTCTTAGCAGGACCAATTTGAGGAGACTGCTCTGTTTTCGGGAAGATAGTTTGGGGAAATTTAGGAAGAAATGGCAGGAAGATTACCTTTTGAGTCTAAGAGAAAGAAATCTCAGGTTATCAGGCCTTTCTTTTGAGAACATCATCAAGAAGGGTGATATAGTGTTAATTAAAGACTCCCTCAAAACTAGACCATTTTTGTCTATAGGCGAAGTCCCTGAACTGATCGAAGGTAGTGACAGATTGGTACGTTCCGCCAAAGTGAGAAAGGGGAACAATTATGTACTGATTCATTCTATTAAGCACTTATTTCCGCTAGAAGTCTATCCGCAATCAAAGGAACCTGCAGAGGAAGTCTTAATTGAAGAACCAGTAGACTCACAAAACCAAACCCTATCTTCCACACCCAAATGAAAGCACAAGGATCTAGATTTGTTTAACTTGCAACAGACCTGAAGATTCGAGATCAATGATTGCCTGTGATCAATGTGATGATTGGTTCAATTTTGACTGTGTGGGCTTGGTTGTGGCACCACCTGAAAAGGAACGGTGGTTCTGTCCATTTTGCAGGCCACGAAGACCCAGTAGACCCAGTTTATTGGGGGTCTAGAAAGAAACTAGAATTTACCGGTGGAGGTCTTAGGAAATACCTTAAACGGTGACTAAAAGGGATGGGTGTGTAAAAATTGTGGAAACCCTCTCGCCTTTTTCCCTAGTCAAAATTGGAGGTTGTATACGATTAACGTTCCTCTCGACAGCGGACAAGTTTGTTGTGTGAACAGGACCAAAGGAGCTCTTTTGCATAACTTAAATCTTTATTTTCTCGCGCATACTAGAGTTTGAAAGTTAAAAATCCAGGATTTTGATACTTCTTTTTTTTCTTCTAACTTTTTAAAATTTTTTGTCTTTTGCTGAGAGTGTCTGGAAGAGAAAAAAAAGGAGTGATACATACTGATTGCGGGTGCTGGCCTTCATGGGGCAGTGGCGATAAGACCTACATGAGCAGAGATAAAGGGGTGATATTTATGTATGTTCAGAATTATGGTGGGAGGTTGTTGCAAGCCTATAAATTGAGGTTCTAGCTCTCACCGAGAGTGTCGTGTGTAAGTGTGTTAGTGTGTTCTAAAACTTGGTGGTGAGCAGAATTAGTGCGTTATTCGACTCACCATAGACCAGACGCTCCATCAGAGAAATCCTTTCTCTGCCCCATTACATATTTTTACCAGACCCATTGGTTGGATCGCTAAGGGAGCAATTCCTTTTGCAACCCACCCCCAACTGCTGCCTCGGTCCCTTTCAGAGTATTGACTCGGGAAGATTTTCCCTACAATACATTGCTTTAACTTTACTTTACTTTAATTACAATAGTAAAACCCATTTCCCATCCATAAACTGTGGTTGAAAACTTCGAGTTATCTTCCCCTCATTTGACTCTTCAAAATCAAACGTAATTTTATTTTTCGTCCCTACGATACATAATCACCGGAAAATGATAATTATGATATATATATATTTTGATATATATTTAATTAAAAGTTGATGAGGACACTCAGCTAAATTCTCAATACCAAAAATGAGATTCTGCATTTTTAGCGATTACGTGTTCAGTTTTTTTTATGAGACGATGGGTTTGGAAGTATGTGAGGATCGTCAGCACTCTTTGTCCCCGCCATGCACCGCCACTAGACTCCACTGCCCGCCAGGATTTGTCTCACGTGACTCACATGAACCGATCAATCGCAATCATTTAAAAATAGAGAATAGTCTTCATTATTAAAAATAAGCATCGAATTGCCATTTTATTACCCTCCCCTTGAGTACAATATTTTTCTTTTAGGTTTATTTTTATTTTGTTTTAAAATAGAATCAACGTCTATTTTTTACGTTACTCGGAAAGTAAAAAAAATCAACGTTGATTCGCTAGAGAGAAAAAACAATCTACCCCAAAAATAAACACTAGATTTCGGTAGCAGTTTTTGTTCCCGTGACTTCCCGGCTTGTTCACGCCACTTACGCCACTTCCCGGCACTTACTGTGTTGGGATTAAATGTCCCTTGTAGAAAGTTCAATTCTCGCACGTGACAATGCAGTTACAATTATGTAGATAAGTGCAAAATAGAAACAGGCAAAAGCTTTTGTGAGAAGGAACACAATAACAATCGTATATAAGTTTAAAACAGTTTTACTTGTGAGAAAAAATGAGGGCATATATATACAACAAATGGTGAGTTCAAAGTTCAGAAAGGAGGCAGTTAATTTAGGTTTGCGAAAACGTGCTTCGCGAACTTATCTTGTGGGAGTTCTGGTAACAGGTTGCACGCGCGCCCGCCTCCATTCTGGCTCTTGTCGAGATGTAGTCACTTCAGTCCAAGATGGTTGGTAACAGGAAGGAGGTGGGGCTCTCTGCCACTGCAGTCGTGAGCTTTGTCTCAGAAGCATCCAGCCGCGGTCCTACATGGTTCAAAAAGTGGGTCGAAAAGAGGCCGGGACACAGCGTGCAAGCGTTTTTATGGACTGACTCACGTGACCCCCAAGGGAGTAGGGGTTGGGATGCCTGACAACCAATCCGTGAGACAATTAAGGGACAAGGCTGCAGCCAGTCAGTGAGGGGGACGTTAATAAATTCCAATAAAAATTAAGAGAATCGTCTGATTTCATGTTTTAAGAAATACAATTCGGTACTTATTTTTATGCGCCCCCCCACCCTCCCTAAATACATATTTTCTTTTTCGGTTTATTTTTATTTTGTTACTTTTCAAAATATAATTAACGTTGATGGATTTTCAAGCCTATTCCGAAAAGCACCACATTTATTTATTTATTCATGAAATTCGATTCTAGTTTTGGTTTCGTATTTTCTTTGGCGAAGAATAATACGTACAATTGAATTGTTTTTTGTTTTCGGTTAGAACCTGCGATTGCCCTCCATTAAAAACAAATATCTGTTAAAAGAATACAAGAAAAAAACGACTCGTTAATTGGTGAGGATTGGGTCATTTTATTCGAAAATCAATCTCCCTACAAAAAGGAGCACTTTGGATTGGGACGAAAATAAAAATTGCCGCAGTCTAGAAGGAGAAATCCTTCACTGACCGAGAAGATAAGCGAGTACTTCTACAGTTTACGGACACTGACCGTGATATTTTAAAAATAGGATTTGTAAGTTAAATTACATTTTTACGCTATCTTTTGTTTATAAAATTGTTATTATTAAATTGTTAGGTGAAAGTACAGAATAGTTAACCAAGCTCCCCAATGTTAAGAATGGGTTTCTAAATAATAACGTTATTATTTATTAAAAAAATTTACTAAAGTAAAATACAATGTTCTTTAAAATAAACAAAAGATACCGTAAAAATTGAATTTTACTTGCAAATCCTATTTAAAAGTACATTGTAATTTGTTTTTAATAAATGTTAATAAGTAATAACAAAATAAAAATATACCGATATAAAAATATCGTATTCACGGAGGGGGCATCAAATAAGTACCGTATTGTATATCTTAAAACATTAAACGCAGACGATGCTCTTCATTTATGTGGCGGTAAGTGTCGGCAACAAAAAAGTGCTGCCGAAATCTAGTGTTTAGTTTTTGGGGAGATTTGTTTTTCTATCTAGCGAATTAACGTTGATCTTGCAACACATCAGACGCAGATGACCAAGATCTCGTGACACGTTCTGATATCTTCGGCAGATCTGTTGACAAAACAACCGACATTGAGGAGTGTCATAGCTCCCATCGCCAGCACCCAGAATTACTTATCTCCCAAAATACTGATAAAGCAAAAAAATAAAAATTTTCTTTTACCTTTTCCTTTCTTTTCTTTTGATGCAAAATAATTATAAGGTCCTCTTAGGAAAACTAAGGTCCGGTTTCGAATCATACCTTTTCCATCCGGTAATATTTTTACAATATTAGATAGAAATCTCCACTTGTATTCGCACGGGATTATAAATTGCGGCAGTAGCGTGATAATAGCTGCATCATCGTCATAAACGTTAATATTCCCAAACTAATGAAGTATTCTTTCTTAAATCGGTGCTGTTTTATCACGACTTCTTTCTCCACTTTCTTCTAAATTTGTTGGTATTGCTCCGGTTCGAATCCTAAAAGCATTCTTGTGATTAAAACTTCGTCAAATCTGCACTTATCTACAAGCATTTGGACACTCTCCTGTTTCCTAAACATTTCGATTTCAATTTAAAAAAAAACCTTGCTAAGGCCTTGAAGCGTTGGAAGGAGAAGCTGAATCTATATCTGATGACCACAGAATATTACACGAATGCCGGAAAGTCCAGACCTTAGGTTAGCTGACATGTAGAGAGCCGAAAGGACGACATATCTAAACCAGCTTCTAGCTCACTTCAGTAGAAGACAAGTATGGTATTGACAACGTTATACAGCAATTTGATGCATATTGCCAGCCTCGAAAAAAAATCTGATGATAATGAGACAATAATATCTCATCAGTATGCAAGCGAATCGACAAAAGTTCAGGACTTTGTCACAGAACTCCGTCAACGTGGCACAGACTGTAAATTGGTGAACCTGACGGACTCTTTAATTAAAGACGTTCTCATTATTAGGACAAACGATGTCCGTCTCGGGAAACGACAGTTGATGGAGCATGACTTCATGCGGGACGAAGCAATACAAGCCTGTCAAGCAGCAGAGGAAACGAGAAGTTATTTAGGCCGGTGATTAACTTCTCGTTAACGAGAAGCCATACCAATGTACGAGCAAGTACAGAGGGATATGATGCAGACGTGACAGCTATCACACACAGACGCAAAAGAAAAGAAACTTCCCCTGACCGCAACTCACCCAAATGGGAACCAGCACGTAACAAGCGACAACAGAAAAACTCCTGCAAATTTCCAGCTGGTTCACACCTACGTGGCCAGTTCTAAGCATATCATTAACATGCACTTCTAGTGACCAAAGCGTAGTTCAACCTCTATCATCTTCACTGCATACAACGGCACAAACATGTATCTACTGGATAAATACACATTCTTTCAATGAATTACAAAAAAGTCACTATCTCAATCAAGTTCATCGTTGCTGATACCATCTCACAACCAGTTCTAGGTATCAACACATGCGAGAAACTCAATTTGAATAAGCGCATTTTCAGATTGATGCAACTTTTTCAGCTGTTCTTAAAACAAACACCACAGAACAATTGACCCTTTTGCCCCCCCCTGTGATCAACCCTCCAAGGAAAATTCCCTTTGCACTACAAGACAAACTAAAAGCTCAACTCGACCGAATGACAAAAATGCGAATCATCAAGTCGGTCAGCGATCCTACAGAATGGGTAAACTCACTTATGATCATGCAGAAATCCAACGGATCCTTGCACATTTGTCTTGATTCACGCAATCTCAACAGAGAATCCATTTCCAAATCCTCACTGCGGACAAGGTTTTTGCAAGTATGCATAGTGCAAAGTTTTTCTCTAAAATTTGTGATTCTAAACGAAATTAAAAGCGATAAATTAATATTTCACGTTTTAGTAAAATAAACAATTAACACCCCTTACGTTAAATTAAGTTTCATCGTACCTGTGAAACGTAAACAGGAAAAACCGACCGAAAAATAGAGTCGATAACTTTATTAACTAGTCAAACACTAGCCTACCTAAGGAAGAATGATAACTCACGAGTACTTATGCACGTGAGTAAACAGCCGAATTTATAAGTTTTCAATTTTGATTTTGAAGAGTTATAGAGTCAAGACAGCGGCGATAATCCACTTTCAAGACAGCAGAAGGCAGTCTAAAACAGGAGCACCCACATTCAATCCCCCTTAAGAGTGACTTTATTGGAAAGAATGCCAAATTATTTTTATTTTATAGAATGCCAAATTATTTTTATTGGAAAGAATACCAAATAATTTTATCGGAAAGAATGACAAATTAGTTTTATTGGATAGAATGCCGAATTATTTTTATTGGAAAAAATGCTAAATTATTTTTATTGGAAAGAATGCTAAATTATTTTTATTGGAAAAATGCCAAATTATTTTTATTGAAAAAAATGCTAAATTATTTTTATTGGATAGAATGCTAAATTATTTTTATTGGAAAAATGCCAAATTATTTTTATTGAAAAAAATGCTAAATTATTTTTATTGGATAGAATGCTAAATTATTTTTATTGGATAGAATGCCAAATTATTTTTATTGGATAAAATGCTAAATTATTTTTATTGGATAGAATGCTAAATTATTTTTATTGGAAAAATGCCAAATTATTTTTATTGGACAGAATTTCAAATTATTTTTATTAGAAAGAATGCCAAATAATTTTTATTGGAAAGAATACTAAACATTTTTAATTGAAAAAATACCAAATTATTTTTATTGGAAAAAATACAAAATTAGTTTTATTAGAAAAGAAGGCCAAAATATTTTTATTGGAAAGAATGCAAAATTATTTTTATTAGAAAAAAATGTCAAATTATTTTTATTGGAAAGAATACCAAATAAGTTTTATTGGAAAGAATAACAAAGTATTTTTATTGGAAAGAATGCCAAATTAGTTTTATTGGATTAAATGCCAAATTATTTTTATTAGATTAAATCCCCCACGATCCAAAAAATATTATAAATATAAATACTCTTATATTTCCTAGTCAACTATACTTCTTCATTATGAACCAGTATTTACTTTTGTGTAATATATTTTACAGCAGGGCCGGATTAAGGAGCCAAGGGATTGGGGCCCTGGGCCACCCACCCAAAGGGGATCTCCCACCAATTTTTAACATAATTTCCGATTTCAAAAACGCTTCTTTGGATTTTATTTTGTTTAAAACTTAATTTTCCATTCCTGGTACTAATGATACCATAATAAATATTTACGGATTTTAAACTACCAGTTAAAATAAATCTATTGACCATAATAACATCTAAATATGATTTAAATTTATGTTACTTTGTAAAAAGAAAATTTCTTTTAAAATGTACGTGTTCTCAAACTCAAACATAACTTCGCTAGTTTCAGATCAAGTGGTGAGGGAAACAAAGCCTCGATGCTTTTCACCTGTTTCCTGCTTGGTGAAAGAGATTGTCAGTGTCAACTTACCAAATATATACATTTAAATATTGTTAATTCATAGATACACTGTTTTATTCTTTCAAAACACCAGACACATCCTCTGCAAGAACACCACAAGTTGCACCAGTATTAAGGATAACCTTATGAGTGAGATATTCACATTTGTGTTCTATTCTTTTGTGAAGATCAAGTGGTGTTCCGGTCCTTTTGCTTTTTTAAAAATTCTTTCTCCCTATTTGCCCCCAAATTTCTTTATACAACAGTGTATTTTCATCATTTCTACAATGTACCGCAATACAAACAAGGTTTTCCACTGTTTCATCATGTCTTTGAAGGACATTTTTTTCATTCTTGTATTTTCTCTATCTATTTTACATCTATCAATGATGATATATTTCATATCGACAGAAGATTTGAGAAGGCCTATGACATCTAAGGTGAAGTAAGGCCGGCTCCAAAATTGGAAGAAGCATTACCCCTAATTAGTTATATATAGGGTGGGCAAAAATAAGGGTCCTATTTTTAAAAATTCATAACTTTTTTATTTATTGATTTAAAAAAAAAAATTTTTTTAGAATAAGTAAAGGACCCCTTCCGAAGCAAGCATGAGCCGTATTAGCCCTAAGGAACGTACCCTCATTTAGAAAACATTATTTTTGCTTAAAAAACTCAAAACAGTGTAAAAAACAATACTTTAGTTTTTGTAAGTTTTAAGAAGTGTTTTTCGGCTAAAATTTGTTTTGTTTATTTCAAAAAATCTCGGAAGGATCAGTCTACACACACATAAAGTTTGGTGAGTTTAACTTTTATTTTGTGGAAGTTATTCAAATTCAAGTTATTCAAATTTAAAGATAGGACCCTTATTTTGGCCCACCCTGTAGAATATCGCGGAATTTTAATAAGACTGTAAGATCCCGGAGGAAGTATTTCAAGCTCAAAATAATCAACTACTGTTTAATCACTATTAGGACTGGAGTGGGAAGAAACATCACCCTAATCATGAGGCATTATTATGTGATGAATCTAATTTATATTGCCTTTCCAATCTTTGTTTTCTTTTCACATTTTCCTATGGCAGCTTTGTCTGAAAAGTGCCCTTCAGTCTTTTTTTTTAGCTCTCTGATCTTTCAAATATTCCGTCTTTCACTGAAACCTGAAATATCAAATTTTACATTTTTTACATCAATATAACAGTATTATTTCAAAAGAAAATGGTAAAAGTTTGTGTTTACAGTTGTTTAAATATTAAATACAAGTAGGGAAATTCATTGAATTTAAAATGTACATAACTTTATTATAAAATAATTTATTTGATTGTTTTCAAAACTGAAAAAAAAATTTTCATTGAAAAAATAAACAAAATAGAATAATCTTTTTTTTCAAAAAATAATGTTTTTTTTGCAACTAATAGTGAAAATATGTGTTTTTCCAAAAATACGTGAAATGTTTTTTTTGAAATATTTAGTGAAAATAATGTTTTTTGGGAAATAGGGTTAGGGTTAAATGTCCAATTACAGAAATCATTTTGCTTTATTATTGTTCGCTTCATTGATTTTTTGTATAAAAACTTCGATTTCTATATTACTTCCGGTGGCACTGAAAACAAATACGTTCTGATTCAAACCTAAACTGAAGAAGTGCCAAATTGATGATAAAAAAAATATTATGAGATGTAAAAACAATGCATTTTAGACGTTACATCAAATACGGATAAAAAAAAATCTATGAAAATTAAAAAAATGTTTTGAAAACAATCAAATAAAAACAAATAAATTATTTTTCAAATAGTCTGTTTTATGTTAATTATTTGAATATGATGAAAGAAAAGTCTCAAATTAATATGAATAAAAAAAAATTGTTGTATCACTTTCAGGCATCCGTACACGATTTTTTCACCGGAAGCCAGAAGTCCTCCCTAAAATTCCATTCTCCCAATTAACGTTTATTTAAGTGAAGCGACAATTGACCAGTTATTTGCGGGAGCACTTTTTATCGATACCATTTTCAACTACTTACCGCCAAACAGAATTTTAGGTTAAATCTGTCGCGGTTCAACAACACAGCGACGTTTTGGAAAAACTAGCGGCAGCAGGAGTCGCCTTTTGTTTTTGTCATGATCAGCAGCAGCAGTTGTTTTGCCTAGGAGATTAGAAAAACCCAGTTTTTAGTCGTCATTTTTGTCAACAATGACTCAGCAGAAACCAGCCAGCGAATATTTTCCTTAATTTTCCTTCAAGGGATACACAAGCGTTTCGGCAACTATAACCTTGCTAATACATTTAAGGCGCCTGTCAACCAGGTTTTACGGCGAGAGATCTCTTTGGAATTTATTTGTCAAAAAGTAACCCCTTTCACAGGACCGACGAAAGTGACTTGACACAAGTTTCATGAGATCTCTAGCTTCTCACTCAAAATTTTTACCCCACCTAATAAACCGGTATTGTCCAGGCCATTGGGTCTGGATTTACGCCGGTCTATTGGGGGTTGCTTGTCATGTGCAGTTCTAAGAGGTGCACCCTCCCAGGCTTTGCCTCCCCTCTTTGGGGAGGAGTAAGTTTATTGCTTACTGTCTGAGGCGCCCCTACCGGGGAATGGCGACGGGGCTGCCCGGGCAATTTTTAAATGGCCAGAGTGCTCAAATTCTCGAGCGCTGGTTTATCAACTCCCACTTTCCCGACCTTCAGGATGCCCCCACGCAGTCAAACTCCTGCACCTTGCAGTGTCGAGTGCCTGCACCCCATGCAGTCGAACTCCTGCACCTTGCAGTGTCGAGTTCCTGCACCCAGCAGTTCGAACTCCTGCATCCAGCAGTCCTGAGTTCCTGCATCCAGCAGTCATGAACTACTGCCCCAGCACCCTGCAAGCTTTCAACTCCTGCAACAGCACTCTCCTCGTGCACCAGCACCCTGCAGTCCTGAAATTCTGCAACAGTACTCTCCTGCACCAGCACCTTGCAGTCTTCAACTCCTGCAACAGCACTCTCCTGCCTGCATCAGCACCCTGCAGTCCTGAACTCCAGCAACAATACTCTCCTGCTCTAACTGCACCAGCGTCTCCAACTTTCCATTTTCCAACAGCCCGTATCAGGGCTACAAACTACTGCGATATTTATTTAAACAGCCCTTATCAGGGCTACTCCGACAACTACAGCGAATTTCCTTTCTTTTCTTTGCCAGCCAGCAAGCCACAAAGGTGCCCTGTCAACTTTCACCAACGACACCACTCCTCTTCGGTCCAGTTTGCTGCCACCAGAGACGTCACTTCCTACTGCCCAGTCTCTCCTGATCCAGCGACATCACTATCAAATCTCAATTCACTTCTTGTTACCATTTCATTATGGTAAATAAACAAACTTTTCTTGAACTGTTCACCAGTGTTTGTCCTCTCTTCTTTGCCATTGCCGTTATCTTTGCCTGTGTCCACCTTTTCTTAGTTGTGTGGCCGATTGAACGATCAACCTAACCCCAACGGGTCGGTCGGTCGGTCGGTCGGTCGGTCGGTCGGTCGGTCGGTCGGTCCCGCAACAAATCCAAGATTTTTATGTTTTTGTGACTTCCTATTTAATCCTGCGCGTCATCTGATGTACGGATAACCAGAAATGAAAAATAAAACCTTTTGGTGCTTCTGCATATCAGCCCTGACATTGAAATATTTAAAGAATGTATACACTTTATTATGTACTTACGTGTTAGCTGAAAATAAGATTGTGTAGAAAAAATTACGCAAATTCATCCAGTAGTTATTTAATTATAAGAAAAAGAAGAAAAAAAAATGATTTTACGTACATTTTGACATTTTTGTAAACAATGGAGACCCCAAAACCCCGAAATCGTGAAAATGAGTTATCGTCCTTGATCACTGGAAAATCTAAGATACAAAATGGTGGAAATATCTACCGAGTGATAAAATCGTTAAAATCGTGTTTTATTTATAATTAAATAACTACTGGATGAATTTGCGTAATTTTTTCTGCACAATCTTATTTTCAGCTAACACGTAAGTACATAATAAAGTTTATACATTCTTTAAATATTTCAATGTCAGGGCTGATAGGCATAAGCACCAACCTTTTTGTTAGCATTTCTAAATAACAAAAAATACTATTTACACTTTCACATTTATTAAACTTTTTTAAAATTTCGACTTCCGTTTCCTTTTTAATTACCTTCCCATAACATAACGTTATTGGTTAACGTTATTAAGAAACTTTTTTTACTTAATAACGTTAACCAATTTCGCTTGATAATTTGTTTGTTAAAATTAATTCAATAAAATTCTTTTATTTTTTCAATGTAAAAAAAATAACTCACGGTTGATTATTTGTTTGTTGGAATTAATTAAATAAAATGGTTTATTATTATAGCATACGTTTCTATTTATTTCAAACACTTACATTAATAATAAAATGTGTGTTTTTCTCAATGTAAATATTATTTGTTTATTACTATTATGGAATTCACCTTTCAACAGCAGTCGACAGGCGTTTTTCAACACCCCGCAGAAAACGCCAAAATAGGGATCATATGTTTCCGGTCACTGCCCCTGCTGATTAGGACATATATAAACGTCGTTTGCGACGGATCCGGTCTCTTGCCTCCAGAATTTCTTCAGACAGGACGATGCGACGACTACCTGTCGCGTCAAATCATTCCTTCTCCCCCTTTTCTGACTGCTGGACACACATAGTAAGCTTGGCATTTTCTTTCTCTCTTTTCAATTACACACGCACACACTCACACACGTGCGTTTTTCTCCATACAAAACTTATTTAAAGAGACATTGCTTTAAATAACAAAAAGACACTATTTCTTTCAAGCCGCCAAAGAGACATTTATCCAAAAGACGCTAAAAGACTTTCGTCAAATATGGAACATAATTTTTGTGTGTAAAAATGCAAAATAAATTGTTGTTGTTCATATAAATGTTTGAATATTGGATATTTTATTTGCCCTTCATTTGTGTTGAATGTTGACGTTTTCTTGCTCGTTTTTCTTCAATATTTAAGAGGAATAGAATGCGTTAGCATCCCCCACACTATATTAAACTTTAAAAAATTATTAAACAAATGTATTATAATTATTAAACTATAATTCGAAGGAACAATAATAATTATAAAATTCGCATAAAGAAATGCTAACAAAAAGGTTTTATTTTTTATTTCTGGTCATCCGTACGTCAGATGACGTAACATTTATGTGTTGCCTATTTTAAAATATAACTTCCTTTAATTTTGATTATTTAAATCGAGAACAGACTTAGTAATCTGGGGTACATCCATCAATGTTAATTCTATTTAAAAAAAAGTAACAAAATAAAAATAAAGCGAAAAAAAATATCTATTCATGGGTGGGGTGCATAAAATGACAATTCGGTGTTTATTTTTAGGAAGAGGCTATATTGCCGGTCCCGGCAATATAACGATTCCTGCGTTATTTTGCAGGTTCATGTATATTTAACTAAATTGTTAAACATACAGTGACGCCCGGCACAATAATTATTTACTAATGTAAAGGGATCGTTATAATGCCGGTTCATTATTTTAAAAAACCTAATTGTTATGGCCTTGCGAAAGAAAAGGTAATTAAATAAATAAGGGCAAATATTTAAAAACAATTTGTTTTCATCATCAGTTGTGTCGGTTAAAGAAATAAAAAAAAAATCGACCTGCCCTATTGTGTCGGTTAAAGAAATATCTGCTTATTTTTCATAATAGAATTAATGTTGATGAATTTTCCCAACATTACTAAGTCTGCTCTCGATTTAAGTAATTGAAATGTTCCTTAAGTTATATATAAGTTATATATAAAGAAAAAAATAAGCAACAAATAAATGTTACCAAAGGCAACATAAATTATTATTCTACCTACCTGTATAAATTTATTTTATTATTTATTTTGATAAATGATTTTTTTAAATAAAAATAAACAATCAAATAAACAAATAAACTTATACAGGTAGAATAATAATTTATGTTGCCTTTGGTAACATGTACTTGTTAAAATTGTGCTTTACAAAGGAAAGATTTTAATGTAAAATTCTGATTTTCTTTATGAAGAAAAACTTCGATAATGTTAAAATATACAGAAAATCACTGGATTTAAACAGTTTCTATTTTAAAATGTTCTTTCAATGAAATCATAAAATAAGTCGTAATTTTGAAGAGTTCACTCCTAATCGTATCAACCGGAAGTAAAAATTAATTTTATCGTTATTTTAAAATATATTGTCGCTTAATAAAGTTTTAAATTATACAAAAAATCAATCAGGCAAAGATTAATTAAAAACAAACAAAAAAAATCAATCAGGCAAAGTTTTAAATTAAAAAAAAACAAAAAAAACAATCAGGCAAAGTTTTAAATTATAAATAAAATTTCGTTTGATAAAGTTCTAAATAATACAAAAAAATAATTTAAATAATAATAAAAAAAGTAATTTGTAGTTAAATAAACACGAGCCGGCAAAATAACGTAAGACTCATTATTGTGCCGGGCGTCACTGTATGTTTAACAATTTAGTTAAATATACATGAACCGGCAAAATAACGCAGGGATCGTTATATTGCCGGTCACGGCAAAATAACGCAGGAATCGTTATTTTGCCGGGACCGGCAATATAGCCTATTCGTTATTTTTTAATAATCAAGACGATTCTCTATTTTTAAATGATTGCGATTGATTGGTTCATTTGAGTCACGTGAAACAAATCCTGGCGGATAGTGGCGGATATAAAAAGTACTGTTTAAGATAGTTTTAAATTGAAAGAATTTTCCTTACCTCAATTCTGATGGGTGTTAGGATTACCTATTTTTCTTTGAAGAGGGGGTAATGAGCATACGTGAATCACGTTAGCAACGAGATGGAGGAGAGGTTGGGTATTTAATAGTTCAGTTGGGAGCGGTTGGGGTGTGTGTCTTAATTCCATACAGGTGGACACAAGTAACGATTTTGTTTGTATCCCCCTATCTCGCCCCTGCTTTCCTCAGGCCAACCTAATAAGTTACCAATTTGTTTTAACGTGACTAACGTCGAAATTAATTTTGGGAAGGCCAAAGATACTAATTTCTCTGATTACTTACGAGTGAATCTTGGCCGAGATTTGTTTTATTTTATTTTTTTAAAGTTGTTTACGTTTAGCTTGGCATTCTGTCCAGATAAGACGGTGTTTTTTTTTCTCCCACTGAGAGGTTATTTCTCCAACCTTACTTATTTTAGGAGAAAACTTTACTTGTTCCCTTGGTCCCGTTTTCATATTAATATATAAATGTTTCCAGGCACAACGAGCCGCGACGCTAAAGGAGCAACGTCGCAACTTTGAAAAGCAGGTAAGCGCGCTCTAGCGTTTATTTATTTATTTATTTATTTATTTTTCTTTCCGTTTGTTGCTTAGTTGACTGTTGGCGTTTACAACGGTTCAGTTTTCGTGTCTGTTGTGGGAATTCGAGCCCTAGCCGTTTGGCGTTTTAATGTTCCAACAAAATATTAGCAATAAACAAAGAGAGAAGGTCATCCATCGAATTGTGAAATTATTGCGATAAATAAATAATAATAATTTCACCTGTAATGTTGACCAAAACAATCGGCCCTTTTTTTTAAAGAATTCATTTAAATTTCTTCTTCTTTAATTTTCTGCGAACCAGCTTTTCCGGTCGCCATCTTGAATATTGATATTATTGTATGAAACATGTCAACATTTTAATGAACATATCTTATAAGCGATTATTTTTTAAAGCAGATAAGCAAATAAAAGTAAGTATTTTACTTTCTTACTACAGGGACGCATCAAAACAATTCCATTACCTTTTGATTAAATATCGATGTCTAAAATGAGCCAACGTTCCTATTTAGCATGTAAACACCCCCTCTCGATTTTTAAAACAAGAAATTATCGGATTTTAATGAGATCTCCAGTATTTATAATTTTTGTAAGTTTTTCATTATTTATATACTGTTACTTTATTTTATTCAATTACATTACAATCTAATATAAATAGGGATTTTATCCGTCCGTCACAATTTTTTTAAACGTAACAAATCAAATTGAGAAATAATGCAGAATTCTGCATTTAGGTAATCAACTATTCTAATCTAATCAAATCTAAATATGAACAACTGCGAATCTTCCCTAATTATATAAACATAAAAACTTTTTTAAGCCTTACTTAAATATAATGCTACAGTATATATAGTAATCTCTAAACTCCGTAAAACAAAACCCACTTTGGCACATTTGCATATTTCTTTTCTTTTTAAGTTTCCAATAAATTAATATACTGTAATATACATTTATAATTGGTATTGTCAAATTTCATCATATATTTCTAATATTTTCCTTAATAGTAATATTATTATAATTATTAATACCATTAATTAAAGAGATTTTATAAAATAAACGATAGCGTTTTAAAAACATTTTAAAACTTGCAGTTTCAAAAATAAACCTAAACAAGACACCCACCAAAAAACGTTTTCGACTACGCCCTTGAGGCTAGAATTCATAAATATCCGGGGACTTAGAACCAACATCAACGATGTAGAAATCTTACTCCTGGGCAACTCCCCAGATATCCTAGCATTAAGTAAAACAAACTTACAATCCCCAATCTCCTCTCACCACTTTGACATGGCTGAATACCTTCCACTCTACTGTAAAGAATCTGACAAACATATGAACGGGCTAGGGGTTTATGTTCAGAACACTCCTCCCTTGACTAGAGAACATAGACTAGAATCTAATGACTAAGACTACATGTACTTTAGATTAACCTTACAGCACAACGTTAGTTACTTATATTTCTTTTATCGTTCTCTTTCAACCCAGGACTGTATCCTGCTCAACTTTGTCTCTGAAAGTATAGATACAGCACTCTCACTTGACCCCAATGCCCAAATTGATGTATTTGGGGATTTTAATGCACATCACCATGACTGGCTGCTGTTCTTGAGTTTTTCTGACGCAGGTGGTAACTCTACATATAATTTCTCCTTAGCTCACTCCCTTTCACAGACTGTTACTTTCCTGACCTGCCTCCCTGATCGTGTGGACAAGCAAGCCTCATTCCTCGACCTGTTCTTGACCTCACTGCTCAAGGCTTGTGTGACGAATGCCTACAGCCCACTTGGGAACGCTGATCACATTGTGGTAATGATTGATATCACCCTTTAAACTTATCCCAAAGCTGATGAGCCATTGCTCAAAACGATAAGATACTACAAGCAGGCTGATTTTAAATCCATCAGAGATCACATAAACGATGCCCCTATGCGAAAATTCTTCAGCCAACCCCACTCTCCTCAATAGTTCACCTTGAAATGTGCAGCTGCTGTTGCTAAAAGACAAACAGCATTCTGACAATTCGGATGCCATAAGTCAATTGCGAATAGACAGAAATGAATAAAGTCAAGAAATAATTGTAAAATAGTGATAGGTCAAGCAAAAATGAGGTATACAGAGATAACCAAAAAATGCATTCAGTCACAAAAACTAGGTACTTGCGATTTCTGGAAAGTCTACAATAGTGTGGTGAACAATGGACAATCAATAATTCTCTCGCTATCAAACCACAATGATGTTGTTTTTATGGCAACTGATAAGACTGAACTACTTTCCCAGCGTTTTGCCTTAAACTCCACTTCGAACTCCGTAAACTCACCACTCCCTAAATACTCATTGCGGAGTGAAGCCATGCTTGTCAGGCAGGGACATCATAAAAACTTTGACACCTCCAAAGCATGTGGGTCTGATTTTATACCATAATAGTAATAAAGAAATGCTCTGCTGAACTGGCTACTGTCCTCTCCAAACTCTACAACAAATGCCTTGCCGAATGTTGCTTCCCTTATAGCTGGAAAATTGCCTATGTGGTACCTGTCTTCAAGAATTCTGGAGATAGAACTGACCCTCAAAATTATCGTCCCATCAGTCTACTCATGATCTTTGCTAAAATCTTTGAATCCTTAATCAATATAGAAATAGTCCAACACCTTGTTAATGCTAAAGTTTTTTCTGACCGTTAGTATGGATTCAAGCAAGCACGATCTACTGCAGATATGCTAACGGTAATCTCTGAACACATATATCAAATACAAGGCAGGTAAAGCTAGGGCTGTAGTGCTTGATATATCCAAGGCCTTTTGAAAGGTCTGGCATAAATATATTCTCATAGAAATACACTTATATTGTATTACTGGACGAATATTTAATATAAGTAGATCCTTACTAACCAAAAAGAAAAATCAAGGTTGTCCTCGATGGCCAATCACCAAAGCAACATGACATAAATGCAGGTGTACTCTAGGGATCTATCCTTGGTCCTCTACTATTCCTGATTTCCATAAACAACCTCCCTGATGATATTGAGTCTGAGATTGGTATATTTGCTGATGACATCATGCTCTACTCTCGTCATGTGGGCCAAAAAGATGCACACATATCTGAGGCAATGGCTTAATCCTTAGAAAGTGACCTCTAGGCTGTAGTGAAATGGGGTTATAAATGGATGGTTACATTTAATGCCGTGAAGACAAAGCTCCTTCCCTTTAATAACTACAAGAAACCTCTTCAACTACCGATTTCCATGGCAAATAACTAATACTATGAGAGTCCAATGTTAACAAGTATCATGAATTGGAACAAATACATTGAAGACATTGCCAAGCCTGCTGCAAAGAAGATAGTCTCCCTCTACCCAGCTAGTAAACTTCTCACACCTGACATTATCGTATATGTCTACAAAGCGACCATCCACCCATGCATGGAGTATTGTTGCCACATCTTGGTTGGTGCATCATCCAGTAGTCTCTTCCTCTTAGACAAGGTGAAAAAAAGAGTTGCTAATCTAATAAGTCCCTCACTATCGACCAAGCTCTAGCTCCTGTCCCATCGCTGCAATGTTTTCTTTTGTTGATTTCGCCCAAATTTTAGATAAAACTGATTGTTAGTTTTATCTATATTTTTGGTCCTGAAATAAAATTCTCATTTACTTTTTAAAGTGTTGAGAATCTAACTTTAATTCCAGGTTTTAATCGCTGGCGGCCATGTTGGTTTTTATTGTTTTTTTCCTTGTATTAAAGACATTTTTTTCCTTGGACTAAATATATATTTTCCTTGAGCTAAAGATATTTTTACTACTTTAACATTTTATTACACACAAAAAAAAACTTTGAACATTATATTTACAAAAGCAAGTTTTAACAAAATTTAACGAATTTAAAAGCAAACATGAAAAAGTTAAAACATAATAGTTGTGAATTTAAGAATAACAAAATGTCGCCGAAAAGACAACAGGTAAAAATGTGGCATAAAAGTTCAATTTGATATATGCTAAAAAATAAATTATAATTTTTTGTCAGGACAAAGTTTACTATTTCACCCAAAAAATTGATTTTATCCAACATTTGGGTGAATACCGAGCGAAATAGGCGAGAAAATCCAACGCCCCCTATAGTATAATTGAAACTAAAATTCTTTATTTAAAAACACGAATTAAAAGAAAAATTGGCTTATTTATTAAATCAGCAATAAACATCCTTGTCATAAATACAAAAAAGCTCAAATCTATAAGAAAATAACTTCAAAGACATCTATAGACTCACTGGCGCATTTAAAGACATTTGTTGCCAAATTATCTCCTGCCTTAAGAAAACTGTCCCATCAAAAATTTAACATGTTCATGTAAAAATGTACTGTTTTCAAGCGTTACTCTCTCGTTCTTTCTCCCTCTCTCTCCCTTTCTCTCCCTCTTCCTCTCCCTCTCTCTCACAGATATCTATGAGATATAATTTTAAAAAATAACTCAGAGTAAACTCTGAGACTTTATTTTCTTTTCCTTTTTATTGCTGAATAAAAAACTAATGTTTAAACAAAAAAATCAAATAATTTTGGAGCAAGGAGCGCAGAGCGATAAAACCACCGCTCTTTAGTCTCAAATGGAGTTGCTCCCGCTCCACTCTCGCTAATTGTGAAATGAGCCCTCCTCTCTTTAGCTCCAGCAAAAAGGAGCATGCTCCTGGAGGGCGCTCCTTTTTGGAGGGCTCTGTAAAGCCCTGTGTACCACATCATATCATCATACGATTGACTGTAAAATCTATTTTAATTCAATTCCCTTCATCAATGTGTCAGCTCCCAATTAACTCAAATATCTGATCAAATTAAACTAACCGTGTGTTTTCTTTAATTTGTAGATTACAGGATTTTGCAGCAAAATCCGACACTTAATTTCTATCTTTTGTAGATTATAATAGAAAAAGTAATATTATTACTAGGACATTTTTATCTCATTAATTAAGGATGATTCGGGGATGTTTCGTTTAAAATCATATGATAAACGAAAAATTCATCGATTTAATTAACAGATCAGTAACACAACAAATTTATTGATTTTATTTTGCATTTTATCCATAACGAATTTGTCGAATTTTAAAATGTATTACAAAATGAAAATTATTACCACATTACCTTTTTATTTTAGGTGCGTTTATTATGTGCGTTTATGAAAATTACAAAAAAAAATAAAATATTACATTTAATTTTAAACGATAATGAATTAGTTTACTTTAAATAAAAATCAATTTGCAACAAATATACTTATATAATAAAATTACACGATAATTAATTCATGGAATTTTTATAAGGATCTATAAAAACACTTCAATTTGACTTCTAGGTCAACAAAATTTAAATGTATGTCTAATTTAGCACTATCAAGAGAAGTGTGTCTTAAGAAATAATTTTTGTTTGAATACCGTCTAAAACTCATTACTTGAAATGTGTCTTTATACTTTTTTTATATTTTCAGCATCTCCAGCAATCAAAATTATAAAAAAATCATTATTGGAGTGTAATGGTTTTTCATTCCTTTGCTGACTTGAAATATGGAAATGTCTAAGGAAAAATCAGTGGAAATTCTTTGATGTAAATTGCTTAATGTTGAACCCCCTGAAAGGAGAGAAATCGTATTCTTGTAAACTGTTTTTAAAATCTTTCCATTACTCACTAATAATTAAAGTTAAAATCAAGTTAAATAATTTTCATGAAATATTTTTTAAATACATGTTACTAAAAAATTAATGTTCATGATCTTTCACGTTTTTTCTAATAACAGAAGAATTTGGAAAAATAGACACTGTGCTGGAAATATAAAATGATGATATCTACTCAAAAACAGAACTTAAAATCAGACACTGAAAAAAATTTCAATTCTTGCGAAGTATCTAGCCTTTGCGTTTCAAAGGACAGAAAAAAACAACCTTCACAGACAAAACGAATCCAACCAAATACTTGTAAAATATGTGGCTTATCGGTTACATGCTTATCGCGCCATATGCGAACACATACTGGAGAGAAACCATATTCTTGTGAAGTTTGTGGCTCTTCTTTTTCACGAAAATCGGATATGTTGAACCACATGCGAACACATACTGGAGAGAAACCATATCCCTGTGAAGTATGTGGCTCTTCTTTTACACAGAAATCCAATATGGTGAAGCACATGCGAACGCATACTGGAGAGAAACCATATTCTTGTGAAATCTGTGGTTCGTCTTTTTCAGGAAAATCCAGTATGTTTACACACATGCGAACACATACTGGAGAAAAACCATATTCCTGTGAAGTATGTGGCTCTTCTTTTTCACGTAAAGAACATATGATGAAACATTTGCGAACACATACTGGAGAAAAACCATATTCTTGTGAAGTATGTGGTTCTGCCTTTTCACAGAAACACAGTATATTGATCCACATGCGAACACACACTGGAGAGAAACCATATTCCTGTGAAGTATGTAGCGTTTCTTTTTCACAAAAATCAGATATGTTTACCCACATGCGAACACATACTGGAGAGAAACCATATTCTTGTGAAGTATGTGGCTCAGCTTTTGCAGATAAATCCTATATTGTAAAGCATATGCGAACACATACTGGAGAGAAACCATATTCTTGTGTAGTATGTGGCTCTGCCTTTGCACTCAAACACGATATTGCGGTCCACATGCGAACACATACTGGAGTGAAACCATATCCTTGTGAAGTATGTGGCTCTGCCTTTTCACTCAAATCCCATATGTTGAGCCACATGAGAACACATACAGGAGAGAAACCATATTCTTGTAAAGTATGTGGATCTTCTTTTAAACAGAAATCACATATGTTGACCCACATGCGAACACATACTGGAGAGAAACCATATTCTTGTGAAGTATGTGGCTCTCCTTTTGCACAAAAATCACATATGTTGACCCACATGCGAACACATACTGGAGAGAAACCCTATTTTTGTGAAATATGCGGTTCTTCTTTTACGGTTAAATCAAATATGTTGACTCACATGCGAAGACATACTTGAGAGATCCCATATCCTTGTAAAGTATGTTTAGGCATATGCTGACACATAATAGGAAAGCTAGCAAGCTTAGATAAAGGGTCTACCCCTATCTACTTTCATATGGAACAACCAAAATTAAAAGAAAAATGGTGACTGAAATACTATAAGTAATCCGTTAAAAATAAGTTATTGCCCCATTACAACTGTTATTAAATTTTAGAAAAGTATAAAACTTGATTTCATTTTAATAGACAATTACCACATAAGCAGACAAGTCGCAGCGCTGATAAAAAACTACAAAAACTAAATAAAACCTCGGCATATCAACAATACATGAACAAGCAGTAAATACATCCACAAACACAAATATATTCACAACAACATCAATACACAGATAGCCACAGTAATCCACTAAGCATACTCTACCCTAAAATCCTCGTCAACACACTTTTTAATTCTCTTTAGTAACAGAAATCTCCAAAGTCACGTCTACCTCTGTTGATTTTTTTCATTTGCTTTTTCTGAATTTGATTTGACTTGTCCTATAAGAAGCAAGATCAATTTTAAAACCTTAAATTTAGTTTTGTTTTATTTCTTTTTAAAACCAACGTTTTAGGCTGTTAACATATAATCGACTACAAAGCTGTAAAATCTAAATTTCCGTTTTGAGTAAATTAGCATAAATGTATGTGATAATACCCAGCAAAAAGAATATACCAAAGACATTTCTTCGAAATTGAACAAACATTATGTGAGGCCAGTTAAAAAACAACTTCGCCTATTTAGTTATTTCGATTTATTCCAAAGCGAACAATTTAATTTATATTGTCAACAAAATGATGTTAAAGTTTCTTCTAGAAAGTATTTAAAGAAAAACGCGTTTTTAGACAATATCTATTTTAACCGGCTTTCACAAAACAACGATTTTTATTTATCGACTCGAATTAAAGTTGGCTTTTTGGCTAATATAAAAGCGTAGTATCTGTTCTGAGACAAAACTTTTTATCTTTTTAGTCCTCAGTCATAGGATGAAGAAGACTTTCTTAACTGGAACAAATTTATTTTTGTCTCATTTGGAGTGCCACATTTTGATGGTTTGGATACTCCTACATAAACATGATTATAAGTAAAAATATGTTGTTTAAGGGTAATGCCGAAAATACATTTAAAATTAAATAATTTTCGTAATCGAAATAGGAATTAACTGATTTTAATTTGGCTTAAGAGAACAAATGAACCTAAATCTTTTAAAATTGGCAATTTAAACGCTTCAAAATCACTTATTTCCCACGGAGAAATCTAGTGGAAATTACTTTAGCTTGAGTTATCGTTCTTCCTTAGCAGGCCTCGTTTTCGACTCATTTCTAAAGATAGTGACTATATTTTTCTCGGTCGATTTTTTATTTCCGCTTTTTATGTGTAGCATAAAACTTCTATAACGTTGTGTTTTTTATGTGTTTTCTCCAAAAACGTGATTATAAATAACAAGACATTGTTGTTTTGGTGTAATGGCGAAACTCATTTCACTTTAAATAATTTATGTGACTTAAATGAAAATTGACCGCTTTTCTTTTGTTAATTTTTGTTACCTTGTGAAGGGGCGGGAAGGAAAACACGAACTCGGAGTTTAGTTATGCCGCCGTGAAACCGGATGTGAAATTGGTACGATTGGTGCCCTTCATTAACCTAACCACTAAGTCGGGGTCAGCGTATTACCACCCGGACTTGAAGTTAGGTCTTGCTTCATGATGGACCTTGATGAAAGTCTATTTCAACGCTGCGAAACCGGATGTGGAATCGATATATTGGTGCCCTTCATTAACCCAGCTCCTAGCCAAAAGTCTGTGATGTCATAACCTATTTTGCGACAACTAATTATGTCCTACGAATGAAAATAGAAAAAACAACTATTTTTATAAATCAAATTCCAAGAATAAATAAAAAATATTTGTTCATCATGAGAACTAAAACTTCAAAGTAAATAAAAGTAGCAAGAAAAAATGAAAAACTAATTTCCTGGAAAATCGTAAGCACGGTAGATTTTTTTAAAGAGGAGAAAAATGTTGTTTCACCGTTTCAGATTTATTCCTTAGTTCTTGTCACAGTATTATGTAGTTATTTCCCTTTAGAGATCTTGATCCGATAACTCTTCTGAAATAAAGATAGGGAAGCTAGATTCGGGATTGCAACCTCTGTAAGTCTAAACGTATCTCTGTTCTGTTACCACATACTAAAAAAAGCATGCTTTATAAACAACAAATGTATGAAACATTTACATGGCCGCAATCGTAAAATAAACAAGAATAAGAAATGAATTCTACAGCGAACTCAAACGGAGAAAACATCAGCAGAATTTTTTTAAAGCTGTCTTACCCGACATAACTGCACCACGTGCGTTTTATTAAGCACGCGAGCACCATGTTGGATTCTACTGACGAAAATCGGGAGTGCATTCATTCTTGTTTTCAAAGTTGTTGATTGTTGTTTAAAAGTGTTTATAACAATGTCGAATCGTACGAACAAACCATTGATGTGTTAGGAAACCTCAAGTTTGGTGGAATGCTCCCAATTTGTCAACAACTATGTAACTTGTATTTTTCCGTAAAAGGCATCACAGAACACAAACAAGTTGACAGAATTCGTTTGTTATCTGGAGTAAAACGCCTCAGACGATACAGTTCTTGGACGTTTGAGAACTAAGCCGACACGCGCAACCCTGCAATTATTTGGGGAAAATCTTTGGAACAGTTAGAGCCACAAACCAACTTCCGGATCGCACGGCTTTATCTGCAAAAATACTCGCAGAAGGAAACGGAAAACGTAGACTTTCATAGCGCGATGCAGACTGCAGTAACCAAAATGCAAGTTCCGAGACGCAAGGAATGTGGAAGAGAGTATAATCGATAACATTATTACAGGAACTAAATACCCGGAACTTTAAAAACAGCCACTCAGCAAAAACGAGTTGATGACTTTTCAGGAAGTTTTGGACATTTGTATGAATCACGAGGCCTCAATAAATTATATGAGGAAATTGGGCGAACTAGAGAGTAGTGGCGACTACAAAATATGTGCAATAAAGGACAGACCTGGGAAGCAGGAGTTTTGTAGACTCCCTCATCAAGATAAGGAATGCCTTACTCAGCATATGAACGAAGAAACAACTGGGCTAAGATGTGCCAAAGTAAGAAATCTCAGACAGGCGTACTGGACAAAAAGATATCTAACACAACAAAACGCTTACAGAAACCGACGGAATCAGAATTCCATTCAGATGCAGGACCTAATGGCAGACAGCTTCAAAAAGATGTATTTCCTTACAATGCAACCCAAGACCAAAAGAAGAGTTTGACTGAGGCATTTGCCACACTGAACATTGAGTTCCTCAACAAAAAGGGGTGCACAGCCTAAAAGTCAAGGTGGATACATGTGCGAAAGGAAACACCCTTCACCATACGTACATTCCAACGGATGTTCCCAGAACTTGTAGACCAAAATGAAAAACAATTCCCTAGCACAAAGCACAGAAGTAGCGGTACTGACGGCCTACAACGGGTCGAACATACCGCAACATGGATCTGTATTGCTACAATTCGCATATAAAGGTGAATGGAGGTCCGTAAAAATTTACCTGGTGCCCTCTGATGGACCAACAATATTAGGGTTACCCTATGGTCGGGGGTAGTTCTTGGACAAAGGGTTAAACCCATTTGGGGTCCCCGACCAAAGGTTGTGGGAGAGATGCCTTTATAGCGGCATGTCATTCCCACTGTTCGAAGTTGCCCGACCACGTGCGGATAAAATTAACAGAATAAAACAAAGGGAAGAAAGAAAACATTATTATATCTGAAATTATATTAGAAAGAAAGCGAAGAAATAATAAAGCTACACACAAGAATGGTAATTTGTAAAATCAATAATTAGAGTAAAACATTTATATTAAAACAAATTTATTTGACTAAGATATATTGTATGGCTATCAGTTACATAGTTCATATTTTTAAGGAGTGAAAAGTTCCGTTTGTACGAACGTGTACTAGTGAAATTTTCGGTTTGTTTAAGCTAATGTTTGTACGAATGTGTATATGCGAGCGTGTTTGATGTATTTTTGTGGCAATTGTAATGGGCGTGTGTTTGATAGAATAGTTCGTTATTTGTGGTAGGAATTAAAAGAGATTACCTACTTTTTTACTTTTGCCTTCCTAACCTCCTCAGTCGAGCCTGTAGGGGAAATCGACGATCACCTCTGTGTACGTTTGGCCGGAAAGCGGAAGAGAGAGAGAGCGAAAAGATAGTGCATGGTCAAGCTAACCTGCTGGTCCCTGATTGGCCGGAATTTTCGGCCAACGTACTTTTACAGGATCACCTTTTCTTTTCTATCTCAGAGACTAAGAAAAGCTGAGCAAACAAAGAAAGAAAAGAAGTCGCAACAAATATCCCCTGGCCGGTAGTAGCGTCTGCTACAACCCTCCCTACATGATTTAAAACCGGTCACACTGTATTGTGCCATTCAGAAAACAAAGTGTGCCCCAGCCAACTGTAACAAGTCAACCCAGATCAATTTAGCGAAGAACCTGATTGAAATTTATTCGGATCAATTCAACGGGGTTGGTCACTTCGCAGGGGAATACCACATTGCGTTTAGGTCTGACAACTACCCTATATTTCATGCCCCAAGAAAATTCCCGTCCGCATGAAGAACGAAATCAAGTCAGAACTGGATGAAATGACCGCACAAGTAATTATCCGTAAAGTAAATTAGCCTACTGACTAGGTTAGCAGCATCGTGTACGTACGAAAAAGCAATGACAAACTAAGGCTATGTGTGGACCCTAAAGATTTAAATAAAGAGATCGTGCATTGCCATCACAAGACCCCGACCATGGAGGAGATAACACACAAATTCTCTGGCGCCAAATTCTCATCCAAACTGGATTTTAAATATCGATACTGGTCTGTCAAGCTTGACAAGTAGTTCAATTCGTCGTTTAGAAGGTATTGCTTCCAAAGAATGCAGTTTGGTCTTGTTATGTCACAAGATTTATTCCAACAAAAGATGGAGATGCGCATCGAAAAGTGTACGGGAGCCCTCACACAGATCTATTATGTGATCATATATGGGAATACTACGGTATAACACGACCGGAAGTTACACAGGCTGACGGAAACAGTACAGACTGCAATTCTGATGTTCAATAGCAACAAATGTGCAGTCAAAAAAAAAAAAATATTCGGTGCTATATTTGATGAGAAGGGGATACACCTTGATCTAAAAAAAAAGATGAGGAGATGAAACTACTTCCCAGCCCAACAAACGTCATGGAGCTACAGAAGGTGTTACCAATTATTACCTACATGGTACCATTTATTCCCAGACTATACCAGGATACTGAATAAAAGTGAAGCGACATCCATCAAAAATCGCTTCAGGAGATAAAGGACATAATATGCGAATAAATGCTACTTCGATATTGCAGGAATTGTGTAATTTTTATAGTATCAGTTGCACAGTTAGTTTTGCTGATATTGACCGAGACATTCGAACGAATGAGAATATTCAGACATCGATGTCACGAATGCGAAATGTTGATATCCTCTCCGTACCCTCTCGCCTAAAGTGACTAAATATCCTTTGTTCCTTTTTTTTGGGGGGGGGGCGAGTAAGTCACATGTTAAGACTACTTTTTATGAGACGTCTTTTTCTCTTTTGTTCTGTTGGTTGTAATAGACTGACAACAGGGAGACAACAAAACTTTATAATCTCAATTTATAAACATAAAGAACACCAAAAAGGCGATATTCAACTTAACAAGGGTTTTATTAATTGTTAAAATTCAAAAGACCAGTTCCTCTCCTCTCTCGGAGATTTCTTAATACAGTGGCTGGAATTGCGAAAATCGGGACGGCTGATATTTCCGAGACAAGAATTGCAAGTTCAGGGGAATGGATATTTAAAAAATTTCCCGTCCAATTCGATAATAGCGGTAATTCCTTTCAGGTTAATAATTTAGAATCCCTTTTTTGTAAAATAGGATGATAATTATTTTTGATTTTGGCCGCTGAGTGAGCAGCCAAAATCCCTTTCTTTTTTTCGCGTCCTGTTAGCTCGCTGCCCTCATCCGGTTTCCTCGTGTTTGTTCCTTTTACTATTTTCGCGCCCTCAGTCCCCTAGTAACAGCCCATCTCTGTTTTGATTGCTTGACCAATTATTTGTTTGTTCGCCTGCCAGGACTGTTTGTTTTCAATCCTTTTTGTGTGTGTAGTTCCTGGCGAATTTCATTATTATTTCGGTAGGGGAACATGTGATGGAGCAAAATATGTGGATATAACACAGCCCCCCCCCCCCCCAGATTTTGAACGATTAGTTCATAGTTTATCTCTGGTCCGCTGGGTATGCTCCTGGTAAGGGGTCTGGAATTACGAAATCCCTAAAACGGGATGGGAGCTGTCCCCTGGTAAAGCGATCTGGCAATGTCCTTGCTTGGGTGAATGTTTCCTTCTGGTGGACTATGGGTGCTTTTGATGGTTGACTCCTGCTAACTGTCCGGTTATCTGCCATTGGTGGTGGAAAATCATACTTCAAGTGGTCAGGTCGCGGAACTATGCGACGTACATAAGTTTGGTAGACCCATTCTCGATTTCCCTTGTCATCCTGTACAAGTACCACAGAATCGTTTGACTTCACCACATCAAGGTAAATGGAAATTGTGTGCTATTGCAGATCTTGGAGGATGTAGCAAGATTTTATCGCCGGTCTGTATGGGATATTTAAATCGCCAGTGACCCAGTCGACTGTCAAATCTGTGGTCAGCCTCATTTCTTGCAAGTGCTACCCTGTTGTGCACCTGCCTCAATAATACATTTATTTGCATTCCATAAGCCGTAGTGCCTCTGCCGTTGACCCGTGGTAGTCCTATGTTTGGGTGTTTGTCTGTGATAATATAATGTGGGGACACCCCTGTTGCGCTGCTGATAGTTGCATACATTGAGGATACAACCGATTTCAGAATGTCGGTCCACTCACATCTCTGGTCTTCACACAACATGAATATTGCGTTCTTGACGTGCGGTGCTGCATCTCAATGTTCTCCGAGCTTTGGGGCCACCATGGGCAGTGCAGCCCCTGCTTGATTGAGGTAAACTCACATAACAATATTTACAACTCGCCTGTGAAGTGGGTGCCTTGGTTAGACGATATTACTGTTGGAATTTCCCTGTGTCGCAGGAAGAAACTATATAGGCCTCTGGTTTCATCCAGGGCGCGGTCCCTTGCGCACGGTATTGCCCTTAGGTGGCGGCTGAAACTGTTGAGAATCGTTAAAATGTACCGCTTGCTTTTGGAAGAATGCATTTCCACAAAGTCTGTGGGAGTGCGTTCATGAACTTACATAGGGAGAAATAAATTGCTCTCTGAGTAGACAAGGCAGGTGGCGGGCCATAATTGTTTTTCAGAGGCAAAAGAAGAATGAATCAGCTGTTCGATAGGGTTGCTTTTATAGACCGCCATGGAGGGAAATGAATTACTTCTATGTGTAAGATAAGGCCGTAATTGTTTTTCTGAGGCAAAGGAAAATTCGGTCAGCGGGTCCGAATACAAGAGAAGACACCAGCTTTAGTCAGTCAGTGAGTCAGTGAGCGAGAGAATCAGACGAAACGGCTCGCTTCGGTCCCAGACCGATAACATTACATCAGTCCGTTTGTATTCTTTTCTCGCCCAGAACTTAGAACATATTTCGCTGACTAACAATCAAGTCGCCCAGAATTACTGGAGAACGTCGGTCCAACTAAAAAAACACAGAGCTGAACTTTAATATTACCGAGCTGCCTTGCTTTGTAGACAAACAAGTGTACATTATTTTTATTTATTTTTAGTATTGTGCAGGTAGAACTAGTCTACCAGTCTGTGTATGGTTGTTTGCAGTTCGGGTTTGGGGGTAAACTTTAAGATTGATGGCTAGCTGGTAGTTTGTATAAAGACAAGATGTTCTCACAATCGTATTCTGGTAGAATGTTTATGCTTTCTTTTGTGTTAAGCAGTACGTCAAACCTTGTTAACCTTCGCAGTCTCTTCTCGGTATAAACATGGGTATTTGAGTTTCTGAAGCGCCCTTCCCTTTCCATTTGTTGTCAGGAAAGGACGCGTAATCTAGGGATGAGCTCGGGTAATTCGCGAGCTCAGTTGGTTAGTGGATCCTTTCGTTTGTTTTCAGATTGATGATCTATATGAAGCACTATACTGCGGAGTTTAGGACACATCAATTCGGTTCTGGAAGTGGTGCATCAGAAAGTAGGGTTGTTCGTAGAGCAAGCAGAACTAGGTATGGGTATTGGTAACTACTTATTGCCTTTTTCAATGTGCGCATGACTGTTTGTATAGTACGTTCGGCGAAATCATTAGAGTATTGGGTATGGGGCACTTGACTGGTCATGTTGGAAGTTCCAGTCTTGTGCGAATCTTTTCAAAGCATTTGATTTGAATTCTGCGGAATACCACATTTTAGAAAAAAAAACTTTTTAAATACTAAATAACGGTGGTCGATTGTTTATCCGGGAGAGAGTGTATGTCGAAGAACTTGATGGTGTAGTCGAGGACAATTACATAATTCTTACGATGCAAGTCAAATATGTCTTCCCAATTTTTGCCATGGAGTCTCAGGGATTGCAGGTGGTATATATGGGTTCCGGGGATTGTTTGTTGCGTTCGTCCAGGTATATGCTGAAGTTGTTAATCATGCCTTTGGTTTCTTGCTGTGATACCAGGCCAGTGAATGTGTTCTTTGGTTTGGGCTAGACATTTGTCTATCATCTCATGTCTAAGTGGATGAGATTTCTCATCTCTCTGCGTAGTTCATTGGAAACAATGATGCGGTTCCTTTTAATAACAATCCTTTTAGCGGTGTTATGTATTCTCTGACGTTATAGTATGGTTAAAAAAATGTTCAACGTTGTTTTTTATAGGCAAGCCGTTATGGGTGTATTTTGCTAGAAGTGGCAGTTTTTTTGCCAGTAGATGTGGCTTGGCGGTATCGGGTGAGCTTCTTATCGCTCATTTGCAATTCTTCTTCGATTGAGTTTACATTGACTTCCATGTCCTCGATGGAGATCTCAAGCTAACATTCATTGAGGTAGGCTTTCGACAGTTCATCGGGAACCAGCACTTCTTTACTTGGGACGTACAGCAGATCAAAGTCATAGCGCGGCAGCGCTAGCATGAAACGTTGTAGCCGTGATGGTGCCTGTGCAATTTGTATTTGGAAGATCGATGGTAGAGGTTTGTGGTCATTTTCCACCACAAAGTGATATCTATAATCAAATTCATTAAATTATTTATAGCCAAATAGCACGCTGAGGGATTCTCGTTCTAGTAGTTTTGTTCGGCTAGAGTAGTGGCACGTGATGCATATGCAACCGGTTGCATGTGATGCATATGCAATCAGTTGCATGTGATGGATATTCAACCGATTGCATGTGATGCATATGCAATCGGTGGCACGCTACTATCTTTCTTTTGCGGAATGATGGCCCCTAAACCGAGTTTACTGGAGTCCGTTGAAATCTTTGTTGGGGGTGACAGGTTGAAAATTGTAAAATGGGTTGCTTAATAATGAGGTTCTCAAGGTAGTCAATATCTGTATGTTGAGGATGATCAAAAGACAATTCCACATCGTTTTGAAGCAATACACGCATTGGAGCCGTGACTTCCGAATACTTGGGTTGGAATTTTCATAGGTAGTTGGTCATGCAAACAAACGCTGCAAGTCCTCCTTGTTCTTTGGATTAGGCATGTTTGCGATAGTTTCAACTTCGAGGGATATGGCTGGTGTACATTTGGAGAGATTATGTGCCCCAGGTAGATAAGCACCTTGGCAGATAAGCACCTTGTGGTGCTCTTCCAGTGTTGGTGCCCTCATTATTATGTCACCCTACATTTGTTTTGCTCCTTTTATCTCTTCTATTATGCGGGAACCTTCTACTTGAAATATTTCGCTGGCGCTGTATGTCATATGGGAGGCGAGTGAATTTGTAACGTTCAAAGGGAGTGCTAAATTACAGAAGTTTTGTGCTGTCCTCATCGACGAAGATCTGTCAGAATCACTTGCTGGCATCAATTTTAGAGAAAGGCTTTGCATTATGCATACTTGCAAAAACCTCTTCCGCAGTGAGGATTTGGAAATGGGTTCTCTGTATAGCTTTGTTGAGGTTGCGTGAATCAAGACAAATGTGCAAGGATCCGTTGGATTTCTGCATGATCACAAGTGAGTTTACCGATTCTGTAAGTTCGGTGACCGACTTGATGATTATCAGTTACAGAGAATGGTTCATTTTATTTTTAAGGAGTGAAAAGTTCCGTTTGTTACACGCGTGAAATGTTCGGTTTGTTTCAGTTCGCGTTTGTATGAATGCGTATATACGAGCGTGTTTGGTGTAAAGTGACCTTTGTGGCAATAGTAATGTGTGATGTGAGAAAAGTTCCTTGTTCAATGATGAGAAATTGAAGATGTTACCATTTCTTTGACTTTTTCACCCACACCTCCTCGGTCGAGCGGGGGGGGGGGCGTGGACAACGATCTCCTCAGTACCGGCTGGCTGAAAATCGGAAGAGAAAAAGAGCGAAAAGAGGCTGCGTCACTTGTTGCGTCCCTTTTTATGGAGATCAAGTCACGCGTGATGAAGCTGGACTGTTGGTCCCTGATTGGCCGGAATCTTCGCTTAACGTGTTTTCACGAGATAACCCCTTCTTGTCTATTTCAGAGACGAAGAAGGGTTGATCACACAAACGAAGAAAAAAAGTCGTAACAAATATCCGTCTGCCACAAATCCATCAACGTTAATTATATTTTGAAAAGTAACAAAATAAAAATAAACCGAAAAGAAAAATATTGTATTTAGAGGGAGGGGGTATACAAATAAGTACCGAATTGTATTTCTATAAACATCAAATGCAGACGATGCTTTTCATTTTTGTTGCAGTAAGTGCCGGGGAGTGGCGATAAGTGACGGGAACAAGCCGGTAAGTGGCGGGAACAAAAGGTGCTGCCAAAATCTAGTGTTTATTTTTGGGGGAGATTTTTTTTTCTCTCTAGCGAATAAAGTCTATTTTGTACTTTTCGAGTGAAGTAAAACATCGACGTTAATTTTATTTTGAAAAGTAACAATATAAAAATAAACCGAAAAGAAAAATATTGTATTCAGGGGTTGGGTAAAATGACAATTCGATTTTTATTTTGGCACTTCTGCAGTTTAGCTGTCACTTACTGTCATCACAAATCGTAATTAAAGAGTTCCATTCATTCTACCCAGTCAACTGAAAGTGTTAGACTGAATTTTTTAATCCCAAAATGTATCTGAATTACCTCAATCTGCGAGATATTGGTAGTTTAACAAAGTTTTATAAAAAAACAAAGCAATGTTGACTGTTTGTTGGATTTTCGTTTTAAATCATAAATTTTCGTTTTAAAAGATCACTGTTGAGTATTTTGAGAGTTTTAATTCATACAATAAAAAAATCACTGACTATTCAATTAAATTATAAATTTTCGTTTTAAAAATCATTGTTGACTATTTTGAGAAAGCTTCAATCCATATAATAAAAAAAAAACATTTATTAATTTTATAAATTTTTACATTATTAAATAAAATATTTTCATATTCAATAAAGAAACATTGTTCGCTGTTATTATTGTTTGCTGTTATTATTGTCATTTTGGATAAAAGAATATCTAATTCTGTTACTTCCGTTTAGTTGTCTACCCCTTCAAAAAAGGAAAGCAAATAAAGTGTGAGTGACAACTAAACTTCAGAAGTGCTTTTATTTTTAATAATGAAGACGATTCTCTATTTTTAAATGATTGCTATTGATTGGTTCATGTGAGTCACGTGAGACAAATTCTGGCGGCCAGTGGAGTCGAGTGGCGGTGCGTGTCATCACATTCTTCCAAACCCATCGTCTCATGAAAAAAACTGAACATGTAATCGCTAAAAATGCAGAATCTCATTTTGTGTCTGTGGGTAGGGTATCGAGAATTTAGCTGAGTGTCCTCATCTACTTTTAATTAAATATATATCATAGCATACATATATCATAGATGTAATTTTCCTTCTTTTCACAACACCCTTGCGTCGACTAACACCGGTTTTTGTCCAAACAATATGAATTCAAGTTATATTTATTCTTTTACCCATTAACAAATTTAAATAGTACAATAAATTAAATAATAATGATAATAATAATAATAATAATAATAATTTTATCTGTAATATTCATAAAAAAACGAGCATGGTTTAAAATATTTTCACTCAAATTTCTTCATCTTTGATTTTCTGCGAACCTATTCTGTCGGTCGCCATCTTGAATAATGATACCCACCATGATCTCGTCACCTTTTTCATTAACAAATCTTATACTCTTTTCTTTATTGAAAGGAGCACATTCATCTGAAAGTAGATTGTCCAACCAAAGGTAAATATTAATTCAAGTTCATTGTTTACGTAGGATTCCTCTTTTTACTACAGAGGCGCATCCGAACAATTATTAATTATTTTGTTTTAGATATGGTTGCGATTCGCAATAAACAAAGAGAGAACGTAGAGCCTGGCATTAAAAAAAAAATCCATCAAATTATTAAAATATTGCGATGAATAAAATAATCTTAAATATTTCCTTTCACCCATGAATCACGTCTCCTTTTAAATCGACATATCTTATAATCGTTTTTTAAAATTTATTTAAAGCAGATTAGCAAATAAAAAGTAAGTATTCTTCTTAATTACTACAGGGGCGCATCCGAACAGTTCTATTACCCTTTGCTTTGATACGAATGTTAAAAATCAATTTTGCATGTAAAAAAGACCATCACCCTCGATTTTTGAAACATCCCAAGAAATCAAGAAATCATCGGATTTTAATGACATTTTGGTGCTTGTGCGTGTAGACACGACAGTGAAATATGGCAGTTAAAAATACAATAACAGGAAAAGTTTACGAAATAATTACTTATTGAAAAATATTAGCCTAAATTACAGAAAATAATCGAGTATTTTTAGTTTTATTCATAAAATTTAACGTTGAATCGTAATCAGTAAGTACGTGCAAAATAAATAGCCGATCTCCAAAATACAGAATATTTTGACCCCTCTCTTCAGTTAAAAATTTACCAAAATTCAGGAAATAAACCAATTTTAATAACATTTTCACTATGTATAAATTACCGATCAGAAAATCTAATGAACCCATTGTTCTATTTTAAATCTGACTAAAAATGTATTATTTTCTGTAAATAAAAAAAAAACTTTACTAAAGTTATATCTCAAAATACTTAAAACGCTTGAATTTATTTTTTATGAAAATAAAGCACCGTAGATGTTAACAAATAACAATAATTTTCATAAATATTTCTTATATATTATGAGTTAAGCCCTTAAAGTCCGTGTTAATAAAATCAATATAACTCGGAGAAACATTTTTGAATTAACGATATTATCATTGAATTAAGCATTGTTTATCGAATATTTTCACGCACAAAAATGATATAATAGCAAAAAATATTTATGTGATTTTAATGATAACCGTTTATGGTAAATATTAAAATCCGATATTATAATATTTCACTTGTCCGCATATCATCAGCGTAAGAAATTAGTTTTATAATCCTGAAAAAAAAAAATTGAGAATCTGGGCCATAACAATAGAAGATTTTTAAAAATGGAATAATTGATACTAACCATTTACTTGGAGAGGTATGGATGCCCAGTTCTGCAATAAACAGACGGATTTGCACTCCACCCACCACTCACCATCCGTCGTCACCCAAATTTTATTTTCAGAGATTCAACGACTTCATTAGTTTCAGAGTCCACTGTTTTCAACTATACATGCAAAATAAAAGCGATCTTTTTTATTATAATAAATAATTTATAAGTCACTTGGATGATATAGAAGTTAAGAGAATTGTAATAGATTTGGATTATTTTCTAAATTTTACTCTATATCACCCTAGCATTTTTGTGTAATAAATCTTGATTCGTATCAGATAAGGAAATTAAATTTCATTGAGCTAAATGAAATATTAAATGGCATTAATAGGTTAAATAATTAAAATTATAGAAGTACCTTTTAAAAATAAATTAACTGTTTATATTTAGTCTTATAAAGCTAGTGTGCTAGTGCAGATTAAGACCCAAGCTAAAATCGACTTGGCATTGTTAAGACTAGGATTAGCATAAGTTTAGGGTCAGGGTTAGCTTGCATCCTAATCTACACCAGTACCAAAACTAGAAACAAGTGAAAATTATTACAAAACCATCTTTCAATATAATGATGAAATGGAAAATTGTGGTTCGAGTTTTCCATACTTGTCAATTTAATTTAAACATTTTCATAAGCTTAAAAATAGAGAAATTATGGTAAAATTATTTTCCAATTTCTATAAACAATTACAAAACCATATATTCTGTACAAAAATCAAAATAATAAAAACAAAATATTACTGCAGTTCGAGTCTTCCATACATTGACATTTGATAGCCATATTTTCTGTTTACAATTATATGCAAACGTTTTTAATATAACTTTCACGTTTTTTGGATAATTAAGCAATTTTTAGTAAACAAATGAGGTCCATTTTTTATTCACTCTCTTAAGACTTAAATTAAATAATTATCTTTGAAATAGTTTTAAAAATCTGATATTTATCTTTCCAGCGAATTAAAAAAATGTTTGATTAAATCTGCAATTTTAACTGATTTTTTGTGTTTTGTAGCCGTTGTGATAACAATTTTCATTCTTTTTTTTTCACGTAAATATAATTTTTTTTCTTTTTATATATTAATTTTTGGCTTTTATCCTTAAAACACAATAAAAATTTAAATAAATGCTACTTTAAAAATTATGATAAGCACCTTTTAAGAACTATAGTCTGTAATTTTTGCACTTAGTAATCAAAGACGCCGTCATTTTTTAACCTTTATCAGAGATTTTCATTTTAATAGTTAATGACTCGGGTATTTATTTCTGTAACTAACAAAACAAAAGGGGATGAAAGAACAAATGTGTAACACAATAATGTTAACAGATACAGGATAAGTTACTCTTTTATCTACCTGGATACGTTTATTCGTGTTTTAACTTATTTTAAACCGTTTATTTTGTTCAAAACAAACCTAGTCAACATTCGTTATGTTAGAACGAAAAAAAACATGGCCACTACGATGTGTCTTAATAATCCCTCAAAACTCGAAAAGTAAATAACCAATAAAGGTCACCAATCGTGCGAAAATGTAATGTTCTACTAGAACATTGTTTAATTCTCGATTTTTGAACAATTATCAAGAGTCATTGTGTAGGGCTTATGGTCAGTGATGCTTTTTGTTCTAACTTATCAGAGTGGTCACAAGGTTTGTTCTGAACAAAAAATGCTTTTAAATAAGTTAAAACAAATAAACCTATCCATGTAGAAAAAAGAGTAAATTTGGTAGCATTTATTTGTTGCATATTGTCATTGTTTATAATTTGTTGCATATTTTCATTGTTTATAATTTGTTGCATATTTTTAGGAATTTTTTCATTTTTTATATAATGCAATTTTACTATGTTTAATTACATTACAATCTATGAAAAAAGATTAGTTGTCTCTGCACACCGAACCACAGTTGGTAGGAAGTCCATGTGTTGCATTTAAATTTTAGTTCTGTAGTTTTTTCATGATCTGAACCCGTAACCTCTTCTTTTAGAAGAAAAATAACTTTCTTGACAAATCTAATATTTTTTTGGGATGAAAATAATCCTTCAATTTTTTAATCAAGTTTCATGTAAAATATAATAACGCATAATTTTTTTCCCAAGAAAAATTTTCTTGTTTATTATTTTATTCTTAATTATTTTCTATTACTGTTCAGTTTTTTCGATATTTATTAATTTTTTTTATTTAAATAGAAAGTAATCCTATAATTTATTTAATCAAGTTTAGTTAACTGAAAAAAATAATGACACATAAACCCTTTTTATTATTAACAAACTAAATGTTATTATGTTATTCTTAATTGTTTTCAATTTCTATTAACGGGAATTATTTTACAAAAATCTAAGTATTGATGTGTTTTTAATAAAACATTTATTTGAACCATTTTGGACCACAAGCATGCCACATTTTAGGGGGTATAGTAATTTCAGGGGTGACCTCACATTTGAAAATAAAAATATTTACAATTTGTATTGAATTTAACCCATATTAATTAAACACAAATTAAGCAAGATTTTCAGAATTTCAATTTGTTAAAGTCCCCTTAAAGTTAGGCTTTAAATTTCAGACATTTTTTACAGAATCAAAATCATGCAATGGATTATGCTCAACATCGGAATAAGCATTCTAGACATAAGCATAAGTAGCATTATATTTTGATGTTAATCTTAGTAAGGGGACATACAAGTGGTGCAAAACTATTTTTTATTTTATGTAATTAATTTCACCTGAGCTAGAACAGGTATTTGTCTAGTACATATATATATATATATATATATATATATATATATATATATATATATATATATATATTAGAGGTAAAACCACTTATTTTAGTTTTTCGAATATGAATTCAGTTTGATATTAAAAGTTAATGTAAAGAGAAACCTCATGCCAATATGTTGAAAGAGGCAATAACTCCAATGTTTTTTGTTTTAATTTGAAACGTATTTTTTTATATTTTTTCTAAAAGTAATTTGTGACTGGTTTGTACAAAGAAAGGAAGAAGGCGATTTTAAAAATTAAACCCTATAACATTTTATTGAGTTCGACTATTACTACCAGGGCTTGATCATCATCTAAATTATAGTCTCTTGAGTGACAAAAATATGTGCGAGGTTGCTTATCAGTATACCACGCATAAGCTGCATGTCCCAAGTATAAAATCTGTCATCAACAGGAAATCTTAATTTCTTACCCAATCTAGAGTGATAGGTGAATATAAATAGGGAGCCTCTCATAACATCAATTTTGTGATTTCTTCAGTGATGTCCAGTCCTTGTCTATTTATGTAAATTCTGGTATTCTCATGGCTCATAGTTGCAACCATCTTTTACATTACTCAAAATAAATGTGCTTATGAGGAGGGGTTTCTGAACTTTATATTCTTTCTTTTTAGCGGTTTATAAAAGGTGAAGTCACCATTTTAGCTGTTTAAAAAAGGTGAAGTAACTTGCAACCCTTGATTTGTCAGTTTTGTCTCATCACAATGTAATTATGAGGAGAGAATTGGGGATCAGTATTCTTTTCCATATTTGCTATTGTTTCTGATTAAACTCTCAAGCAATTTTAGTTTTGCAGCAGTTATCTCATTTTCTTTTCAGTTTAAATTTGGCTAAATATTTTATCTACTGTTATGATCGCCCCCCCCTTAATGCACTTTTGATTTTACCTCCCCTCCAAGGTCAAATCAATTTTCGTTTTACTGCAGTCGTCTGCTTTTCTAATATCAATTGTAGTGTTTCCTATGCTATTATATGCCACCGCTCTTTCTCTCAACCATCTCATTGATGTTGATGCTGCTTAATGGTTTATAGAAACAATTTCTGAAGTGGCAGACTTTGGAGGCTGCTCCTGATTAGACTTAAGGAGCTGATTTTTTAGTGAGGACAACTCATCTCAACGTCATTCTTAATTTTTCATGCACAAGTGATTCTGTCAAAGTGGCAATGCAGATGGCACCCATTGTCGATTTTCGTTTGCTGTATCTGTGATGACAACACATCGTACCCCTCCGTCCAGTCTCATCTTCATGTTGTTCTCTTATGACTGTTCTTAAAGCTTTATGTGCAACTTATTGCAGTTCATACCTGTCTTTTACAATTTGTTGACTTCTTGAGAGAGAGCAACACATCCCATATGGTGAAGTTCCTTTAGAACATGTACGATATAGGAATTTTGCATTCCATCAGGAGAGCAACCATACCCTCTTTTTTATGACAATCAGTTACAATTCTTTGTTTAAAATTGATTTAATAAATTTCGTTGGTCTTAGGTAGATTTGCCAATGATTGTTCTTAAGCCTTTTTCGCAACTTATTGTAACTCACACCTTTCTGTAAACGTTTGTCGGCTTCTTGAGAGGAAGCAGCACATCCATGTGGTGAAGCCCCCTTTAGCACATATAATAGGAATTTTGCATTCCAGCAGAAGCTCAATCATCGCCTCTTGTTATGGCAATCAGTCTACATGAGTTTATATCTTAAGTTACGAACAGGAGTGTTCTTTTTATTGAGATTCCCACATACTGGGAACTTGTAGGAGTCAAAGCAGTCCCCTTTCTTTCGTTTCTAAAGACAAGCGATTGTTGTTCTCACCCTTGGGGTACTTCTCTATAAATTTATGACTTAAATTGAGTTTGTAGCGCTGTAGATTGCTAAGACAAAAGGTCGGACTACAGATTACTAATAATCCCACAAACTAAAATATCAACCCATAATTCTTACAATCCTTTATGTTTTAAATTAATTTAATAAATTGTCTTGGTTTTTCGTAAACTTGCCAAAGTTCAGCATAAATAAATTACAGGAATTATAGAAATTATGTTTAATTTTTATTATTATTAAAAATTTCAATAGTTTTTCATTTTAATAAGGTTTAAATAAAAACAATTCTTTGTAAATAAATATAATGTAAAAAGTACGTTATTTCATGTTTCACTTTCATATTATTGATGATTTAATGATGTTATACGTCCACATAAAGCAGTAAAACACCTATTTTTAGCAAGTGGTCATAATTTTTTCATAATTATTCATCTTTTACAATTGTTTAAATAAATATATTTTAATTAGTCCAAGATTTTAAAATAAAAGAAAGTTCATAATTTTGCTAAATAACTGTCCGGAGGATAATTTACTAAAACAATTAGTATTTTTATTTTCTCGGCTATTTTCATTTTATTCTGTGTTAGCGGCCATCATTTTCTTTTCTTTCGTGCTTAATAGGATTTTAATGAAAACAATTTTTTAACGAAATGTAATGTAAAAAGTATATTATTTCATGTTTTGCTCAATTCTTTGCTTTCCTATTTTTGAGGATGTCATAAAGAAAGCAAACAGGAAAGTCCAGACTAGTGTCTATTAATTATGTGTTGTTAATTTTGTTGGAAACAGTAGCATCCCTGCATGCTTATGCAAATGAGATTGCCTTAGACAGTTGTTGGTCCACACGCGAAGACAATTCCTTATTTGACTGTGTTTTGTTGGAAACAGTAGCATCCCTGCATGCTTATGCAAATGAGACTGCCTTAGACAGTTGTTGGTCCACACGCCAAGACAATTCCTTATTTGACTGTGTTTTGTTGGAAACACTAGTATCCCTGCATGCTTATGCAAATGAGACTGCCTTAGACAGTTGTTGGTCCACACGCCAAGACAATTCCTTATTTGACTGTGTTTTGTTGGAAACAGTAGCATCCCTGCATGCTTATGCAAATGAGACTGCCATAGACAGTTGTTGGTCCACACGCCAAGACAATTCCTTATTTGACTGTGTTTTGTTGGAAACAGTAGTATCCCTGCATGTTTATGCAAATGAGACTGCCTTAGACAGTTGTTGGTTCACACGCCAAGACAATTCCTTATTTGACTGTGTTTTGTTGGAAACAGTAGCATCCCTGCATGCTTATGCAAATGAGACTGCCTTAGACAGTTGTTGGTCCACACACCAAGACAATTCCTTATTTGACTGTGTTTATGATATGCATCAGATGTCAGATACCCAAAAAGAGTTCACCTTCGCTACTTTACTGGTCAGGAAGTGAGTTATCATTCTACTGGAACCATATATACATAAATCAAATTGGAGTAATCTATGAGAATGATACATTTTTTAGTTTTAATCATTATAATCTTATATTCATTTAAATAAAAACAATAGAACTGATCACGTACAACTTTATGAAGTGATTATTTTTATTTATTTATGATTGATCGAATAATTATTAAAATAAAATATCAACAAAATGGAGAAACTTAAACGATTGCTTTAAAATCTTGTAAAATATTTATTAATTACCCAGTTAAAAAATTGAAAGTATTTATGAGATTTAAATATCGATTTTTTGGCAAATATTAAAGACTCAAAATATCAGTTGATTTGTTTTGATTATAAAATTATTCCATTAAATCAATTAATTAATTGAATTGAGAAGCACTCGTGGTGTAGCGATTTTAATGATTTTAAGTTTAAAAAGAACAGTTTATGCCGATGCGAAAATCTTTATAAACTCGCAATAACATAATACAGACTTTCCAGATTCCAGACAAAATATTTCTTCATTTGGTTTAAAAATATAATAAGATATTAAAACGACCAATTTTATAAAGTTCGTATGTAAAGATTTTTTATTTTTCGTCTATGTATCATTTTTAGATAAATATTTAAATTTGTACAAGATTTACAAGTTCAGAATTTGACTTTCTGTGTTCCCGTCATTTTTTAGTAATGTAATTTTGAAACTTAAAAATAAAATTAATATAATTCCTTGCAATGTATTTTAAATATTTGTTTATATTTGCAGAACTTCCAGCAGCAAAAAAAAACAAAACATCTCTTTTGATTTGAATGGATATTAATTCTTTTGGTTACTTTAAATATGGAAATGCCTTAAAAGAGAAAAATCATATTCTTAAGTGTGTGAATCTTTTTCAAGTCAAATTTGGTGAAAATATATGGTACACACATTGTCTTGTCAAATGTGTATGTATTTATGTTTTTCTTTGTCTTATTTAAAAGAATATTAACCGGACTAAATACTTGAAAATGATTTTTCAAACATGCTGCAAATAGAGAAAACTGAAATTTGATTCTCATTATGTTTTGATGACATGGTCAGTTCTGTAGAATCATCCATTAAAAGCTTATAAAATTATTTATATTGTAACAAATTCTGAGAATCTCTATCCTTATATAATTTATGTAGGGTTGAAATTTCATAAGATGTATACCACTGAAAAATGTACTAATTCTGACCCTGTTTCAACGGTCTGAAAAAGTAGATTATTCCTGCCCAATTTCTAATCTAGATCTAATAGTCTATAGTAAATTATACAGAGACAAATTGTTCTAAAATGTCTGCTATTTCAAGTTTAAAAACGAACTTGAAATCTGATAGACAAGAGAAACAATATTATTGTAAAGTATCTGGTACTTCATTTTCAAAGAACAAGAAACAAAAGAAAGAAACAAGGCGAACAAAGAAATCTTATTCTTGTGAAGTATGTGGCTCTTCTTTCTCACAGAAATCACATTTGTTGGATCACATGCGAACACATACTGGAGAGAAACCATATTCGTGTGAAATATGTGGCGTTTCATTTACACAAAAGTCACATTTGTTGCAGCACAAGCCAAAACATACTGGAGAGAAACCATATTTTTGTGAAGAATGTGGTTCTTCATTTTTATGGAAATCACATTTGTTGCTTCATGTGCGAACACATACTGGAGAGAAACCATATTCTTGTGAAGTATGTGGCTCTTCTTTTACAAGGAAATCAACTTTGTTGGATCACATGCGAACACATACTGGAGAGAAACCATATTCTTGTGAAATATGTGGCTCTTCTTTTTCACAGAAATCTTATATGCTGCGACACAGGCGAAAACATACTGGAGAGAAACCATATTCTTGTGAAATATGTGGTGTTTCTTATTCAGAAAAACACCGTTTAGTAGGACACAGGCGAACTCATACAGGAGAGAAACCGTATTCATGTGAAGTATGCAGTTTTTCTTTCTCATTAAGGGACAGTTTATTAAAGCACAGGCGAACACATACTGGAGAGAAACCATATTCTTGTAAAGTGTGTAGTCTTTCTTTCAAACAAAAACAAGGTAAGTTGAAGCACATGCGAATACATACTGGAGAGAAACCATATTCTTGTGAAATCTGTAGCACTTCTTTTACATGGAAAGCAAATATGTTGGCGCATGTGCAAACACATACTGGAGAGAAACCATATTCTTGTGAAGTGTGCAGCCATTCTTTTTCACGGAAATCACATTTGTTGGAGCACATTCGAGTACATACTGGAGAGAAACCATATTCTTGTGAAGTATGCAACTCTTCTTTTTCACGGAAATCACATTTGTTGCAGCACATTCGAACACATACTGGAGAAAAACCATATTCTTGTGAAGTATGCAATCTTTACTTTGCACAGAAACCAAATTTGTTAAGGCACATTAGAAAAGATCACTTCGGCAACTGAAACTTCAAAAGCAGCTTAACGACTGCTGAAAAGAATCGGCTTATGTGAAACAATTACTTGTGGCCCTACAGTGCAGGGGTGGCTTAAAAACGTCATCTGCAGGCTCAATACAAATAATAAAACACATAAAGAGCGAATAAAAAAACGCTACGAAGGAGCAAAAAGGCAAGATACCAGCATTGTCCAAAAGAATATAAACAACAGAAAATAAGGAAAAAGTTAAAAATGAACAGAAAAATGTGTCTTCTTTAAGAAATCCTATAAGAGATATGATATGTGAGCGAAGGCATCCGGAAAAAACAGAGCTAGAAGATTACCGGAGACCTCTGTTTCAAAATGAAGAACCATGTAATCAAAAGGCTCAGTGGATCTTGTCTATAGCTCAAAGTAATGTAAACAAGCCTGACATATAAAGATGTGGCCATCAACAATGTAATTAAGCCACACCAATGAAATGATAAGTAACTGATTTCCAGATTTGAAGAGGAATGTTCCAATAAGAAAGCTTATCTCATTTACTCTTGTTTGGTGATAGATCTGCTGGGAAGAAGATCCACACAAAAAACATACAGCTTGATTAAGATACTGACATCAACAACCAAGAAGAACAGCACCAATACAAATAGCTTGGCATTGAAGAAAATCATTCAATTAACGTGCCAAAATGAGAGATAAAATCAGTAGAGCATACATACCATGTAAAAACATCTGCAAAACAGTTTACATACAAAGTAACTGTTATTATTTAACATGCCATGCCAGTGAACTTTGGCATTATTGTATGGTCACAAAAAGATATTAACAGGTTAGACACTAAAACGAGAAAATGGTTGACACTGTACAAAAACCAGTGTCTACCAATGCTTGTATCTACCCAGAAGAGCAGAAGGTATGTGTCTCTCAGAAATTGACCATAAATATCGAGCTACTATTGTGAGCACTGGTTAATATCTGATGAACTTAAAACTTATGATGTTACATCAAGATACAAGAACCATTAAAACAATCTCCATCACAAATTTTGCAAAACATTTTGAACATTTCTTAAAATGAAACAGAAACACCTAACGCCAATAATTTAAAAATACACCAAGACCTTCTGTAATAGAACATTGGAAGAATATGGCTAACCAGCAACATAACAAATATTTTCTGGAAGAACTAGATATATAGATAAGGAAGGCTCTGAAGACTGACTGAACAGAGTATCGCTCCACTATAATCAGGGAAAGGTGATAATGCCTGCCTAAGACCAAGGCCTGATGAGCAATGCTTTTAAGAAGATGAGTGGTATCAGCAACGACAAGTGCAAGTTCTGCCGCAGCAAAGTATAGAGTGTGAGTCACCGGACAGCCAGTTGTAACATTCTGTTGGGAGATGGCTACTATACAATGCAACACAATGAAGTGTGTTAATATCTTCACTGGTCCATCTGTAAGAAATTGAATATCTAGTGTAGTAGCAAGTTCTGGGAAATATAGACGAGAACAAGACCGTTGGAAATAAGTCATACACCATCTACTATGACTATGGAATCCCTACAACTACATACCTAGAAATTGAGCTGTTAAACATCACATAATGATATGGGGCAAGATGAATAAAGTAGCAGCCATATTTGAACTCAGTATCTGTAATGATGCTGGCTTAAACAGAGTTGAAACAAAGAAGATAACTACATACCAAGGTTTTATGAATGACATGAAAACAACTGGAAGATAACGGACTCATGAAAATGAATTTCAAAAACTACCTGGCGAATATATCCGGTAAGCCATGTACAAGAGATATTCAAACAATTTTGTTTAAAGGGACAGAATGTCTGGCATCCGGTTAGATATCCCATCACCAGCCAAAACAGAAAATATGACAAAAAAGAGAGAAACTAATTTTTTTTTTTGTGATTGTTACAAATGATTAGATATATTTTACATGCTATCTTCATAACAGTGTATCTCTTTCAAAAAATGATATGCATTTTAAATATTACGAAATTAAGTTAAGTTAAAGATTATTATTTATGTTGTAAACAAAATTATTAATGGGACAATGCAGAAAACTGTCTTACAATAACTAAAAAAAATTGTCCACACAGAACAAATTCTATTTCCATTCATTTTTTTAAATAGAATCATATTCGTATTTCTATGACTTGTTAGTAAATGAGTTTGCGCATTTGTAAACAACCTGCATAAAAAATACATTATTGTAATAGAATTTACAAAATATTCTGTATTTCTGTATGTTTTCATGCCTACTTACCCTGAGATTAATTCATATTGGGCGCAGTTCCCCTACAAAAATCCCACTTAAATCCTTTCTATGAATTCTATCAAAAGCTAATTGTGGACAAAACTTATGTCATTATTTGGAATTTCATTCAAAATACTTCTTGGAAATATCAACAGCAAGTTGTCGGCCAGGAATATTAAATTTTAAGGCCCGGTTATTCGAAGGCTTTGCATTCTCACAAATTTTCAAACTGTTATATAACCTTCACCAAGTCAAACTTGCCAGTACTCAGTGAATATCAGTGAGTGGAGAATTTTGTTCAGGAATTGAAACCTTGACCGACAGTATTTTTAGGTTTGAAACGCCACATGGATGCTGACAGAATTACCTTGATTACTGCTGACTAAATTTGCAAGATTTTCTATTACATTCACTGGGAATACCTACACATTAGAAGAATTCTCATTTAAAAACGAAAATTCCAAATTCTCAGCTGAGAAGCAACCATATAGCTGTTCAGTTAAACACATCATTGAAGGAAACAACACGACTATGTTGTGTTCCATAGCATGGAAAAGGGGTCGATACAAATCTCTTCAGCATGTAGAAAATAAAAACAATTAATGACAATAAGCCTCTCCCTTACAAGTAAGCTGAATGCTGGAGTGGTTGACATGATGTTGTGTTTCAAAATGCTGGACTAAATCTAAGCAAATTGAGAATACCATTAAAATAAAATGGCTTAAATGTTACCAGAATGACATCAGCCAAATTGATAGTCAAAGGGGAACTAGACCAAACAAGTACACATGAAACTGATGTTTGACGGAAGAAGACATTGAGAAACGTCGCTCCCTCTTTGTGAATGTGATCACCAACAAGTCAACATTGAAGGACCTTGTCACATTTAAGATAACGTCAAAACGACAGATTTCATATTTAATCTGTTTTAAAGCTGCAATATACAATTAATTTTGCAAGGCATTTTCTGAATACATATATTATCCGTTTCACTCGATCTTGTGTGCCTTCTTATGTGCTCTGTTTCAGCATTTTACCAATCGTTTTTTTTCAGAATAACTTACAATTTTAAAAAGTGTAATTTCTTTTGCACGTTTGTGTAAATATTTTTTTCAACTTTTTTCTTTAAAAGAGGTAATTGAGAAATGAATTGCTCGTTGATTTCATACCTAAAAATTACAAGGAAGAAAAGTATCTTCCAGGAAACTCTACCTTTGTTATGCTAACAACAGGGGAAATAATCTTTTTACATCTTTTGACAAAAAGGTATTCTCTAATCGAAGATGAAATTATACTGAGAACAATAATATTACGTATCGCACATACGAACGTAACAAGTGTGGTGGAATATATTTGCTGAATGTGCAGCTTATATATGATCCCTTGGCGTCTAAATGGGCGGAAATACATGGCGTAAAATGATCATGCAGTAGAAGTTAACTTACTAAATGCCACGAACAAGTACAACAGTTTTTTTAAAAAAACATCATCTCGCAATACCGGATTGACTTATTTAAATATGGGGAAATAATGGTATTATTTGCGTATGAAAAAATCGGAACATGGTATAAGCAGAGTCTCATATGTTGCATTTCGCACATACGAGAATTGGTAAATTAAAAACAGAATATCGTATATATGAGAACAGAGAGATCAAAGCAGAATAACGTAATTTTGTGGTCGGTAACAAAATTCGATTATAAGAAAGTAGTGAAAAAGAAGGACGACACAAAAATGAGAGTAAATAATAAAGCTCCCGGTAGTAATTCAATCTAGTTTTATTAACAATACGAAAAAAAGGTTATCGGCTTTTATTTCCAAAAGCAAACTTATGTTAACAATTTAGATTAAATAAACATAAAGAGGACAATTTAAACAAAATAAAACAAACATGAAAGGATAACTGCATAATGTTGTTGGCAGCTTTTATTTCCAAAAGTAAAGTTACGTGAACAATTTACATGAGATAAATGTAAAAAAGTAAATTTAAACAAAAAAAAAACAGTGTCACTCCGTAATGGGCAGTTCCTTTAAAACAATAATCGATGAAAATGGTTATTCCTGGGAATTGAATGAAAAATTATTTTCTTACCCATAATTTCATTTGTAGATGCCGAGATGTTTGTCAGAGGTCGCCATTTTCTTTTGTGGGGGCGTTGCGTCTGTACTGATCTGACGGGCCTTCTTTAATAAGAAGAAATTGTTATCATTTTTTCTACAATTTAAATCAACTTTATTTCACAATATCATCGTGTCAACATATATCAAGAAAAGTCAGGAACAACAATACAAGACGGATTGGTTCGGCCGGCATCTCATCCTGCAAGGCTATTTATAGATATATGGTGCCTGGTCGCAGTGGCGTCTCTCAGGGAACTGTTCATAAAAGGCGCCAAATTAACAACATCATGCTAAGGGCAATGTGAGAGATTACATGTTAGTACACAAGAAATTAGATATTAATCATGTAACTGCTACATAACCCACTACTTAGGCTTGTAGTCGATTATAAAAGAAACCCTTTATTCGTAGTAGCAGCACATTAGAATAAATTTAAACAAACATGCACATTGCAAAAACGGTAAATAAATGTTCAGCTTAATCAAAAATGTCTCTATTTTTGCTGGAAATAAAACAATGTCTATTTTTGAGGTGCAAAGAGAAAAATGGCTGTTTTTTGCTTAAAAGATTGGGCCGCCATAACACAGTGCGAAATTTCAATTGAACTTATGACTTTATTTAATTTATATAATTCTTAGACTTTTGATGATAAATTTGATTTCTATTTAATTCCGGCTTGATTATCAGCATATAAATTTATTTGTATTTTTATTTTTTATGATTGTTTTTAGAAATTTGCTTCTTCTATTGCCTTACATAGGGGCACATATTCTTCCTTGCACGTTGATACTATTCTATTATTACTATTATGGCTTACAGGCAATGCCGAGTACCAGTGAAGTACTTTCTCCCAGGCAACGTGGCATGTAAACCCACTTCCTCTATCTAGGATATTTAGAATTTCAACCATCAGATATACCACTTACAAAATATAATACTTCATTCTTACGATTATTTCTCCTGGGCAACGCTCAGTACCATTTCTTATATATGAAAGTATAATAAAAGACAGTGAAGTTTTCTATCCCGGGCAATACAGTATTTGAACACACTTTCTCTATGTAGTATATAGAGCCCATTTTGATTTACATATACTACTTACCAAATGTAATATTGTATTACTATTTTATTGCTCCTGGGAAATATCGTTTTTTATCTGGTATGCAATACGGTACCAATTCACTACAAACACTGGAGTTATTGTGCTAGGCAACGCGGCATTTAAAGACACCTGTCCTATCTGGAATATTGAGCACTTTGGATTAGCTAATACAATTTACCAAATGTAATACTGTATTATTACTATTATAGCTCCCGAGTAACGCTTATTACCTTTTCTTGTATATAAAAACAGCAAAGTTTTATCTCCAGTGCAATACTGTACCAATTCACTTCAAACACAGTTGAGTTATTGTTAACGAGCATTGTGGCATTAAAACACAACTGCTCACAACTTATAAAATTTAATAATAAAATATGAATGAAAGAATGAATAAACAATTGAATGTAAATAAATGAAAAGTGCCTCGAGTGTGCTATAATCTGTTCTTAGGGTGACACAAAGAAAAAGTAAGGAGGCCTCCAGAGCACTGCACAAAGTAAGGCGATGTTGACATAAAACCAAAGTAAAGAGGCCTACAGAGCACTTTAATTTGTTCTTACCATGACAATTAATTTCAAATGCCCTGTAGAGCACCGGCGAAAGTAATGAGATGTTAACATAAATTCAAAATAAAGAGGCCTCCAGTGCACTGTTCTTATAATGATACAGAGTACAAAGTAAGGAGGCCTTTAAAGCACTGCTAAAAGTAAGCAGATTGTAACATAAAATAAAAGTAAGGAGGCCTTCAAAGCACTATGATTTGTTCTTACGATAAGAAAAAGTCAGAGCATGAGCAAAAGTAAGGAGATGGTAACATAAATTAAAAGCACTGCCAAAATTGATAGCCCTTGTAATTGGCAACTGTAAGAAATTATAATGCCGATCAAGAATATACCAGCTTTATGGGTGTTTCGTTCGTTGTTTATGACATACACACATACATACTTACTAGACATCATTCTCGAGTGTCGTCGTTCTCTGCACAAGGGTTTGTCAGGACAACCTGACATGAGGATACTTTACCCTACAAGTAAATCCTGACCAAATATTCAAAATAACATAGTATTCAAAACAAAAATGAGATCCCCTCGATACGGTTATACACTGGCTAATACAAGTAATGGTGAACCTTCTAGTAATGTTACCTCAAGTAACAGCACTTACCTGGATACTCCACCAGACTAGATGAATTCTTGTCCTGGAATGCGGTAAGACCAAGTAACCACAAGAAAGATACTATAACATAGTAAACTGGCCAATTGGGGAAAAGAAAAAATAACGATCTTCACTTCTTTACTACCCCAACGTTTGACAGGTAAAGAGAACTTAAATGGAATATTCGAATATCTATGTATCTTATATATAGATAAAGTGTTAGCCCCCGAGAGAGGCCTCTTTATTTCTGAGAACTTCGACTGAAGTAAAATGAAACTAAAAAGAAACCTACGTATGTATTCCAGACAGAAGATGTAAGCAAAACAGGCTGTAACAAAATATACATATTCTTTATATGCGGTTTTTGAAATGTAAACAGTTCTTCTGTTGACACATCTATTCCTCATGTATGGCTGATACCTCTATAGAATAGTTCAATAAAGTTTTGGTAATTTCTCTTGTATTAATAACATCTTCTATTTCGAACAGTAGTTTCCATGATCTTTCAGCTGTGCCATTTTCATGCGGTGAATGAGATGCTGAGAATTCTTGCTTTGTTTTATTTTTCATGAGAGTAAATTTTGTTTCATTATCAGTCCTCAGTTGTTTAACTGAACCATAGGTTATGCCATATAATAATTTTTTCATAGCATACATTTCTTGGGATTTATTTTTAAGGAAATAGACTGTAATAGGTTTTGAGTAGTCATCAACAAAAGTTACATAATATTTTGATCTACTTATTGTTTGGTTGGAATTGACTTGCTAAATAACAGTAAATCAGATCAAGTATTTTATTTTACTTCGTTCCTGTTTTTATTTCTATATTAACACATTTTTTCTTTTGTGCATATATTGCAATTAAATTTATTTTTATTATTTATTTTCATGCTATGAACAGCTGATTTTAATTTTGAATTTTTTTCATACGTTGCCGTGTCTTAAAATCTTGTGTCATTCTTTCAGAGAGTGTGTTTTTTTGCTTTTGTCGATATTTAAAAAATATTGTTCCCTGCAATGTTGCTTGTGTTTCCATCTGGAGTTTTTAGTTTGGCACGATTTGGTGAAAAATATGTTGAAGTGCCATTTTCTGTTGCCGATTGTACAGAAATCTATTTTGTTTATAAAAAAGGATACACAATACATTTTGTTAAATAATCATGTACCTATTGGTTTAACTTAAATCAACTAGTTCGATAGTATTCTTCGACTCATCAAAATGTCTGTCTATTCTAATAAATGTTGATTCGTCAGTAATTATATGAGCAGTTTCTTAACAGTCAACAAGTATTTTAAAAAGAGCTTTTAGGAGTACATACAATGAATAAAAACAAATTAATTTCTTTTATATCTAAGGGATTCAGTTGTGTTTTATCTTCTGTAGTAGTTTGTGTTCTGAGTTCTATTTCGGCAGTTTTCGCACCAGTATTCACTTTTTGATGTATGTGTATTTTTACATTCAAAGTGCTTCTGTTTGAGTTTACCGGGATTGTAGCATCATATGTCTATTCTATTTCTAAACTGTACGACAATTTTCATCAAATGATCATGAAATGTATTCGGTTTTTGACATTGTTCAATCTTTTCATAACTTCTAAGGAAAGATTTGAATTTATTAAATGTTCTAGTTCTTCCTTCCGTTGAGGTATCACAGTTAACAAGGCCTTAAAATCTTCTGGTACTTCTTTAAACCCCATTTGAATCAGTAAACTGTTTGTATCTTGTTCCGCTGTTTTAAGTGACGCTGCTGCGTTTCCAACTCTTATGATGTAGTCAGTGACAGATTAATCTGATGTCACCATGAATGACGTTAGTTGTGTGTATAATTCTGGGTTTAGTTGTGTGTATAATTCTGGGTTTGCTATTTCTAATGTAATGATTTCTCAATATTTGCATCACAAATCGTCCGTCATTATTCGTATTTCTCAACTGTTTATACTCCAAGAATTGTATCAATATAAGTATAATCCAATATTGCACCAAGCATTTATTTCATGATATGTTCCGTCCTGCGATAATTCTGTCTTGTGATAATTTTGGGTTTGCTTTTTTCAATGCAATGATTTTATAATATTTAAATCGCAAATTCTTCCTTATTCTTTGCATCCTTTATTATAAACGGCATGCTTTTATTATTGAACATCTGTACCAGTGTTGCAAAAATATCAGCATTTCTTTCATTATATGTTTCATCTTCAACGCCTATTTGATTCAATAATATATGATAGTTTTTGCAAACAAAGATATAATAATGTTATCTCTCATAATTCGAAGTTGTCTCTTCCATTAATAAAAGTTTTTGTTACCTCTCATAATTCGAAGTTGTCTCTTCCATTAATGAAAAGTTTTTGTTATCTCTCATAATTCGAAATTGTTTCTTCCATTAATGAAAAGTTTTTGTTATCTCTCATAATTCGAAGTTGTCTCTTCCATTAATGAAAAGTTTTTGTTATCTCTCATAATTCGAAGTTGTCTCTTCCATTAATGAAAAGTTTTTGTTATCTCTCATAATTCGAAATTGTTTCTTCCATTAATGAAAAGTTTTTGTTATCTCTCATAATTCGAAATTGTTTCTTCCATTAATGAAAAGTTTTTGTTATCTCTCATAATTCGAAATTGTTTCTTCCATTAATGAAAAGTTTTTGTTATCTCTCATAATTCGAAATTGTTTCTTCCATTAATGAAAAGTTTTTGTTATCTCTCATAATTCGAAATTGTTTCTTCCATTAATGAAAAGTTTTTGTTATCTCTCATAATTCGAAATTGTTTTTTCCATTAATGAAAAGTTTTTGTTATCTCTCATAATTCGAAATTGTTTCTTCCATTAATGAAAAGTTTTTGTTATCTCTCATAATTCGAAATTGTTTCTTCCATTAATGAAAAGTTTTTGTTATCTCTCATAATTCGAAGTTTTCTCTTTCATTAATGAAAAGTTTTTGTTATCTCTCATAATTCGAAGTTGTCTCTTCCATTAATGAAAAGTTTTTGTTATCTCTCATAATTCGAAGTTGTCTCTTCCATTAATGAAAAGTTTTTGTTATCTCTCATAATTCGAAGTTGTCTCTTCCATTAATAAAAAGTTTTTATCTCTCATAATTCGAAGTTGTCTCTTCCATTAATGAAAAGTTTTTGTTATCTCTCATAATTCGAAGCTGTCTCTTCCATTAATGTAAAGTATGTTTCGGCTGGGAACATAACGTGTAAAGTTTAATGAATGTCCACTATAATTTGTCTAATCATTCATTGTTGGATATTTGGTAATAAAATGATATACGAAATTAGATCAAATGAAGGAAAGCACCAACTTACACGTGAAATGATTAACATTTATTCTACAACTGAAGTCAAACTATTTTTTCACAATTACATTTGGCGCTAAAAACTATTGACAGAAGTAGAAATAACAAAAGCATTCACGTGTGCGCATAGCACAATTATAGATGGCAGCAGCAGATTCCGACTTACACATGCACACAAAGAAATATGTACATTGTTACTGGATTCCGTACCACTGTCTAATGATTTCACTTTTAACTGCATTTTAAGAAAGTTGATAAGCAGATAATCTTGACCCCAATCATACGTATTTGCAAGAAATGACGATCAGACACTGCGGGCACTTTAAACTGGGTAAGTGTGAGCATTTATCGTCATACATTTGATTGCATGATCACAGAGATGACAGTGTGGAGTAGTCGTTTCACCCTGGTACTCCTTTGTAGTCCGACAGGTACTTCTTCCTCCCCGGTCGAATCTTTTGATGTGCTTGGGTCAGCATCTAAACCTATGAAATGCAAAGCCTCAGCAACAATCTGTTCTATGTCTCTCTCTCTCAAAAGCGATGCCACTGCTGCTTGCACTTAGGCTTACTTCTTTCTCTTCATATATTCATGACAACTGCGTTTTTAACTCGTATCTTATAGTCAGTGAGAGATTGGTCTGGTGTTATCATGAGTATAATCTTGTGTTTGTTGTTTTCAATATAATGGTTTCTCAATATTTCCATTGAAAGTTTTCCGTCTTTCATCGCACCCCTTACAATCATTAAAAAACGTGTATTGTATGTTCCGTCCTCCACATCTATATTTGACTCAATAATATATGACAGTTTCGATTTCGGCTGGGCCCATCACCTTTTAAGTTTAATCAATGTTAACTATTCATTGTAAAATGTTTGGAAGTAAAATGAAAGCAAATAAAGAAAGAAATAATACATGTGAAGTGATCTAAATTTTCTCAGTAAACAGATTTCACAATTACAATAAATGGCGCTAAAAATATTAGAAACAGCAGCAGCAGTAGTCATCTACACATGCAGATGCGCACAGATCGACCATTCACAGTAGTAGCAAGAAGGTTCTGACTTATACACTAAGAAATGTCAATAGATTTCAATTATATTTTGGTTTACAAAGATCATTAAAAAAAAAGAAAAACTGTATTCTTGTCAAGTACACATCTTTCACATCGATATCTAGTATGTTAGATATGAACGATATTCTTGTGAAATGTGTTGCACTTCTCCAAATGTATATGATTGGTTGAAAATTAATTTGCATAATTTTGTTCCTTTAAATTGTAAAGGTGAAATATTAAATGTTTATAAGAAATAAACATTTTCTAATGAGTAAATATAAGTTGTTTGAGAGTATATAATAAAAAAATATAATTATGAAAAAAATATTTTGTGTGACATCAGACTGTTGTTAAATTTACAACTTGTCCCTAAACTACTGTGAATTTTTTTCTTTTATATATCTTTAAAAATTTTACATCAGTTATATACAAAAACATTTTTCACACTTTAAAACTTAGTGAGAAATAAAGTCTTTGTAGTGTGTTGAACGTTCTACAGGTGAGTTTCCTTCAATATTTTCCAATCTGTTTACAATGTGAAATGAACTGCTATCAAAGTAACAAGATCATTTCATGTGGTTCACAATTTGGGAAAATTCTCCGGAAAGAAAATCATTTAAATGTCGTTGTTTCAAATTCTATATAGAAGGTGAACGTGCCGAAGACACAACTTGTGGGACACACATCCGTTTATATTGACTACCCAGGCGATGCAGCAAAAACACTCATATTAAATCCATATTGATAATATCCTTCTTGTGAATGCAAGTTAATCATTTTTTCTTACTTGTTTACATGTTAAACATTAACGTTTGTAAATTATCAAGACTAGAAGCTACTCGAGGATAAGGTTAAATAATATTGATACATTTTCAGTAAAATTATAAAAAATATTGATATGTTTAGAAAATAATGATTAAGTTGCTAAATAAAGTTGCACATTTGTAGACAAGCTGCAAAAATGTGGTTATATTATAATTCTATTTAAAAATCGAATTAATAAAAAGAATGTAACTAATTACAACGAAGAAATACATTATTTTGAGAGAATAACATTTGTGTGTTTAATATCAAAGTAAAACAATTGTTCAGCTTTAGTTCTGAATTTACATATGGTCTGTACAAATTTAAATTCTAAAAATAATTTATCAATATTTCAGAAAATACGTTAAAACATTGAAATATGAATTCTTGCTGTGCGTGAAAAGAAAGAATGGAATTGTCTAAGCAGTCTCTACTAAAAATAGAAACGTACGCTAAGTCAAGTCGAAAGATGAGGAAAGACAAGTGAAAACTAAAAATAGAAAAGAGAATTTATATAGAATTAGTCCACGTGAAAGAAAGCTGTAACGAAAAAAGCGTGTATAATCAACTGGGGTTAAAAATTTATCAAAACATCATTCTTCTAAAACCCCCTATCATCACTACCTCCTCTGTTTTGAAAGATGTGGAGGTAGACTACTATCTGTTCTGTTGTCATGATACCCTCCTCCCAGGTATTGCCCTGTTATATAACAAGGTTACCTAATTAAGCGATGCTAACAGAAACGGGCATTTTAAACCATTTCGAGAATGTATCGATAAAGTTATATATTATCAATAAATTCTATATTAAAAAGCCCTTCTATGACTTGGGCTGCTAGTCAAGATTGTATTTAATGCTTGCAAGTTACATTGGCGGGTTCTTAATTAGAAGAGTTGGAATATGTTTTTTAAGTAGGCCAAGTGTAAACCTAGCGCTAAAACTACTTGTTACTAGAAATACATAACGAATAAGTTGTTTGGAAATAAGCTTTGGAGGCCACCTTACAATATATTAGGTCGATTACTGTATCAGCTTCAAATATAAAAAACTCAAGAAACTGTAGAATCCATATTAGATAGGGCTGTGAAGACAGGCGGTAGTAGTAAAATTTTATTAACTGATCCAGCCTTCTTAGTTAACAAGAAGAAGCAGCATGTGTAATTGTGGTTAACTTAAAACAAATTGCTTCAGTGGTCAAAAACATGACTGCTAGATTGCGTGCAAAGCAATTTTAACGTGCTATGGATCATCACATTGCCATAGCCACTTTGAACGATGGACGTATCGTAATAACACACACACACACCTATATTGGAAGTGTTTTGTTTTTATTTTCAAGAACTCTTAACTAGGGAGCACAACCTCTCCGACTACGTTCGATGCCTATTTGGCCGACAGTTATCGCCTTGAAGCGTATCTTCATCAGTTTTTTTATCACTCTCGGAACAAAACTCTCTGGTTTCCTTCCACCTTGTTTTATTGGTGTCTGTCATTAAGGGGTTGTCTCATAGGCGCCACGCTAGCCACTGCAAGTTGGCGAGGCTATTTACACATAATTAGGTGTACAGCACATCCGCTCTTTAAGATACAGCGTCTGGTATTCCCCATCAGCAAATATTATTATGTATCTATCAGAGAAAGGATTTGATATTTGAGAGATATTTCGTAGCGAGCAAGCTGGTGCAACAGACATTTGTGCCAAACCTTAATGTGTGAATGAATATCGGCCAAGAAACCAATCTTTTCTCGATATATTCACTTCTCCTGTGCACTATTACATCAGCTGTTGATCTTGAAGGGCGAAATGAATATTGCTTGTTATTAAGTAGATTGCTTTTGCTGAGGTGGTTGAAAATGTCTTAATTAATTACACATTTAAACAACTCACTCATGACTATAATTAGTGTCTTTAGTTGCAGAAGATCGATGTCCAGTATTTAAAAAAAACTGGGCAAATCTACAGAGCTTTTTCAACGTGTTGGCAAGCATTTCGTCTTTGCGCAAAGATTCAAGAAATTTGTAATTATAGGAGTAACTTCCGGTTGCTGATTCTTAAGCACAATCACTGGAATGTTGTCGGAATTACCTTGTTGGCATCAAGAATATTAATCAGTTTGGCAACATCCCGAACAGATATACGGAGTTCATTAAAAGTATTTACGATCATAGAAGGATCTTGGAAGTAAGTGGCCCTGGCCGTAAAGGGTGGAATTATATGTAATTATTTTGCGAACAGATTGGCCTTAGCAAATACAAAAGTAAACACATCGTCTTATTTGTGATAGTTGGAATAACAATCCCTGCTAACTAATTATTTTACAACAGTAACGAGAAGTTTTAAAGGGGGGTTTTGTTTTGGAGCATCTATTTCGTTGAAAGCAATTGAAATACTACCGCTCAGCATTGTGAACCTTGAAGTCACTACAGAGACGGATGTTTGCAGAAGACTGAACAAACAATATTTCAGGAATTTGCTTAATTTTGGGGATGATAGAAGGCAAATATGAGAGAAGGTGCAACACAGAAATACGGAAAAACTCTGGATCTTCATTGAAAATGTCCAACGATATGGAGAGCTTCAATGTACATATCAATTCTTTGCGGTTAGGTTTTGAATTCATGCTCACGAACACTGGGATCTTAAAGTCATCGATGAAAATAGATGGACCAATGCCAATTTCACGCATGTTCGATCTTTTGAAAATTGTTTTTAGCCTCTAGAAGGTTAAAACGTAGACTTTTACAATTTAAAAAGGAGAGTTGATGGGGCCCAACGTTAGAAGTTGGCCTTCTTGATTTACACTTATCTTGTGTGTTTTTAGTACTTTTTATGTTAGAATTGTAAAAAATGTTCGAAAAGTCAGTAGTTGAGTAAAGAGCAGAAGGCAGAATGAATGAGTAAGCTATTGAAAAAAAAGCCGGAAAAGTTCCCACTAAAATGGCATCGTGGGGATCCACGTGGAACATCGCTCATGGAGACGGAGGACTACGGGACTGAGTCGGAGAAGCGAGAGTTACTGGATTGCTGAAAGTTCATCGACAATGCATTTTCTACTGTCCATCAGTCTGGGTGTCCATCATAACTCGTTATATTATAGGCATTGTACAACATGCACGGCATGTGCTTCATCTACAAAGTCTGGTTCATTAACTAGCTCATATTATCCTCAAGATCAAAGTGTATTATCTGTTCTTACTCCTAGGGACACGAGCAATCTCATTTTATATACCTGGCAATAGGAGACTTACTGCAGTTTGACTAAGCTAGTGTTAGATACTGCGTGGCTAGATCTCATATTATATCATTTAGTTGAGAATATCAGGAAATGAAACAACTTGATGAAAACTGCTTAGGGTGTAGGAATGTATTAAAAAGTGATATGATGTCACATAAGAGAAAGATAGAAAAAAACCGTTTGCAAGAACGCATAGACGACGGAGGTATAATGACATCGGTAGATAATATATAACCAATTTGTTTCTTCGATCTCTATCACTGTCTTTGTTCCTCTACTGTTCAGCGATTTGGAACGAAGATAACGTTTAATAAATGACCACTGTTTTCCATTAGTTTTTTATCAAGTTAGTCGTTGTGAAGGTATGAATGAGAAGCTTTATGAAAAAGGGAATTTGGAAGTTTATTACTTGACTCCAAACGCTAAAGAAAAAAAACGCAGCTAATTCCGTTTAACCAATAAAAAGAAACAATTCGTCAAGGTGCATCCATTTATTATTGTATAGCAACCAAAAACCTCTGTACAACTTCGGGCTCCAATAAACGAAAATAATTCGGCTCACAGCAAAATCTCACTCTGACACTCACTTCTCCATTCTTCAGATGCTCTCCCTTCTCCATTTTTTCTTCCATTTTTATTAGATTTCCCCTCTCAGTTAATCCCGTTTAACCAATAAAAACATAATTCGCTGGCTCACTATTTGTCGTTAAGGTGGATCCACTTATTGTTGTGCAGCAACCAGTGGATTTGTTACTTTGAGGTCGTGAGTTCAATCCTCACTAGAAAACTATGAAGCCAAAACTTATTTCCTTTTTCTATCTGCAAACCAGGCAAAGGCGGATCTTTTTACTGCGGGGATGAAGAAAGTCGGGGCCACCTTCACCGCTCGATTCTGGCTCAAGATCATCACTTCCGCCACACTTTAATTGCAGAATAGGTATTACCAGTTTAAGGGATCATTGCAGAATTGCGTGCATGCACGAGTGGCAACCAAGATCAAAATAACTATTATGAATTTTTATATTTAGGTAATGAGTTCGGCAACTTGGTTGAAAAGAATGTCTCAGAAACAAGTAAGTGTAAATGTTAGATGCATTTATTGTTAATACAGCATGCTTGGTGGGTATGTGTAACAGAGAACAAACACGCGTGTATGGTTCTATTGGGTCGCCATCTTGAGAAGTGGTTTCCCTATCTTTATTTGCCCGACAGTTACCTCTGAGGGGAATCTAAAGGAAGGTAACTACGTCATACTGTGACATCCCTCTTTTTACAGAAAGTGATGTCTACCTATGGGGTTAATCTTTTGGGGGCTTTACGGCACTCCAGACCTAGTGACTATGCCGGTTGGCGTATTGTTCTCGTTCAGTGTGTTTGGAGATGGTTGGTGTTGTGCTGAGGGGGTTTAGGTATTGGGGTTTGTGTATTGTTCACCTGACTAGAGTCTTCCATCAGGTGCCTACGGTTTCTGCGTAGGACTTGTCCGGTTGGGGTTTCTATGATGTAGGACCGCGGTTCAGTGCAGGCCTGTGTAACGACTGCTGGGGTCCATTTTCGGGTGTCCTGGTTCTGTACTCGAACCTGCTGACCTGTGCTTAGGCTGGAGAGATCCTTCGCATGCTTATCATGATGTGCCTTCTGCACGGATTTTCTCTGGTACAGGCGGTCCCTGATTTCATCTCTTCTGGCATTGTTGTTTGTGCATTTCGTAGGGAGATTGTTGATCAGCTTCCGACCACATAGTAGTTCTCCAGGGGATGGAATGACATCGTCTATGGGTGTTGATCGAACACACAACAGGCTCATGTCTATATCTCGGCTGCTTAGCACAACCTTTCTCATAGCTAGCTTGATTGTCTGAATGCATCGCTCAGCCATGCCATTCGACTCTGGGTGCCTGGAGGATGATGTCATGTGTTCGAAACCCCATTCCTTAGCAAATTCCTTGAAAAGACATGAGTTGTAGTGTGACCCGTTATCGCTGATGAGTCTTTCTGAGACTCATTGTTCCCCAAATATCTGTTTGGTCAGGTTGATGACTCCCTGATTGGAGAAATCCCCGACTCTGCGGATGAAGGGGTATTTTGAATAATAGTCCACAATAAGTAAATAGTTGTGCCCATTGAGGTTGAAAATATCAGTGGCTATGATTTGCCAAGGTCGCACTGGGATTTCATGTGGCATGAGAGTTTCGGCACCCTGGGACCTCTGGTGCTCTTGGCATAAGGCACAGTGTTGGACTATCTTATCGATGTCGCTGTTTATGCTACTCCAGAAAACGCAGCATTTAGCTCTCAGCTTGCATATTTCACTTCCCTGATGACCATAGTGAATTTTTTCGGGTATTTCCGCTTTCATTGTGTCGGGGATTAGTATCCGGTCACCTTTGAGTAGGACGCCGTCTTCAACAGGGAGTTAATCTCGATAGGACCAGTATGGTCTAATGTCTTTGTGTAATTCTCTGAGAGTCTCAGGCAAGCCTTGCAGAATTTTTTTCTTTCAGGCTGCATAATGTTGGGTCAGCATTTGTTTCTTGGCGGATCTGCGCTAATTTCTCGGTTGAGAACTGCACAAAGTCCACCTTCAAGTCTAAATCAATGACTTTTTTGTTCCTCTTGTTGGAAAGTTAGGATAATCCATACGCCAGCAACATCTCCTTACTTGGTCGATATTTTAGGACCATGTCGTATTCCTGCAGCCGCAATAGCATTCGCTGAAGCCGAGGGGTGCTGCTAGAATCTGTAGCAGACGCTACTACCGGCCAGGGGATATTTGTTGCGACTTCTTTTCTTCGTTTGTTTGCTCAGCCCTTCTGCGTCTCGGAGATAGAGAAAAGAGGTGATCCCGTGAAAGCACGAAGATTCCCGCCAACCAGATACCAACAGGTCAGCTTGACCACGCGTGATTTGACTCCCTATAAAACAAGTCACGCACTCTCTTTTTCGTCCGCTTTCGGGCCGAACGCACATAAAGGAAATCGTCGACCCCCCCACACCACCGGCTCGACCGAGGAGGTGGGGAGGCAAAAGTAAAAAAATAACGAACTATTCTGTCAAGCACACACACACATTACAATTGCCACAAAAATACATCAAACACGCTCGCATATACACATTCGTACAAACATGAACTTGAACAAACCGAACATTTCACTCGTACACGTTCGTACAAACGGAACTTTTCACTCCTTAAAAATATGAACTCTGTAACTGATAGCTTTGCAAAATGTCTTAGTTAAATTAATTGTTTTGTTTAATATAAATGTTTTACTCTTAATTATTGATTTTACAAAATACCATTCTTGTGTGTAGCTTTATTATTCCTTCGCTTTATTTCTAATATAATTTCAGATGTTATAATAATGGTTTCTTTCTTCTGTTTGTTTGTTTTATTCTGTTAATTTTATCCACACGTGGTCGGGCTACGTCGAAAAGTGGGAATGACATGCCGCTATAAAGGCATCTCTCCCACAACCTTTGGTCGGGGAATCCCACCCTTTGTCCAAGACCAACCCTCGGCCATAAATCTATTCTTTTGTGGAAAGACTAAGTATGTCAATCTTGAATAATACTCACACTTTTAATATTTTCTTAACTATAAGATATTTAATTACCTAATTTAAAAAAAGTAATTTATTCTTTTTTCACATGAAATGTAACCAAAATAATTCAATTTTCGATCAAACACGATAACATTTACGATTTATTTTGTCATATACTTTTTTACTAAAAAAAATTATAGTATTTTAAAACTTCCTTAAATATTATTTGTAAAAAAAACATCATGAACACTTAACAAAAATGGAACTTTTCATAACCACTGTTGGATTTTTCGTGGGTGTTAACGAAAACCGCTCTAAACAAAGGTCACGTTATCTAGGACAATTATCACAAAAAAAATTATAACAAGAGAGAAGGAATGGAAGAATACAAGATGTTCATAAAAGTTAAAACAAAGTTTTATTTACAAAAAAAAAGGTAGCTTGGACTGCTTTTTTTCCAAAGCTGGAATAAATAAATTATTCCTGGATAACGTACAAAAAATGAAAATACAACATCAGGATTTCTGAACATTAAAGTTAGATACAACAAAAATTGACACAATCTAAGCAAAGGAATAAATCCTTTTAAAACATAAACTTACTATAAAGTCAGTATTCTTACAAAATCAATCAAATAGTCTCTTTTTTTTCTTTACGCGAAAGTTACAATCAAAAGTAATAAAATTGACAAACAGTGCTTAATTCCGACATAATTTTCTTGGTAAAAATAACCTTTTTTTTATTTATCAAACGTCTGTCACAAAGTTCTTTTTTTCTCTCTTTTTCTTCAATAATTTTATTTTAGCAAATCCAACGTAAGATATACGTCACAAGAACAGTACAAATTTAAAATAAATATAATACTTGCTTTTTTCATCGTTTGTCCCAAATAGCATCACGCGCGATTATGAGGATTCAACTTTCGAAGTCATCTCTTTCAAATCGATCTGTGTTGCAAGTACGATCACTTTACGATTCTTAATCTCTGATTTAGAATCTTCTTAACACCAAAGTATTTCAGTTCACGGGAGCTAAGCTCTTCAACATAGGCAATTTCGTTCTCGGAATTATTTTTATCTCGTTCAAATTCTCCATAATTCTTCATTTCAAGTCTCTGACTTGAAACAACTTCCAAAGGATAATATTCTTGACCGAAGGAAAAATATTTCATACACAAAAGGCAATTCTTGCCAAGAGATATCCTATCTCTTAAATTTCTTCAAGTAGAAATTCTTCACAAAATTTAACGTCCACATGTGGACGGAGAAACAGTTTTTACAGGTGTTCACTGCCTGGCGTCCAAATCTGTTCTGATTAAACTGCGCGCCAATATCAATCGAGACAGAACTAATGCATCATTTCTAAAAATAGAAACCACGTGACACAAAATGGCTTCCCTAGCATAACTCCCACGCAAATAATCCATATGACCTTCAACCTACACGTAGGCAAAACTGACAGCCTTCAAACAAAGGGAAGTAACCGATGACTTACTTAGAAAATATATCGAAATTTCCACACTATCCCGACGAAGAAAAAAAAATGTACAATGTTATATACATGTCTCATGTACACATCAATACCACAAGTAGTCATTATCCCGTTCACTCACCTTCTTGCGAGTTCGAATGGGTTCAGAATTGGAAATCGAGGCATGATCTCCACCAGCAACATCCGGCTGGACCACATCAGGATCCTCGGAACCACAAGGCTCTTCGGGAACCTCCGAGGTCTGATGGGAATGAGTAACCGACAACTCCATCGGAAAAGGGTGTCTCAAAGAATGTTCCTGAGAGGAACCATCTGCCTTCTTAATCAGGGCAGATCTAATATGAGAATCATCACCTGGAGTCAAACCTATCACTCTACCCAAGGACCAATATGGGCGAGACTTGGCTGGGTTCTTAACAATAACCACATCGCCTACAGCGATGACATCACTAAAATCAGACTGATATAGATCGCCACTCAGCTCTCTCAAGCCGAGCAGGTATTCCTCATACCATAAAACCTTAAATCTCTGTAAGAGAAGATCTCTCTGTTTTAACTTCTCCAAAAGGTCACTCCTAGAAGGAGGAGAATTCTCAAGAAAACATTCTTCAGAATTTATAAAAATTGAATTATTACAATGCGGGCGAATAAACGCGTTTGGAGATATAATATCCAAACCATCATCTCCAGAACATCTATAAGTCAGAGGACGTGAGTTAATAGCATTCTGTATATCAGACAACACAGAAAGATGTTCGAAATAACCCAACTTCTGTCGTCTCACTAACTTGTAAAGACAAACCTTTACCGTCTTAACAAGACGCTCCCAAACACTGCTGAACCAAGCAGAATATAAAGGTATCGTCTGGTGCTTGATGTCAAATGTACAAAATTTCTCCTCGAACTCGTCAGACACAAGCACTTGCTTAATCAAACTGCATCCAGCAACGAATGATCTAGCATTATCTGAGTATATATGGGAAGGCACCCCATAAATGTTAAAAAATCTAACCAATGATAATATCACTGAGTGAGTAGACATGTCACTCACTAACTCCAAATGGACCGCCCTCACATTGAAGCATGTAAAAAGCAATATATACATTTTTTGCGGTCCCCTTTCATCCTCAACCCACAAGTGACCAGTAAAGTCTATCCCTGTATGGTTGAAGGGCTTCACAAAATTAACTCTGTGTTTAGGTAAATTGGTAACCTTGGGGTATTTGAAAGACACATCATTGTATCATTTACACAAAGCACAGACAGAAATAACCGACTTCACCGCCTGCCTGGATTTATGTATCCAGAAACCTGACAAACGGAGTTTGCTGAGGGTAGCTGCAATACCCAAATGTTTACACTTGAAATGACAGTCCATAATAATCAAATCAGTTATATGACTGCCTCGAGGTAACAAAATCGGATGTAAAATTTCCGGAGGGTAAAGGCTGGATTTACCAATCCTTCCCCCAGACCTTATCAAACTTTTATCATCCAGGTAAAGATCCAACTTCGCCACCAACGGAGGAATCTCACGGTTCTGTTCTGGCCTGGTTCTGTCATGGATTTCCGCAATTTCAATACAAACTTAAACACGTAGGACAAAACTCTCATGAGTTTTCCCAAGAAAGAAAATCTCTTAAAATCCACTACCGGTGACAATTCCTGAATCACAGGAGACACAGAGATGGCATTAGTCAGCACTAACCTCTGACTGTCAGAACTCAAACAGTTCAAATCATACACTGGCCAGGTAAAATTCTCACCGACCAACCACTGCGGCCCCGATAACCAAAAGGGCAATAGAGATTTGAATTTCGCCAAGGAAATACCCCTGGTGATCAGGTCGGCAGGGTTGTCAGAAGTGTTCACATACTTGAACATTACTTCCAAACCTTGTTCACACAATTTATCCACTCCCACTCGAATATCTTTTAACCTATTTCGGACAAATACACTCTTTGTCACAACTGTCTCGGACAGAATCCAGGACAACACGACCTGTGCGTCCACCGCAACCACTAATTTCTTGACCACATCCTTTTGAAACACCTTCAAAAGATTAGGGATACATTTCATCGCCAAAAAGACGGACAACAACTCAAGTGACGGCAAAGTTCTCTTTGTCAAAGGAGCCACTTTAGCCTTGGAAAATATTAATTTAGCAGCCCCATACTGGAAAATGTAAGCCGCAAAGCCAAAGGCTTGTTGTGAAGCATCACAAAAAATCACCAACGTGGCAGGCGCAGAGGAATCAACAGCACATCTGGGGACCCTCACACCATGCAGATTCATCAACTCAGGAAACAATTTGTTCCAAGTGAGCTGCAAACTCTCCGGTATCTTCTGATCCCATGACACCTGAGTTTTCCATATCTCACTGAGTATTACCCTTCCCTTGATAGTTACAGGTAAAACAAGCCCCAAAGGGTCGAATATGGAAGAGTTCTGCGATAGGATGCCCCTTTTTGTATCAGCCGGCACATCTAAAGAACCGGCCGCCACATGCAGATTATCCTGCACGGGATCATACTCACAACCCAACACCCTCTCCAGAGGAGAATCATGGGTGACAAAACTTTTGTCAGCTTTCATTCGAGTGGTCAAAACATCACTATTGGAATTACAAGACCTTAATGAAAAATTACCATCCTGCATGATACTCCTTGCATTCAGGTATAGGTCCAACAAAGTTTTCTGTGAATTGTGAGTTTTTATAAGATTATCCACATAAAAATTTTCCATAAGCATATCCCTACATAAACTATGAGGGTATTTTTCAACATGATGTCTAATGACGAAGTTGAGAATAAATGGGCTGGCCACAAACCCAAAAATCAATGTTTTGTAACGATAACATACCAGTTTATAATTCAATTTTACAAAAAAGCAAAACCGAATCTTATTCTTTCGGTTTTCAACCGAATCATGAGAAAAGCTTTACGGACGTCTGCCAACAGGACATAACGATCCATTCGAAATTTCAACAGTAATTCTAGCATATCCGTGAAAAGGTTAATTCCCGGATAGCCACAATCATTTAGAGAGGGATGTCCACCTGTTCGCAACGAACAGTTGAACACCGGCCTTATCTTTGTGGTACTCTGACCATTAGCCTTAATAACCGGACGGTGAGAGAATCCAAGTATAATGAGTGAAATCCTCTGGATTCACTTCCACTCTCTCAATAATGTCCTCCCTTTCCTGCTCTAAGAAAACCTGGCAGTAGTCCTCATATAGACCCTGCCTCGTCAAACGAGTGACAACCTTATCAAGTACGTTCAACGACACTTGATGGTTGGAAGGAACAGAAGGCAACTTTCCCTCGTCCCATGGCAAACTAACATAGTAGCAACTGTCTCGGTACGAGATCGAATTGCGAAAGGAATCAATTTTATTCTTGTCATAATCACGTACAGAGTCCTCAGTAACTCCTATCGTTTCCAAACTAAAGAGCTTGTTCACGGCTCTTTCCAAAGAAGAATCAACAAAACTATCGAAAGGGTCGAAGTATTCAGACTTCGGCTCAAGCACAAAATAAACATGTGTCATAAGACACCGTGAGTGTTCGGACACAACTTGGCTGTAATTCGCGCCAACAACGGAGGTATCCGTTTTCTTCACAACAGGACTCACAAAATTGGACATATCTCCAAAAGGCACAATTCCTTGAGGAAACTCAAAAACAGACCCATTCATGAAGGGAGACAACTTCATGGGTCCCAAATACATCAGTAGGTCAACACCTACCAAACCATGTACAGTAATACAATCATTTTTAACATTTGAAAAGTCGGCAGCCAATTTCCCCCACCCGCAATAATACTTTCAATAGCAGTAGACAGACCCCTGACGTGAAACTGAAGGTCCAAGCCTTCGTCCACCAAAAAGGGTATAACACACTCAGAGTTCGGCACTTTGACCCGCAACTCGAGTTCATTTAGGCTCCTTCTGGCCGTTCCGAGAAAATTTTTAATAAAGAAGTCCCTTCTCCTTACAGACACAGAACGGCAATTCAATAGGTCCAGAACTCCATCAGACAAATAGGAGCGCTGGCTTCCTGAATCCAACAGACAATTAAAAGATTTTACAACTCCATTATTGACCACGTCAATTTTAATTATAGGCAGGAGAAGATTCACTTCTCCCACCTGAAGACAGGGGTTAGTATCCAGACGAGACTTGTCAAAGTCAGGGCATAACGCACCTGCATGCTCGCAACTTTTACATTTCCAACAGGGGCGGAGACGACCACTTTTACCGGGGCAAGCCTCGGCGTTATGGAACGGGCTAGTACAACGGGTGCACAACTTAGCCAATTGGCATCGTTGTAACCTATCCCTTAGAGAGGGATACTTCCTGCAATAGTACGCAATATGGCAGTCACTACTGCAAAGGGAGCACCTATGTCAACTGGGTTTAGTTTTTTAAAAAAAGTTCTCCAAAGTGGAGGGCTTCTTAACAGCACTAGCGGGCCTGAATCTAAAGGAACTAGACGAACGCGGTTTGGCGACGGGCTTTACAGTTTTAACTATCCTGAGTTTGACGATGTCTAACGTGCGCAACACCTCAGAATAATTATCTAATATATCTCCCAGAGATGGGTAATTACAATTGACGGTATGAATCAGTTTCCGTCTCACAGAAAGAGGAAGTTTTTCAAAAATAATGCTACTTAGCAACCGATTGCCGGGGGCCTCCTCCTCTAGAAAATCCATACCAAAGGAGTTTTTCAGCTCGTATATTTGAGCTTTCACCTTAGTTAGAAAGCTCTTCACCAAGTTAGTATCAGAATCCCCAAGAGGTTTAGCACTATGGAGATCCCTAAAAATAGAGTTTACAATAAACCTTTTATCTAAAAATTCTCTATCTAGGATCTCTATCGCTGCCTCAAAGTTGGCATCCGAAATGGAAAGATGTCCCACTATTCGGTGGGCATAGCCCCTGAGGTGATTTTTCAGAATGATCAACCTCGTGGACTCACTAGGTATATTTGACACGCAATTTTCGAACTCCTTCGAGAAGTTGAGATACGCTAATTTGTCGCGTTCCAAACTCATGGGGTCGAAAATAGGACAGATGAGTTTAGGTGTCACACTACAAAGTGACGCTTTAGACTTCTCCCCTTCCCTATTGGGTGGGGAGCCCTCATCCCTCCACATGCTCTCTAATTCGCTGAAACGTCGATCCACATGGATACGATATAACGTTTCGCTCCGACAGTTCTCCGACATCTCTTCGCGAGACTCACTCTCAATATAGGCACTTGTGATCTGCTCATTGAGTGAATCAATGGACACAAAGAGTTCCGTAACCCTAACCTTCTGGGAAGAAACAAATTCCCGGTTCTCCCCCTCGCCACCTCCAAGAACATCAATAATAGTATCAACTTTGATTTTTACACTATCTCGCCTTTCTACAAGGAGATTAACAGTGGGGGTAGACGCCATTATGGCGAAAATACAATATGGCGATCAGGTGTGAGCTAAACTAAAAGAGGCGCCAATCGTCTTCTTAATGGCGGGAAAATGACAACGTAAAATTATCTAAGTAAGATTCCTACAAAAAAAATGGGAAAAGGCTGTACCATAGTTAACCAAATTCGTTCAAATGTAAGTCTAACAATTCCACTTGTCAGTCAAAGCAAAATTTCAAGAGAAAAATAATTACACAAAAATCATTCAATATCTAACATTCAACAGTTTCAAAAAATGGCGACTTAGAATACGCGGGAAATTTACAAAAATCACTCCACGTGGCGAACAAAAATGGCGTTCAGACTTTCAAACATGCAATTTTCACATAAAATACATAAAAAGAAAAAGGAAAATAAACAGTCAGCTTAAAACAGTATTAAAACCTGAACATCTTGTATTTGACTATGTTTAATTGTAGTCATAGGCCGCCGAATCCCGAGCATCACGTCTGATACACGCAATTAGGCGCCAAAAGCAGAAAGGAGATTATCACTTGAAGTAAGTTCCCTCCAGTGATTTGGGTACCAAAAAACAGCAATAGAAGAAAATCAATTTAAATCTAAACTAGTAGCACATTTTCGAGTATTTTTTCCAATACGCGAAATATGGAACAAGAAGTCGAATGCTTTTAATAAAAGAAAAATAGATATAAAAAGCAGAATGCTTTTAATAGAACAAAATTAATTTTAAAAAGTAGAATGCTTTTAATAGGAGAAAAATAGATATTATTCCCGCATATCGCCTGAGGTTTTTCCACCCAAACGAATATGGAACAAAAAAGCAGAATGCTTTTAATAAATCAGATATTATCCAGCACATCGTTCTCAATACGTTCATTGTAAAACGAAAATGGGATAAAAAAGAAGAATGCTTTTAATAGAAAAAATAGACATTATCCCAGCACATCGCCTGAAGTTTGTCCACCCAGACGAATCTAGGACAAAAAAGCAGAATGCTTCTAACAACCAAAAAAGCAGAATGTCGGATTTTTCGTGGGTGTTAACGAAAACCGCTCTAAACAAAGGTCACGTTATCTAGGACAATTATCACAAAAAAACTATAACAAGAGAGAACGAAATGGAAGAATACAAGATGTTCATAAAAGTTAAAACAAAGTTTTATTTACAAAAAAAAAGGTAGCTTGGACTGCTTTTTTCCAAAGCTGGAATAAATAAATTATTCCTGGATAACGTACAAAAAATGAAAATACAACATCAGGATTTCTGAACATTAAAGTTAGATACAACAAAAATTGACACAATCTAAGCAAAGGAATAAATCCTTTTAAAACATAAACTTACTATAAAGTCAGTATTCTTACAAAATCAATCAAATAGTCTCTTTTTTTTCTTTACGCGAAAGTTACAATCAAAAGTAATAAAATTGACAAACAGTGCTTAATTCCGACATAATTTTCTTGGTAAAAATAACCTTTTTTTTATTTATCAAACGTCTGTCACAAAGTTCTTTTTTTCTCTCTTTTTCTTCAATAATTTTATTTTAGCAAATCCAACGTAAGATATACGTCACAAGAACAGTACAAATTTAAAATAAATATAATACTTGCTTTTTTCATCGTTTGTCCCAAATAGCATCACGCGCGATTATGAGGATCCAACTTTCGAAGTCATCTCTTTCAAATCGATCTGTGTTGCAAGTACGATCACTTTACGATTCTTAATCTCTGATTTAGAATCTTCTTAACACCAAAGTATTTCAGTTCACGGGAGCTAAGCTCTTCAACATAGGCAATTTCGTTCTCGGAATTATTTTTATCTCGTTCAAATTCTCCATAATTCTTCATTTCAAGTCTCTGACTTGAAACAACTTCCAAAGGATAATATTCTTGACCGAAGGAAAAATATTTCATACACAAAAGGCAATTCTTGCCAAGAGATATCCTATCTCTTAAATTTCTTCAAGTAGAAATTCTTCACAAAATTTAACGTCCACATGTGGACGGAGAAACAGTTTTTACAGGTGTTCACTGCCTGGCGTCCAAATCTGTTCTGATTAAACTGCGCGCCAATATCAATCGAGACAGAACTAATGCATCATTTCTAAAAATAGAAACCACGTGACACAAAATGGCTTCCCTAGCATAACTCCCACGCAAATAATCCATATGACCTTCAACCTGCACGTAGGCAAAACTGACAGCCTTCAAACAAAGGGAAGTAACCGATGACTTACTTAGAAAATATATCGAAATTTCCACACCACTTCTTGCTGGCATCAAGCGCAATAAAGGATTTGCCACGTGACTAAAATTAACCAATCAATCACAACCATTTAAAAATAACGAGATTCGTCTGCATATGTTCATATTTAAAAATTACAGTTCGGTGCTTATTTTATACACCCCCCACCAGAATACAATATTTTTCTCTCATGTTTATTTACATGCTAAAAAAATAAAAAAAACGAAAAGTAAAACATCTTTTAAATGGAGTTTACAAAATTAAATTATTTTGTTAACTCGATTTAAAAGATGCTTTACTTTTCGTTTTTTTTTAATTTTTTACTTTTAAAACTAGAATTAATTTTAGACTATAGTATCTTATATACTATACTTAATGTTTTCTCTGTACACCTGCAGCTTACGGACTATGCTGAAATAATTGCGTTATTATTTAAAAACTTGTTCGTAGAAGGAAAAATCTTTCTAGACTGCGTCAATTTTTATGTTTGTCTCAATCCGAAGCGGCTCTAATTGTGGAGAGATGGATTTCCCCAATTAAAAACTGACATTTTGTCTAACTCCGCCTTCTATTTCAATACTAGATAATTGATTTAAGGCATTTCCTACTCTTTTTAACACGATTTTTCGACTGTTAACTATTCAGCACTGTTACCATTGACGTTTACTTGCGTCCCACGATTTTTCGACTGTTAACTATTCAGCACTGTTACCATTGACGTTTACTTGCGTCCCACGATTTTTCGACTGTTAACTATTCAGCACTGTTACCATTGACGTTTACTTGCGTCCCACGATTTTTCGACTGTTAACTATTCAGCACTGTTACCATTGACGTTTACTTGCGTCCCACGATTTTTCGACTGTTAACTATTCAGCACTGTTACCATTGACGTTTACTTGCGTCCCACGCAGGCAGAGTTAGACACAAGGTCGGTTTTTAATGTGAGAAAAAAATCTACTTCCCGAAATAGAGATACTTGGGATTGGGATAAAAATTAAAATTACCGCAGTTTAGAAGGATTTCTCCTTCATTAACCGAGAAAAGATTAAGTATAGTATAACATACACTACACTTTAACGTTACTTCTATTTTGTAAAGTCACAAATCACATAAGACATTATATAATATGCTACAGTTTACTGATAAACACTATTTGCCTCTTTATAAATTAATAACCGGAAGCCACGTTTAAGGAACAATCTTCTCTTTAACAAATTTAATTAATCGCCGACACTAATAGCGAAACGTAATGTATTCCAGAATATATACGTATATCAACCCATAGAAATTTACGTGACTAAACTAGGATTTACTAAACACACGTGAGTAAAGTAGGATATACTAAAAAAATACTAATACTTTGTTTCTTTATTTGAGACTGCTTCGACACTGAGTTAGAGGTCAGAACGGCTTCGATGACCTCGATCCTATCACTGGTCAAGTTCGGAATACATTTAGGGATACATATAGTGCAAATAGACTACTACATGATGCTACTTACTGGGACGCTACTTTACAAGAAATATTTACATCTTAATATTTTTAAACGTTTCTTTGCCATCATGTTAAGTACATATGCAGTGTCTCATCTAAAACGACTTTGGCATACCAACCCCATGAGCAAGCATGATATTGTACACCTAAAAAAAGAGCAGACTTCTAACAAACGCTTTCTATTGTTCTACCTGTTTGCATTAAATTGTCATATTTGTGAAAGTCTGGAACATTATCTAAAAAAAACACGTGTGCATCTCAATACTAACCATGTGTTATTACTTCATGTATTGCATTACTTTTTTCACCATTTGTTTTAGATTAACATTGTGAAGTCTGTGTTCGCGCTAGTCATTCATAAGCACTAAATAAGTCAATAGTTATAAGTTTGGCACGGGGCAGTTAGTATTGAATAAAAGTTATTTTCATTTTTTAAAATTTTCTAAGCTGTTTTGAAAGCTACTATTCATTATCCACAGCCTGACATTTCGGCATGTCTCTCCTGCACAAAAGTGCATGGTGTCCTTTTCAATCTAACGAAGGTCGTTAATGAGTTTATACTTTTTCATTAATTGTGTATTTCAATCACCCTAAAATGAAGTTATATCTATAGAAAGTCATTTTAAAATCAGATAGTTTATTTAAAGATTAAATTATCGAACTGGAAAAATACTCATATTTATCTTAAGAAATTAGTAAACAAAATCCGTTGTTTTCAGCGGGGGTCTGTTTATGCACAAAAATTAGCATTGTAAGTGAAGTTTTCAATATCTACAAATGATCAAAAGCGAAATAAAATAATTTTATTGGTCATCATTATTTTTTTAAAAAGTTTTCTTAGTAGCTAGTTAGTTCTTAGGTCTAGTTTTCCAATAAAAATACTGTACTTTTAAAAAATAAATTTTACAACATTGATAAAAGTTTTTATAACATTTTTTTCACCCTTTGTTCTGTTCACTACACTGCACAATCGCAAAAAATAGTTTTGGAAGTCGCCAGTAGATAGACAATTTTAAATGAATAAACATTTAATTCAAAAACTAAAAGAAACATTGATTATAAATAATATATGTGTCATTTTAGAGGATGTCAATGGATTGAATAGAAACATAACGACAGAGATCAGGTTCTGTAAAATGGCGTCCTTTATTTACATCCGGCAAAAAACATGAGTGCCCCGGTAAAGGGGCGTAACTCCAGACGGTGAAACTCTTATTCAGTCGCTCATGCAACATCTTCCCTTTTCTCAATAAATAAAAAACAGAAGATAAAGACAGACAAAAAAAACAAAACAAAAAGTCTGATAAGAATTAAAAACAGAGTCTACAAAACACAGTGATCTAGGCATTCATTGGGCTGACTACCCTCCTACCTAACAGGGATTATTCTTCCCTTTCACTTATGTTGTGAAATCCTTGAATCTCATAGGATCTCTTATTATCCTTCCCGACCGTGTTGTCCGCAACCTTTCCGGACTTGGTTTTGTTGGGAATGGGGTCGGGTTGAGGTTTTCTCTTATTTCACCTTCATATTGAGGTGGTTCTGAGTTACATATCTCTTCTGTACTCTGCCCTGTATTCTTGGGTAACTCGCTCTGCACTTCATATGGCTGTTGTATTACTGATGTGAGTGGGGGTGTCTCTGCAGTTTTCTTCAAATCTACTCGATTCCGTCTATATAAGTCCCCACCCACTTTTACATGGTATGATCGCTCATCCAGTCTCTCCCATACAACAGCTTTCCTCCACTCTTTTTGACCATTTATGTGTGGTTTCATCCGTACTACATCTCCAGGATACAATGGTTTAAGTGGTTTTACTTTGTGGTTGAAAGAACGTTCTTGCCTCCTGCAGTCTTGCTTCACTGATTTCCTCAGATTTTGGGGCAATGCTGGCTTGAGTAAATCCTCCCTAGTTGGGAGAAGTGTTTTTGTTCTTCTTGACATCAGCTTCTGAGCTGGTGATAAGAGACCTTTGGCTGGCGTATTCCTGTGATCCAACATTGCTAGGTATGGATCAGCCTTATCGTCCATCGCTTTCCGGAAAAGGTTCTTTGCCATCTTTATCGCAGATTCCACTTTGCCATTTGCCTTGCTATTGTATGGACTGACAGGTGTATGTGTAAAACACCACTTTTGTTGTCTAAATACGTTTTCTTCTTAGCGTAAAGAATATACTGAAAAACACTAACGTGGACTGAACACAAATGCTGATGACGAGAATACTGTTTGTTAAAGATCTGAATTCAAACAGCCAACGTATTCATACAAGTTACATGCTCCCATACATTGGTCATTGCCAAAAGGAATGTCATAAATGGTAGTCAGCACTAACAAATAAAACACCTATTTACAATCACAAATTATGAAATCGCTGATGAATAGCAGAAATGGTACAAGTTAAATAAATGTTACAATGAGTTTATCAAAATCATAGATACAATACACAAAAGGAAACCGTTAAGATGTTTGTAAATTAAAAAGAAAATTATATCTATGATAGACTTACCACTTCCTAAATCAAGAGGTAAGAATCACAGCCAGAACGTAGACACTTATCAAACATAACCTGTTTTAACGCCTTCTAGAGTTTTTCAGCTGTTAGGATCCATTCCCTCCCAGCCTATTCGCCTGAAGACGAGTAAAGTCAACCAAAAAGCCATGGAACTGAGCTGTAGACAGCGGATGCTCTGGTGAAAATGAGAAAATGCTTTTAAGAATCACGAGCCGCCTTTGCAATTATATGTCACTGACGAGGTGTCGATATGTAGCACGTCAACCTTCCTTTGTATGTAATAAACCGCTTTTTTTCCCTAACTCTAATTGAACACACCTGATACTTTTTGGTAGCAAAAAAAGACCAGTTCAGCCTTAACTGTCTTGACAATACTACTATTACCCACTCTCTGTTTTGGGAAGTTTAGTAACGTTTAGCTGTTCTATATTTCATGTTGTATAATCAGCAATAAAGAATCTAATTAACTTCTTAAAGTGGCCCCTCTACTTATTCATAAACCACTACCCCGTCACCTCATGCTTCATGGTTTGTAATACATGTTTCATGAAGTGCTTCATTTCTAACAAAGATGTGTTAACTTTTCAGTAACTAACCGTTCTAGTTTTAGGGAAACGTACACCCTTTTGTTGAATTCCATTTTAACTTCTATCAAATCTAATTTAAACCGAAGCTGATATTTAAAGAATAATATCAGATCCTGATCAGAAAATGATTAACCCATTGCAATGTCTTGGTATCTCTTTCACACGACCATTAAAGCTATGGCCAGGATCTCTCTTTCAGTCTTGTTCGATCAATTTCCAAAATACCACCTGTCACCGGTTCAATAGTATCCGTGCTAAAATCGTTAACTGTGTTTTGCATGCCTCCACCGCCTTTTTACTAATGTGATTAAACCCTTAGTAACTTGACCATAGTTATATTCCAGATCAAATCAGTGATTGAATCCATCTGTCAAAAGTGGTATAAACATGTGCGGCAGTCTAAAGAACAATTTGTAGGGCTGACCATCATGCCATTGTTATATGGTTTAATTGACCTTCTTAAACGTAGCCAAGACCTCTCACTCTGTAACCTAGCTATCACAAGTAGCCGCTTTAACCGTGTCAATAAGAGAAGAGACAGACAAATAACACAGAGTTCGGTCAGTTGAGTAAAGCAATCTTTTAAATGCTTCCAAAATTCCTTTCGAATCCTATGAGGTAATACTGAGGTAAATATCCGTGATTTTTACTTTCTGCATATATCCATACAAACCACGACAGATCATTTCCTTATGCACATCTGTATTTAAGTTCACAGCTATCTTAGATACTTTCTTTAAGCGATGCTAACATACAATACCGTAACAATGCTCATCAGTATCGCGTTTCAGGATCCCCAGTTTTATAGTTAGGAAATGTTCTTTTGTCGGCTTTGTCTAGTGTGAGGTGGTGGCAATATCTGATGATGAAACGTCTTGTAATTTTGTAATGAATTTAATTGAACTTCTTTTCAACAACACCGCGACAAACACCTACAAATATCAACTCTAATGTTCTCTCACAGCTGGCAAAAATTTAACTGCCGCTTCTAGTTTAGCCCTTCCATTTATCTCAGCTGATCCCACAGTATGCTAATTAGTTGCAACAAAAGCCGGGATCTGTGAAGAGAATCTTCTCCACTCTGGCGGATTTTACAGTCCCGACATGTAAAGCATCACATTCCAGTTTCAGCTGGTCTGTGTTGTTCTTTATTGTCAGTTTTAGAACTATTCAACCAATATTGATAATCGCACCCACTAGAGGCCGCTGAAAAAGGGTTTTAAATTTAAACCGTAAGTTCTGTATCTGAAGCTAGCTTACGCTAGGCCATAATTAAGTTATAACCCGATTGTACTAACCATTGAAACTTAAGACATGATATAAAATCTATATTGACTCTTCTAACTAGCATATTATCCAAGTAAATAGTTGAACAGTAAGGCATAATTTAACATTACCAGCCCTCGGAGATCGAACCAAAATCTCTCGACAAGATTGCATCTAGCAACCTGGCCACGACAGACTGCTTTTACACTGATATAACCTTTACACCAGGGATTCTCATATGCTTAGAGGACATCAAAGTCTCCACTTAAACTTTGACAACATTCAGACGAAACGTAATAGGTCTCCTTAATCGCAGCAACATCTAATTTAAGTGATCCCTGCGAACGCAAACAGTACTATTTTGATACTGTACTTTGCAGTATGTATGAAACGGCGGCTCACCGGCCAAGATCATAAAGTTCGGATACTTTTTATCTTAAGACTTTTATAAAACAAAGATAATATTTTTGAAATGGACTATTGAAGATACGGCGTGTTTCTAGTCTAACTAATGTTTAGATATGGCATGCAGGTTTAGTATGATCTCTTTGTAAATCAGGTTGAGGATCAATATTCAAAGCATGTTTTTTGTTTGAAAAAAAAAACCTCGGGTTAGTTAAAGTAGAGGGACCACTAGCACTAATTCCTGGTCGAAAATGAAAACGATGGAGAGGGAAGGAAGCGAACTAAAAACTATAATAACAATGAATAAAATAGTAAATATGAAGAGTAGATACAGCCTCATCTTATCCCTGCTATAGTAATAAATAAATGCTCTGCTGAACTCTCCATGCTCTATAAAAAATTTCTTGCTGAATCTTGCTTATCTGATAGCTGAAAAATTGCTTCTCTGATACCAGTTTTCAAAAACTCTGGGATAGAACTAACACTCAAAATTATAACCCCATAAGTGTTCTCTCGCCCCACGGCTAAAATCATTGAATCCTTAGTTCCGATTGTACGAGTGGGTGTATTTGCTGATGACACCATGCTCTATTCTAGACATCTGTGTAAACCGAACACGCACATATCCAAAGCAATGACTGAATCCTTAGAAAATTAAACTGAGTTTGAAGAAGAATCAGGGCATAAATGGTTCATTACACTCTCGCTCATTAAAATATGTCGGTACACATGACATTGTAGTTAGATTGTAAATTAAAAAAAAAACTTTTCATAAAAAATAGTAAACAATTAATTTTTACATCGACATCACATGATAAAATTTTTTAATTATAAAATCCCAACTTCATATTTTTTTTAGCCCGGTGTCTTTTATAATTACAGAAATGATGGAGATTATCCTAATATTCCAATTTCTTTTACTGACGTACATAAGTATTTAATTATCTCCTTCTCAGCTGTGTTGAAGCCAGCATCATTAGGGACACTAACTTCAACTAGGATTACGAATCTCTCACTTTTATGTTAGGTTTAACAGCTCTGTTTTCTAGGTATATAGCTCTAGGGATTGCATAGTCATAGTAGATGGTGTATGACTTATTGCCAACAGTTCTGTCTGCTACACTGGATATTCATTCTCTTGAAGTTGGTCTAGTGAAGATATTTACACACTCCATTGTGTTGACTTGTATGGTAGCCGTCTCCAGCAGAAACTTACTCACACTCTTGACTTGTGTATGGCAGAACCTGCACTTGTTTTGCTTGCTGAGACAAGCATTGGTCATCAGGTATTTATCTTGAGCAACAATTATCATTTTCTGATCGTAGTGGAGCGATTCTTTTGAGGCAGTCTACAGAGCCTTGCTTATCTATATATTCCTGGGATAGATCTTCCGGAAAATATTTCGCATTTTTTTTTGGTTAGCCCATTCTTCAAGTTATCTACTATCGAAGGTATTGTTGTATTATTGGTGTCTCCTTTAGGCTATTTCGGTGGCATGCTGGTTTGGTGTTTCTGTTTCATTTGTGAGACTATCTTGTCTTAAATATTTGGCCAGTTTTGTTGCTTTATTAGCTTTTGTTTCTTGATGTTGATGTACCATACTTGGTTTGGATCTCGAGAGCTCATCAGATATTGATCAGTGCTCTCAATAGTGTTCCAATGTTTATGGTCAATAAAGCCAAAACTGTATGTTACCATGTGCATGGCAAGTTTGTGAATGACAGTAATTTTGTTTTTGTCTGTAAGTTGTTTTGGATGTTTCTCTTATCTTGAATAATTTTCTTCTTTTTTACCGTTCCTCTATTCTAGATCGTTAATGTCAGTCTCTTCACTATGTTATTTGCATGGATGTTCAGCTCTTAAAGAGCAGTTTGCCCATTCATTCAGACCAAACTTCAATATATTTAGCGAATGTATGTACAATCTGAAAGAGTTGTTTTAAGTCAGTGTCAGCTTGAGATCATCCATGAAGAGGTGGTTGACTCTTTTGTTTTACTCTTGTTGGTGGACATGGCTCAGGTTATAGGCACTCCGGCAATTATTCAGTTTACTGGGCGGATCTATCGTCATGCAAATCAGTAAAGGACATAAGCTGTCTCCTTTATATCAGGTATTGTAATTTTTCCTATATTGTGGCTTAATGATAAGGTTGTTCCCATATCTTTATATGAAAAGTCATGTTTTTTTTTACAGGTTGAATTTGTAAAATTAAAAGCATCTAAGTCGCCACACATACTATCATATGCCTTTTGGTAATTTATTCATACCATGCTTAGGTTTCTATGCCTCTTTCTACGATCTTCAAGAATAGTCTTGTTAATCAACTAGTCATTGGTGCCAAAACCTTTCCTCCTGCACCTTGCTCTTTCTCTTTTAAGGTGTTCATAGATGCAGTCGGCAACCAGGCCAGTGAAGAAATTGTAGATGAGAAAGCAGATTTGTCTGTATTTATTATCTCGTTCTGTCTCTTTTTGGGGTATGAGGGTTGTTAAGCCGTTTACTAGCCATACTGGTGTGGGTTCCACACCCCTTAAATCTATAGTTGTTATGAAGTGCTATTAGTTGCTTCGATAATAAATTGGGAAGGTTGTTTATGCCAGTGTTTTGTAATTTGAAAATGTTCCAATTGTCTTTTTAGTATAGCAGGTGTAATACCTGGCTCTGGCCTTTTAGGCTTAATCTGATTACTTTGAACTGTATTCAAAATCCACTGGGCTTTTTCATTACATGGTCTGTCATTCTCATAAAAAACATCCAGTCGTCTTCTAGCGTTTGTTTTCCGTGTAGCTTTTCTACAGCTATTGCTTCTCTTATATTGAATTTATTTTCGACTTTTGTTTTGTTTTTATTACCAGCTGCGTCACAATGTTTTAATTTCCTCTATATTTATCTTATATTTATCTTATATTTATCTTATATTCATCTTATATTCATCTTATATTTATCTTATATTTATCTTATATTTATCTTATATTTAGAACCGAGCCTGCAGAGGGCGTTATTCAGCCGACCATGTACTGTGAGGGATCCAAGAACAATTCCTTTCTGCAGAGGTTAAGTTGCTTTTGCTACTTCAGTTTTCAAGGTAGTTGTTATTTGGGCACCATTGTTTTGGAATTGAAGGAGTGTTTTTCTAACAATGTATAGTCCTGCAGTATATGTAACCTGGTTCAGTTCTTTGCAGGATGTTTTAACTGGCACAATTCTTTAGAAGCGTTTCTTGTTCTTTCCTAATATTTTCTGAGGTTTGTAATTTAGGCAATTGTGGTCTTTTATCTAGCCTCATAATTAGAGCTATCTCAATGGTTTTACCAAGTTCTTTCTCAAGGACCAACTGTTTATCATCTGGCTCTGGCAATTCCAGAGTTTATAGTGATGGTTCTGGTGAAGACGTTGTCAGTAGCCCAGGTGATGTTGGTAAGAATGAAGAACTAGTGTTCAGTAAGTAGCTACCTGGTGATTATAAATAAACTGCTAATGGCGGCAGATGTGTCAGGGAGCTACCCAACAAAGGGGATCCTCATGGTGAAGGGGATCCATGACAGGTCTAAACTTTCCGCCTGAATCCAGGAGCGAATAGTGATTCGACTATGGCTGTATTAGTGGTGTCATGTGTCGAACTATGATGATTGTATACTGTTATACCTTTGGCAGATTATTTTTCTTTGAGGCACATGTTTGCTTCCTGGATAGAAATAGAGGAATATTTCCCTCCTGTTTTGGTTTTGTATGTTTCGCTTGAGCATATTCTGTGGTCCATAACAGTATCTACTTTTGCTCTTCTCTTTTATCTGGCAGAATAGAGAAGTAGTCCATCGCTGTCTCGTTTGGGGTTACACTTTTAGTAATGGTATTTTTATCTGATGTTATATATAAGCACACCTGGGAAACATGGAATCGTAGCGGATTATTATTATAAATGGTATCTTATTGTTTTATCTAAGGAGGTGCCTCTTAACAACCCAGGGACATGTTTGATAGACTGAGATGGCGCACCAATTTTTTAATAATATGGGAAGTATCCTTATGTCAGGGTGGCCTAACAAACCCTTGTACAGAGATCGAAGACATCCAAAAATGGTTTATATTAGGTATTCAATTCTGTCCTGTATGTGTTTGCATGTGTTTTAGCATACTAGATTTCTGTGTAAAAGAAGAGCCACATACTTCACAAGAATATGGTTTCTCTCCTGTATGTGTTCGCATGTGCCTTACTATAGTCGATTTATCTGATGAAGAATAGCCACATATTTCACAGGAATATGGTTTTTCGCCTGTGTGCGTTCGCATGTGCCTTAACATACTGGATTTATGTGTAAAAGAAGAGTTACATACTTCACAAGAATATAGTTTCTCTCCCGTATGTGTAAGCATATGACTCAACATCTGGTGTTTCATTGTAAAACAAGAACCACACACTTCACAAGATGATAATTTCTCACCTGTGTGTGTTCGCATATGATTCAACATATTAGATTTGTCTGAAGAAGAAAAAGAACATATTTCACAGGAATATGGTTTCTCTCCGGTATGTGTTCGCATGTGCCTCAGCATATTTGATTTATGTGTAAAAGAATAGCCACATACTTCACAACAATATGGTTTCTCTCCCGTATGGGTTTGCATGTGCCTTAACATAGTGAATTTATCTGTAAACGAAGAGTCACATATTTCACAAGAATATGGTTTCTCTCCAGTATGTGTCCGCATGTGCCTCACCGTAGCATATTTATTTGTAAAAGTAGAGCCGCATACTTCACAACAATATGGTTTCTCTCCAGTATGTCTTCTCATGTGTGTCAACATATTTGATTTTTCTGTAAAAGAAGAGCCACATACTTCACAAGAATATGGTCTTTCTCCAGTATGTGTTCGCATATGGCGCAATAAATGTGTACAAGATAAGCCACATACTTTACAAGAATGTAGTTTCACTTGTCCTGTTGTCTCTGAAGATTGTTTTGTGTTGTCCTTTGAAAAACAAGGGACAGATTCTTTACGAGAATATGGCTTCTTTTGAGTGTCAGATTTCAAGTTTGTTTTTGAAGTCGAAATATTAGAGATCATATCTTTATATTTTTAGCACAATATATATTTTTCTATTCTGCTTTTTAGGAAGAACATAGAAAATATATAAATATTCACTTTTAATTTTTAGTAAAATATATTTATAAAATATTTGACTATGTTAACTGTAATTATTATTCATATCTATTATGTTAAAAATTAAAAAAAATATTTTTATAATGTTTATTCATGATTTAGCATTATATTTCGGACAAATATTCCATCTGGTGTTAAAGTAAATAAAACAGTGACGAACAAGAAATACACATACATTTGATAAGAAAATGTTTTTCCAATATATTTTTTCTAAATTTGTCTGAAAAAAAGACTTACACAGTCCATAAGAATAGGATTTCTGTCCTTGAGGACGTTTAAATTCATTCAATTTACATTGAGAAATATCCAAAATATAGTTAAAGACATGAAGATCCATTGAAATCCAATAATGCCTTTTTTATTGTTTCGATTGCTGAAAATTCTGCAAATATAAAAAAGGTTTAATATACATTTCAGGAGATGAGTTTTATACGTTTTTGCAAACAACATACTTTCTTAAAATGTCAAGCATATATAGACATATGTTTCCTGATAGGCCAAAATTAGAAGATTTGCTTAAACTTTGTTGACCAAGAGGCGAATTGAAGTGTATGTAGATTCTTATTCAAAATCTACATATCGTTGAAATTCAATATACAAGTACATTTGTTGCAATTTGGATCTGGTAATGAAAATTAATTTACTTTAGATAATATTTAACTACTTTTCCAGGAATCAAAAATAAGTGAGACAAAATGTAATATTTTTTTTAAAATATAATATACTAAAGAAAGATAATATTAAATAAAAAAATCCACGAATCCTTAATTGTAGGTGAAAATGTAATAATTTTCTTTTTTCTAATATAATCTACAAAAGAATAAAATTCCAGACCAAATTAAGAACTTTTTCAGATAATAAATAGAAAAACATGTATTGATGATCTTCAAAAATTATTAATTTTAATTTTTAACAATAGTGTTTTATAAACGAGGAAATTCTTTTCTATTAGAGACAAAAACAAAAAAAGCATGATCAATACTGTTGCAATCGATTTAGATCAGTCTATTTAAAAATGGCTAACAGAAAAAAAGGAGGCTAAAGACTATTTTCATGAAAGTGCATAGTAAAGCAAAATAATCAATATTCAGTGCATAGTAAAGCAAAATAATTAATATTCAGTGCATAGTAAAGCCAAATAATCAATATTCCGTGCATAGAAAAGCAAAATAATCAATATTCAGTGCCTAGTAAAGCAAAATAATCAATATTCAGTGCATAGTAAAGCAAAATAATCAATATTAAGTGCATAGTAAAGCAAAATAATCAATATTCAGTGCATAGAAAAGCAAAATAATCAATATTCAGTGCATAGAAAAGCAAAATAATCAATATTCAGTGCATAGTAAAGCAAAATAATCAATATTCAGTGCATAGTAAAGCAAAATAATCAATATTCAGTGCATAGTAAAGCAAAATAATCAATATTCAGTGCTATAGTAAAGCAAAATAATCAATATTCAGTGCATAGTAAAGCAAAATAATCAATATTCAGTGCATAGTAAAGCCAAATAATCAATATTCAGTGCATAGTAAAGCTAAATAATCAATATTCAGTGCATAGAAAAGCAAAATAATCAATATTCAGTGCATAGTAAAGCCAAACAATCAATATTCAGTGCATAGTAAAGCAAAATAATCAATATTCAGTGCATAGAAAAGCAAAATAATCAATATTCAGTGCATAGTAAAGCCAAATAATCAATATTCAGTGCATAGTAAAGCAAAATAATCAATATTCAGTGCATAGAAAAGCAAAATAATCAATATTCAGTTTATAGTAAAGCAAAATAATCAATATTCAGTGCATAGTAAAGGAAAATAATCAATATTCAGTGCATAGTAAAGCAAAATAATCAATATTCAGTGCATAGTAAAGCAAAATAATCAATATTAAGTGCATAGTAAAGCAAAATAATCAATATTCAGTGCATAGTAAAGCAAAATAATCAATATTCAGTGCATAGTAAAGCTAAATAATCAATATTCAGTGGATAGAAAAGGAAAATAATCAATATTCAGTGCATAGTAAAGCAAAATAATCAATATTCAGTGCATAGTAAAGCAAAATAATCAATATTCAGTGCATAGAAAAGCAAAATAATCAATATTCAGTGCATAGTAAAGCAAAATAATCAATATTCAGTGCATAGTAAAGCTAAATAATCAATATTCAGTGTATAGTAAAGCAAAATAATCAATATTCAGTGCATAGTAAGGCAAAATAATCAATATTCAGTGCATAGAAAAGCAAAATAATCAATATTAAGTGCATAGTAAAGCAAAATAATCAATATTCAGTGCATAGTAAAGCCAAATAAACAATATTAAGTGCATAGTAAAGCAAAATAATCAATATTCAGTGCATAGTAAAGCAAAATAATCAATATTCAGTGCATAGAAAAGCAAAATAATCAATATTCAGTGCATAGTAAAGCAAAATAATCAATATTCAGTGCATAGTAAAGCAAAATAATCAATATTCAGTGCATAGTAAAGCAAAATAATCAATATTCAGTGCATAGTAAAGCAAAATAATCAATATTAAGTGCATAGTAAAGCAAAATAATCAATATTCAGTGCATAGTAAAGCAAAATAATCAATATTAAGTGCATAGTAAACCTAAATAATCAATATTCAGTGCATAGAAAAGCAAAATAATCAATATTCAGTGCATAGTAAAGCAAAATAATCAATATTCAGTGCATAGTAAAGCAAAATAATCAATATTCAGTGCATAGAAAAGCAAAATAATCAATATTCAGTGCATAGTAAAGCAAAATAATCAATATTCAACGCATAGTAAAGCAAAATAATCAATATTCAGTGCATAGTAAAGCAAAATAATCAATATTAAGTGCATAGTAAAGCAAAATAATCAATATTCAGTGCATAGTAAAGCAAAATAATCAATATCTAGTGCATAGTAAACCTAAATAATCAATATTCAGTGCATAGAAAAGCAAAATAATCAATATTCAGTGCATAGTAAAGCAAAATAATCAATATTCAGTGCATAGTAAAGCAAAATAATCAATATTAAGTGCATAGTAAAGCAAAATAATCAATATTCAGTGCATAGTAAAGCAAAATAATCAATATCTAGTGCATAGTAAACCTAAATAATCAATATTCAGTGCATAGAAAAGCAAAATAATCAATATTCAGTGCATAGTAAAGCAAAATAATCAATATTCAGTGCATAGTAAAGCAAAATAATCAATATTCAGTGCATAGTAAAGCAAAATAATCAATATTCTAGAATTATTTTTCTTTTGAGTGCAACACCAAGTACATTTTTAAAATTTAATTTAAAGTTCTCAATGAATGCACTGGTAATTCTACCATTACTTTGAACAATTTTTGTATATACCTTCAACAAACATTTGCTTGTGTCTAATTTATGCAGAGACCACCAAACGATATCTCATCGCACTTGGTAAACAGATTTCTTTAAATCCACAGAGTCAAAATGCAGGTACCCCTTCTTCAAAAATTAATCTTGCAATTGTCTCAGAATAAATCTAGCATCAATATTACTTAGCCAAAGCCGAACACAAAAACGCTTCCTTGTATATGAATAACCAGCAAACTTTGCTTGAACTATCAAAGAATGTTTGGAGGTCTTCGAATTCATTGAGTTATTGTGGAATGCTGTGAACACAATAAAGCAGACACTGCAAGAATAATCTGGATTAAGATTAACATTGTTGCTTGAACACTATACCCCATTGTCAGAAGAGACTACATTACACTAGAGTGTAATGTGAATTAATGGTAATAATCATGTGAATGTGTATTATGTTCTTTGTTATCGTAAAGATTGCTGAGCTACGTTTAAATGATATCATGATGGTGCTTTCTCCATATCCAACTTCTTTGTTTGAATTAACTATGAACTATGAAAGTCAGTCAAATTTATACTTGTAGAGGGTATAACGAAACATGATTATCTGATTGAGCATTATGTTTTAGATAAGGGCTTCCAACTTTATAGGCTGACAGTTCTATTAATTATACTCATACTTTTTCACCAATGCTGTAGGTCTCCTGGAAGGGATGGTTAAAGAAGAAGCAGACGAGACGATCAGGATAGTAGAAGTCTCCAACTGAACGTAAAGAAAAAAATAAGGGCAAAAGAGGAAAAGAACAAGAATGCTGATCCCTCCTCTTGATAATGATACGGTAATGATACTTTAGATACTATTTTTAATGTTTCCCAGTGTGAGAGGGGGAGGGTCTCAGGCTGCTGCACCTTTTTAAAAAGCTAGAAGGTAAAAATATACAGAAACCAGCAGAATTTCAAAAGATGGGTGCCACCCGAGAGGGATGAGGATATCAATAGAGAAAGACCACACATCAGTGAAATTAGAAAATCAATATATGGGAGGGGGTAATTTATATTCACTCTTCACTGTAAACGGTCTAACAATTAAGATTTCATGTTGATGTCAGTGGTTAATATCAGATCTTAATCGACTTCCCTTATAATTCAGAGGTGATGATCAAGACTGAAATATTGAATAAAACGTTTTTGTGTTTTAACTTTAAAAAATCGCTTTCTGTCTTTGTATGTACCAGCAACAATTTACTTTTTGAAAAGAAAAAGACATTGGATTTCAGGTGGCTTGTCTCTTTCTACGCATCATCATGGGATTTCTGTTTACATTAAAAGTTGGTTTTAGAGTGGGCCACAAACTGTTCCAGTACCGAAAAGCTAAAATAAGTGGTTTTACTCCCCAAAAGTAATTTTCGGCTGGTTTGAAGTTCAAGTAAATGTCTAAAAAAAAAAAACAACATCTATACGTACATTAAAAAAAGAATGATTCCTGTTAACTGATAAGACATTGCAAACAAGAATAAAATAATAAAGAACGTAGTTTGGGTAAAATAAAAATAAATCTATGCGTTATTATTTTTTACATTAAACTTAATTAAATAAATCTAAAGATGGCTTCCATCTAAATATCTATTACTTGCTTCCTTTGTTCCAGATCGTTTGACGGGGTCTTTTAAAGAGTAAAACCAAAAGGGGATGGCACGGTGGCTGAGTGGTAAACGACACAGACTGAGGACCTGGGTGTGTCGGGTTCGAATCCAGTTTGTTCCACAAAAACACTTTTATTAAAACCCACACCTGATCTTGTGTCTGGCCTCCTGGAGAGGAGATAAATAATAATACTTAAGTTTAAAGAGTCAGCTATAGAATACACTTCACTCGAGGTAATGTGGTAAAAGAGCAATCGGTCATGGATTCATCATAATTTTTTTATCTTCTGTCTTTGCGATAATCATCTTTCATTCCTGTTAGCTTCTTACATCAAGTGGTTTCATGCCTTGTATGGACGGATTTCTATGAAATATAAATAAATAAAATGCATGGATCTGTCTATGAATGTAACTTTTCTTCAAGAAAGAAGGTCCAGTTCATGAAAAAACCACGGAACTGAAACTAAAATGGAGTACATGGCTTACCCACCGACTTTGGTACGGTGTGCAGCGACTGTGATGTTATTGATAATAACATCCCCTTGGTGGAACTCTCCGTTTGAGGAAGGACGAATAAAGTGTACCCCCCTCCCCCGGTAGTTCAATAAAGGATGCTTAAACGGGCACACGTAAAACCCACTACGTCGTATTGAGTTGTCTTTCAATTAACATAGAGATACCATAACATGGTGGCAGCGAACGGATAAAAAAAAAAAACGAAAACCACGCACACCTACAGGAAACGGCAACTAAAAGAATGAAAACACAAAGAGAAAGAAACGCAAAGAAGCGATAAGGAGCATATTGAAATACAGCACGTGTGGCATGGATGATGCCATCTTGAAAAAAAAAAAGAAGAAATACTGTGTTTTAAAAGTAAGTGAATTACGATATGAATATCCAACGCCACTGTATTTTGTGTTAAATCTATTTTATTATTTACCATGGCGATGAACACGTGTGCGCCTGTATTATGTTGGACGTCGACAAATATGGTTGACTCGTTCCATTTTTTCAAACAACGGTGCAACCTTTACTTTTCGGTTAAAAATATCCCAGTAGAAAAACAGGTTGACCACATTCTGTTGCTGACTGGAGAAGAAGGCCTGAGAAGGTTTAATACGTGGACGTTTAAAAACGATGTGGACCGAAATGACCCAAAAATTATTTGGAGTAAATTTGAGGAACGACTGGAGCCCCATGTAAATTTCCACATCGCACGTTTCTACCTGCGTCGGTATACGCAAACGGACGAGGAAAGCATAGATGACTTTCTAGCAAGGTGCAAGTTGCAGGCAAAGAAATGCAGATTCCGAGACTCCCAGGAAACCGACGAAAGGCTGATAGAGCAAATAATTATTGGAACGAGGCACCCGAGACTACAGAAGCAGCTCCTGGCAAGAGGTGAGGGACTCACACTCCAAGAAGCTCTGAGTAGTGGCAGAGTACACAAGGCTTCCATAAGCCATATGAAGCAACTGGCCGAACTCCAGGAAGGAGAGAGCCAGAAGGTAGACGCCATCAGATACAACAACTGCAAACGATGTGGCAGCACCTAGCCCCACAGAAACGGAAAATGCTCGGTGAGGTACCACATGCTTAGCATGTGGACAGAAAAATCATTGGAAAAAAGTGTGCACCAACAGAAAGGGAAGCACGGACAGGTACTCCACACAAACTTACATGACGTCAAAATATTCCAGAGATAATACCGGACATCCGGGAGCCCAGGGTAAGCACCAGCGCAGTTACCAGGACAAAAACTGCAGCAACTGAGTCCCGCCTGAGAGAAAACGATGAGCTTTATGAAAGCTTCGAGGAACTGTCATTCGATATGATTCAGCGACAGAGGGACACTCGGACTGAGGCTGTTGCGGACCTTCGTATAAAGCTTCCCAACTGAGAAGGCACCCATAAACTAAGAGCCAAGGTGGACACCGGAGCAGAGGGCAACACCATCCCCTTACGTACGTTTCAGAAGATGTTCCCAGAGCAAGTTGACTCGGTGGGGCAACCACTCCCTGGTGCAACTCGCAGTGAGCCAACTGTACTGACTGCATACACCGGCATCACTCAGCATGGATCCGTACAGATACAGTGTGCCTACAAGGGGACATGGAAAACCCTAAAATTCTTTGTGGTGACTTCAGAGGGACCTATTGTCATAGGACTACCTTCTCTCAGAGACTTGGGCTTGGTAACTCTGCACTGTGTCATTCAAAAGACTCCAACACGCATAAGCTCAGCAAAGGAGCTAGTGAAAATGTATCTTTAACAGTTTGATCGGGTAGGCAACTTTGAGGGCGAATACCATATTGTGCTAAAGCAAGACAGCTACCCCGTAATCCATGCACTCCGCAAATTTCCTATCTACATGAGAGACGAAATCCAAGACGAGCTAGAGGAGATGGCAAAACAAGGCATCATCAGGAAGACAAATGAACAGACAGAATGGGTCAACAGCCTGGTGTATGTTCGCAAAGGCAATGGAAAACTGCGCCTCTGCCTGGATCCAAAAGATCTAAACAGAGCCATTATGCGATGTCACCACAAAACTTCCACAATAAGCTCTCTGGTGCAAAGTACTTCTCAAAACTGGATGCCAAAAATGGGTACTGGTCAGTCAAGTTAGACACTGAATCCCAGCTACTGACTACTTTCAACTCACCATTTGGAAGATTTTGCTTTCAGCGAATGCCTTTTGGTCTAGTGATGTCACAAGATGTCTTCATGCAAAAAAATGGACATGATACTGGAAAAATGCCCTGGCACTCTCGGGCTAGTCGACGACGGCAAAACAAAGGTACAGCATGATGAGAGCTTGCACAACTTAATAAAAGTAGCACGAGCTGAAGGACTCGTTTTTAATAGTGAAAAATGTGCAGTCGACCAGAAGCAAATACACTTCTTCGGAGCGATGTACGACCGAAATGGAATAAGCCCTGACCCACACAAGGTGGATGAAATCAAGGAGTTACCCAGCCCAATGAATGTCACCGACCTACAAAAGGTGTTGGGCATCATCACCTACATGGCACCGTTCATCCCGCACCTGTAAGATCTCACAGCATCCCTGAGAGGTCTACTAAAGAATGATGCTGAATACAAGTGGACTCAAAGTCATCAGTTATCGCCTCAGCAAATTAAAGACATCATATGCAAAGAGATGCTTTTAACATACTTTGACCCCACTAAACAGACTGTACTCCAGGTGGATACATCAAACAAAGGCCTAGGCGCGGCTCTTCTACAGGAAGGAAGACCGATAGCTTTTGCATCAAAATCACTAACAGACACTGAACAACGGTACGCTAACATCGAACGTGAGCTATTAGCAGTAGTGTTTGGATATGAGCGCTTCAGTACATACCTCTACGGATGCTCATTCCAGGTCGAAAGCGATCACAAACCACGAGATGATCAATCTGAAAAACCTGACTGCAGCTCCACATTGTCTCCAACGGATGCTACTGCGTATCCAGGGTTATGACCTAACCATTGTGTATCGCCCCGGCCGGGAGATGGTCCTAGCTGACGGACTCTCAAGATTACTCAACAAGAAAACAAAGGAAACAATCGACCTCAGGGTTGACTTCGTACAATTCTCAGCAGAGAAATTGACACAAATACATCAGGCAACAAATGCTGATGTCACCCTATGTGAGCTGAGGGACTTGATTCTGCGAGACTGGCCTGATACGAGCAGTGAGATTGGAACAAGAATGCGACCATACTGGCCCTACCGGGATGAGCTGGCCATCGAGAATGGAATCTTAACCAAGGGCAATCGTATTATAATACTCTAGTCCATGCAAGCAGAGGTACTTCACAAGATCCACTATGGACATCAAGGGATCGAGAAGTGCAAACTGAGGGCTAAAAGCTGCGTATTCTGGCATAACATCAATAAGGACATAGACAGAGCAGTCCAACTATGTGATATATGCCAGGAAAACCAGAAATCACAGAGTGCGGAATCACTGATGCCACACGAGATCCCTGTGAGACCATGGCAGATAGTGGCCACAGACCTGTTCCATTTCAACGGGTCTGATTTCATGGTAGTGGTGGACTACTACTCCAAATAGCCATTTAAGTTAAGCAGTTTCTCTAGTGTGGTGTAAATGAGGAAAAAAGAAGAGAAAACAAGAACGACCGACCGCGTTTTTTGCGTGGCTTACCTCGTGTGAAGAAGAAGGAAACAAGAATGGCCGACTTGTTTCTTTAAATGCCTACAGGGTGACTACGAGGTATGCAAATGAGATGCTCCTGATTGGAAATGAAAGAGATAAAAGAGGAGTGATTGGGGGAGGAGGCAGAGGGAAGTTAGATTGCGAACAGAGAAGTTTGATCATAGGAGAAAAGTCGGATTCGTAGAGAGTGAAGAAAAACGTTGCAGAAATTCGTCTCGGAGTGGATAGAAAGCGGAAGTACGGCCAGCAGTGTCACGTATACCACAAGCTATTTCGGCACATCGAGCAAATTACCATGGCTGAGTGGAGACTGAGCACTCACATGCTGAGACCCTTTACTGGGGAGGGTGACCTGATTAAGTGGCTGGAGAAATTAAAGATGGTGGCGAAGCTGCAAAAGATAGAAGATGTGGTCACCCTGCTGCCGCTATACTTAGAGGGGGAAGCCCTCACGATTTACCAGCAGATGCGAGATGAAGACAAGGAAGACTTTGCCTCAGTGGAGCAAAGGCTGAAATTGGCCTTCGCTAGGGCCCATTCGAAGCACTTGGTAAGCTTTCCAGTTTGAGGTGGACCGGCGAGTCGGTTGACGTCTTTGCGGCAGAGATCAGGAGACTGGCAGGGTTGGCTGGTTACGTGGGGAGGAGCCTGGAGATGACGGTAAAGCTGTACCTAGTTAACGGCTTCCCAGAGGAAATCTCTACGAACATGCAGAGAATCACTGGGATCCATACTATGGAAGTGGACGATCTCTTGGTTCACGCCAGAGTCCTAGTGAAAAATGTTAAAAGCCCAATCGTGGCTGCAGCTGTGGGTGGAAATATGTGCATGAGGCCTCACTTGAATGAGAGGCAGCCGGCGAGGCGACAGGAGGGGAGACCTGCAATCAAGTGCTTCCGGTGCCAGGGCCCTCATCTGATCAAGGACTGCAAAGAGCCGAGACCGGGGATCACGTGCTACCGATGTGGACAAGTGGGGCACCTTAGCCGCTATTGTGTTGCTGCACGGCACCAGGGAAACGAGTGAAGGGGAGCTATTGCGCCAGTGGTTACCCCTTCTGTGCGGAGATGGCGCATGATGGAACGTTGCCTCGGTTACCGGTAGTAGTCAATGGGAAGAAAGCCATAGCCCTTGTCGACACAGGCTGTACTACAACGTTGTTAGCGAGGAATGTCGCTAGGTCATGGAGCGGAACCAGGACTATTAGGACCGTGGATGGCAGGGATGTGAAGTGCCTAGGTGAGACGACAGCTGAGGTAATAGTGCAAGGGGTGTCCATTGGACTGCGAGCCTTAGTGTTGAATCATCTGGTCGGTGGTGTTGACGTGATTATAGGTATGAGTGCAATTAACCGACTGGGGGGCGCCACGTTACGAGGGAGCCAAGTGACGTTCGGACGTCTCGGCGCAGTGGGGATGGCAGGAGTGGAAGGTGATAGAACCATCAGAATACCAAAACCGGAGGTTTGCTGCATTGAGGACAAAGATTTCCTGGCAAAGTTTGATGGCGTGGGGTGGACGGTGGAATGGAAATGGATCTCCGGACCCCCGGAACTACAGAATAAAGTGGGCTGTTACGAAAACACCCTGCGAGGAGAAATAAGAAAAGGATTTGAGGAAGAAGTGGAGAGGTGGATAAAAGAAGGAATTCTGAAACCGTGGACAGGGGAAGAAAAAGGAGTGTTGCCACTACTGGCCTAATCTTGTTTTTCGTAGGCTGAACAGCCTACGAAAAACAAGATTAGGCCCGTACTGGACTTCAGAGAATTGAACAGACACGTAGCCTGCCACACTGGAACGGGGATCGACGTATGTGAGGAGGTCATGAGGAAATGGAGAAGAATGGGACGAGCCACAAAAATTGTCGATCTGAAATCGGCATATCTGCAGATCCATGTAGATGAAAAACTCTGGCAGTACCAGCTGGTCCGGTACAAGGGGCGAGTGTATTGTCTGACGAGGCTAGGCTTTGGGCTGAGTTAAGCCCCCAAAATTATGACTGCCGTGCTGAAGACAGTGCTGAGCAAAGACCGTTCAGTGGAGGAGGCCACTAGTTCGTACATTGACGACATTCTGGTGGAGGAGGCAGAGGTGACAGCGGAGAAAGTAAGAAGCCATGTCGAGAAGTATGGGTTAACTGCAAAACCGGCGGAGGCCCTGGATGGAGGACGGGTGCTGGGGTTGAAACTAAGGCGAGATGGAAAAGAAAGCCTTGTCTTCGAACGAGGGAGTGTAATACCCGAAGTCGGATCTGAGCTGACGAAGCGAGAACTCTTCTCAGTCTGCGGGAGGCTGGTCGGGCACTATCCTATCGCTGGCTGGCTCAGGATAGCATGTAGTTTTATTAAACGACTAGCAGGCACTGCTGGCTGGGAGGGCCGTGTAACGAAGGAGGTTATGAACATGCTGCAAGAAATCATTGCGAGGGTGAGGAATGAGGACCCAGTGAAAGGGGACTGGTATGTCAGCAGCGGAGATGCGGGTGTGATTTGGTGCGATGCCAGTAACCTGGCGTTGGGCGTCGTACTAGAGATGGGAGGCGTAACTGTGGAGGATGCGGCATGGCTAAGAAAAACCAACGACTTCTCCCATATCAACGTAGCAGAACTAGATGCCGTTATGAAAGGACTCAATCTGGCCCTGAAGTGGGGATTGAAAATAATTGAAATTAAAACCGATTCGGCAACGGCAGCATTGTGGATTCGGTCGGCAGTAACTGGCGATAAGAGAGTTAAGACCAAAGGTGCTGCGGAAATGCTGATCAAGCGCAGACTCGGAGCGCTCGCCGATCTAATAGCGGAGTTCCAGTTAAGAGTATCTGTCGTGTTGGTCCCATCAGAAAAAAACAAGGCGGATTCGATGACACGCGTGAAGAAGGCCTGGCTGCAGGAGGGAAAGGAGGTCTCCTCGGTATGCTATGCAGGGGAAGAAGTCAAGGAGTCACACGAAATGCACCACTTTGGTCGGGAACGAACGTTATTCCTAGCCAGAGAGGTTTACCCGGAGACCACCGAGGAGGAGGTTAGGGAAGTGGTGGAGAACTGTCGAGAGTGCCAATCAATTGACCCTAGACCGTCCAGACACGAAACAGGACAGTTACACGTTGCGGAGGACTGGAAGCGATTGGCTATTGATGTGACGCACTATCGCCACAAATTGTATCTCTCGATGGTCGACTGTGGACCGGGAAGGTTTGCCATCTGGAGAGAAATCAGGGCAGAAGCGGCATGGGCGATCGGAGGGGTCATCGAGGAGATATTTTTGGAGAGAGGGCCGGTTGAGGAACTCTTGATGGACAATGGGCCCGCTTTCCGATCTGAAGCCTTTAAAGGGGTATGCGATAAGTGGGGAGTAAGGCAATTTTTTAGAGCAGCGTATCGGCCGAGTGGCAACGGAATAGTGGAGAGGAATCATCGCACCATTAAAGCCGCTGCGGAAAAAAGCAACGTATCACCCATAGAGGCGGTGTTTTGGTACAACATCTCGCCAAAAACCAAACAAGACGAGACAACTGTCCCTCATAGGGCCGTTTTCACATATAAGTGGCGGCACCCGTGCAACAAAACAGCAGGAATCGAGAGTGAGGAAGCCACTATCAAAGTAGGTGAAGAGGTGTGGGTGAAACCCCCTAATGCACGGTGTACCACTCGTTGGAAAAAAGGGGTCATAACGGGATTGCGGTCGAAGAACAATGTGATGGTGAACGGCGTTCCCCGGCATATCCTAGACCTGCGTCGCATGACACTGCCGGTACGCAGTGAGGGCAGTAAAGAAGAGGAAATCGAGGGCCACCGAGAAGCAAATGATGCGACTCTACCTGACTTAGACCCACGTTGTAGTGAACCTGAAAATGTTAACCCCCAAGAAGTTGCTCCCCAGAGGCCTCGACGTGAGAGGAGGCGGCCTGCTTGGATGGAGGATTACGAAGTATCCTATTGATCTCGAAGATCAAGGGGGGCGTGTGGTGTAAATGAGGAAAAAAGAAGAGAAAACAAGAACGACCGACCGCGTTTTTTGCGTGGCTTACCTCGTGTGAAGAAGAAGGAAACAAGAATGGCCGACTTGTTTCTTTAAATGCCTACAGGGTGACTACGAGGTATGCAAATGAGATGCTCCTGATTGGAAATGAAAGAGATAAAAGAGGAGTGATTGGGGGAGGAGGCAGAGGGAAGTTAGATTGCGAACAGAGAAGTTTGATCATAGGAGAAAAGTCGGATTCGTAGAGAGTGAAGAAAAACGTTGCAGAAATTCGTCTCGGAGTGGATAGAAAGCGGAAGTACGGCCAGCAGTGTCACGTATACCACATCTAGCCAGGAGGTCATAGGCCTAACCAAACAAATCTTTGGGGAACAAGGGATCGCAGAGAAGATCATCAGTGACAATGCCCCACATTTCAGCTATGTCCTCTTCAAGCAGTTCGCTAAGGAATGGGGTTTTGAGCATCACACATCATCGCCCAGATACCCGCAATCGAACGGATTGGCCGAGCGGTGTGTACAGGCAATCAAATCTGCGATGAAGAAAGCCACATCAAGTGGGCGTGACTTGGACATGGTATTATTATGCCTTCGAACAACTCCTCTGGATCATACAGTCACGTCCCCTGGTGAACTAATGCACAATAAAAAGTTGGTAGGGAACCTCCCCGTCAGATGTGCCAACCACATTCCACAAGAGAGGAAGTCACAACTCGCCTCTACCAAAGGCAAGCGGAACAAAAGAGATACTACGACCAGCACACTAGAGATCTTCCCAATCTGCAGGTGGGACAGCATGTCCGAATACAGGAGAAGGACGTGGGCACATGGTCTCCTGCAGTTGTCACACAAGCATGCCTAGAACCCAGACCATACATGGTGCAAACCCCATCAGGAAAAGTAATCCGCAGGAATAGACTACATTTGAGGGAAGACTCATCTCGGGCATCCATGAGACTCCAGGGTTACCCGCCTTACACCCCACAGGGTTCCCTTGGAAGCCTCACACCCAGAGTGGAAACAGACCCCACAGAAAGCCTTCCCACCAGACGATCAAACACACAAAAACACACACAAACAACATGACAACCACATCCCACACACAGCCACAGCACCTGACACAAATCAAGAGGCCGCACTGTCAGACCACCTCAACGATTTAGGGAATGAACAATCAGTAAGGGTGATCCAACATTTGTTTGGAAAAGGGGGATGTGATGTTATTGATAATAACGTCTCCTTGGTGGAACTCTCCGTTTGAGGAAGGACGAATAAAGTGTACCCCCCTCCCCCGTTAGTTCAATAAAGGATGCTTAAACGGTCACACGTAAAAGCCACTACGTCGTATTGAGTTGTCTTTCAATTAACATGGAGATACCATAACATTTTGTAATATAATTAAATTAAATAAAGTTACATTAAAAAAAAAATGAAAAATGAAACAAAAAATTATAAATACTAAAAATACCATTAAAATCCGATAATTTCTTGATTTGTTGTGATATTTTTTAAAGGAAGGAAGAGGGGGGGGGGTCTTTGTTTATATGCCAAATTGGAACGTTGTCTCATTTTAGATAACTATTTCTAAACCAAGGGAAACATAATTGTTAAGTAGCGCCCTGTAGTAGTAAAAAGGAAGCACCAAAAAACAAAAGCAACTAAGTAATACTCACTTTTTGTTTGCCAATCTCTTTTCAAATGACCTATCTTCTTTCAAGAAAGGAAGGATTTTTAAAAATGACGAGTTTCATGGGTGGACATCAATATTCAAGATGGCGACTTGAAGAGTAGGTTCGCAGTAAATTAAAGAAGCGGGAATTTAAATAAACCATTTAAAAACATGACATAACTTTTTGCTCAACATTACGGTTTAAATTATTATTTTATTTCTTGCACTATTTTAATAATTTAATGATAAAAATTTTTATTAAATGGTCGGCACAATTTTTCTTGAATTCATATTGTTGCGACAAAAACTCCACCAGATAGAACTGCATGGAGTTCAAATGTATTCGGCTTCGCAGCTACATTTGTTATTGTCTATAATTGCGACTAGCGAATTAAATATTAATAAGGGTTACGTTTTAATAACAATATTCGAAGTATTTTAATAGCAATTTATAAAGCAAATATCTTATAACAATTTAGTAACAAAAAACATAAGCAAACATTGTTTTAAACAAAGATTTAAAATGTATTTTTGCATTTTGTGAAACGGCAACGAAGATTTTATTATATTTTCATAGATGAATTTTCTAAAAAGTTTTTTTTTTTTTAATCATTTTTCATCATCCGTATTTGATAAGGAAGCTACATTTACTGCAGGGTAAACTGGAAGTCAGCGCGGCAGTGTCATCCTCTGGACTGCCTAAAAATTAAATAAGAACATTTTTGTCAAAGAAAAAAATTACAGACAAAGAGTTTTTGATAATTGTAAAAAAAGGTGCTACGGTACGAAACGGGTACCCAGATTTTTCGTCTGCAAACAGGAAGTCGCGTCATATTAAAGGGACCGCTTTTTTGTAGAGCGGGGAAGTCGTCTGGCGTCGTAATGTCTGGCTGAATATAGGTGGTTAAAAAATGTCTCAAATTTGAATAATAATGCTTTCCTGACGCTACTTACATACAGCAATTTAAAACCAACGTAAACAGACATCTTGCTGCGCAGCTCCTAATTTAGGTTGAATCCCCCCTTTTTCTTTCTCAGTAGCCCCTTACGCCTACAGTGGCGGCCTGCCGTGTTTGGGGTGAACTATGATAAAAAAAATTTTAATTACATAAAAATACATACATATATATATATATATATATATATATATATATATATATATATATATATATATATATATATATATATATATATATATATATATAATTAAATTAAATTATTTTTATATCTAGACAAATTTGCTTCGCTTTTTAAAGGCTCGTGAGTGACTAAACAAGTCATATACGGACTGCACAAGTCAAACTTAAACCTTAATCCAAATATATAATCGTATGCCCAACTGTGCAAACGAGAAGTGTAAATACTGCATTTAATCAGTACTATTTAATTGTATCTCACAGCGTTCAACGAAGAGAATTAACTAGACAATTAATATTCCCCAAACGATTATCCCCCGTTTTAATGTGGCCAATAATTATGAATTTAATTATTAAATATATTTATGTCAACAGACAGTTTGTTCTGCTTTTGATAGGCTTATCAGGTGACTCTGCAACTGATCTATATATAGAGAAAGAGAGATTGATAGATCGATATATAGATATAAATCTATTTTAAATACAATTATACAAAAGATAAGCTATTTTATATTCAGATATGGTGTTAGAAAAGAATTCATTATAATATATTCATAAATATTACAAGCAAATGAGTACTCTCATTTGTAGATTTAATTTTCATAAAAGTTTTCATTGTAAAAACTGGTAGGTAAAAATAAATCAAAAGCTGAAATTAAAAATAAATTTAAAAGATAATCGTCATTTAAATGAGAGAAACGTTTTATGTAAAACTTTTTCAATTATAATTTTAAATTTATTTTTATGTAAAATTTTATGAAAATTTATTTTATGAAAATTTTAAATCTATTTTTATGTAAAACTTTTTCAATTATAATTTTAAATCTATTTTTATGTAAAATTTTATGAAAATGTTTAATTTATTTTAATGTGAAACTTTTTCACTTATAAGTTTATTAAAATAAATTACATTTTTTAGAAGAGTGCATGCAAATGTTATTTCTGTAAGTCGCAGCTTCTCGAAAATTAATAGAAGAATATCTTTTGAAACTCATAAACAAACTTTTCTATTCTTTGATATATGTTTAATAGTTTATCATACAACTGTTAGAAAATCTCCAAAGATTGTATATAATATAGGGCCTAAAATATTGCAAAATCAGTAATCCATAGTAAGATTATGTGTACCAATTTTATTGAATGAAGGATTAATATATTTCCTTTTATCAATGAAATAAAACTACTCATTCTTGATTATTTAGCACTTTAGTTATTATTCAAAGTGAACAAACCGGTTGCCAGATTTTCCCACCTATATATTTGAATATGCCTTTCACGACTGGCACTCTGTAAATGCAGTGCTAGAAACTTTACCAGAATATAATTTCTCATTTTATCTTTCAATTTTCTCATCTTATTGTTATTGCTATGGATTGGGCATCCAGCCAGATGCTAGACATTAACCCGCTATTTAAAAGACTCAAACCGAGAGATATTTTGAGGATTCTAACCGTCTCTTTAAGGGCAAATGTTTGTATCTCTCTTGCACTTGGTTCACCGGGTACATTCGCCAGGTAGTTTTTGAAATTATTTTTCATGGGCCCGGTTGTTCCTATGATTACTGTAATGATGCAGATATTCCTAGGGTTCCAGTTTCTTTTCATGTCGTACATAAGCTCTTGTTATTTAGCTATCTATTCTCTCTCAGCTCTGTTTAAGCCAGCATCATTAGGACACTGACTTCAACTAGGCTTGCTACTTTTACCCTCTTCTTTCCATATGTAAGGTTTAGTATCCCCATTTTCTACGTATGTAGCTGTAGGAATTCGATAGTCAGCACGGATGGTGTATGACTTATTTCCAACAGTTCTTTCTGGTATATGTTCCCGAGATTTTCTGCTACACTGGATATTCAATTTTTAACAGATGGGCCAGTGAAGATATTTACACACTGCATTGTGTCGCATTGTATAGTAGCCGTCACCCAGCAGAACCTTACAACTGGATGTCCGGTGGCTCACACCCTCTACCTCTGTGTGGCCGAACCTGCACTTGTTGTAGTTGCTGAGACCATTCATCTTCTGAAAAGCATTAGTCATCAAGCCTTGATCTTGGACAGCCATTATCATCCTCTCGTGATCATAGTTAAGCAATCCTCTTTTCAGCCAGTCTACAGAGTCTTTCTTATCCTGGGAGAGTTCATCCACAAAATATTTGGCACGTTGCTGGTTGGCCCATTCTTCCAGTTTTCTATTATAGAAGATATTGGTGTATTTCTGGCTACTTTTTTGGACTATTTCAGTGTCTGGATTGTTTGCTGTTTCTGCCTCATTTGTGAGACAGTCTTGTCCAAAATGTTTGGCTAGTTTTGTGATGGAGGTCGTTCTCCTGGCTCTTGTTTCTTGATGTAGACATACCATCATAAGGTTTGAGTTCTGGGAGCTCATGCTCAATCTCTGAGAGACACATACCTCCTACCCCTCTTGGCAGATACAGCCTCGGTAGACACTGATTCTTATACGTTACTCTGTACAGTATCAACATTTTTCGTGTTTTAGTGTCTAGCCTGTTAATATCTTTGTGTGGCCAGTCAATAATGCCAAAGCTGTATGTTATCACTGGCATTATAAGTTGGTTAATAGAAGTTACTTTGTTTCTGTTCATGAGCTGTATTTTACAGATTTTTTTTCACGGCGTATATATTTACTGCTAATTTTTTCTCTCATCTTGGAGTGTTGCATTGAATTGTTTTCTTCAATTCCTAGGTATTTGTATTGTTCCTGCTCGTGTAGGTCTTAGATGTCAGTTGTTTCATCAATCTGTATATTTTCCGTTTAGATCTTTATCCTAGGTCTGATGGAGCACTTGGCACATCTGTCTAGGCCAAACTTCGTTCCAATATCTTTGGAGAAGGTATGTACAACCTGCGGTTGTCGACCTAAGTCAGCATCTAAACTGACATACAGCTTAAGGTAGTCCATGAAGAGCAGGTTGTTTACTATTTTGTTTGTATCTTGTTGACGGCCTTGGCTCAGGTTGTAGGAATTCTGGCATTTATTTAGTCGCTTACCTAGCGGATCTATCGCCAGGCAAAAGAGCAAAGGAGATAAGCTATCTCCCTGGAAGATTCCTCTTCGGGTGTTGATTTCAGGAACTATTATAGTCTTAATAGTGTGGTTCAATGACATGGTTGTTAGCCACATATTTATATTAACAGCCAGCATTTTCTTCATTAGTGGATATTACTTATATACTCCTTTTACTTTCATTTTAATTCAGTAGAAGTTCTCGGAACTCAAAGGGTCTCTTCGAATATTATGTTATTTTTAATATTTGGTTAGGGCTTTACTTGTAGGCTAAATTATCCTCTTGTCAGGTTGTCCTGACAAACTCTTGTACAGAGAAACTGTAGACACTCGAGGACAGTGTCTTGGAGGCATTCAAGTTCTCCCCTGGAGGCATTCAAATTCTCCCCTATACTGTTTAATTTTACTTCAGTCGAAGATCTCAGAAATCAAGGGGCCCCTTCCTGGGGCTAACACTTGATCTCTATATGAGATACATAGATACCCGAATATTCTATTAAAATTTTCCTCTATTTCTCAAGCATTGAGTTAGTAAAAAAGTTAAGAATAATAAATTTCTTCTCTCCTAAACTGACCAGTCAAGTATGTCATAGTATATATTTCTTTTGGTCTGTTAGTCTTACCGGATTCCAGGACAAGAATTCACCTAGTCTGGTTGAGTATCCAGCTACGTGGTGTTACTTGAGGTAACATCATTATGAGAAGATGCACTATTCCTCGTATGAGGGGATCTTATTTGTGCTGCGGATACTATGTAATTTTGAATATTTGGTCAGGGTTTACTTGTAGGGGTAAGTATCCTCATGTCAGGTTGTCCTGACAAACCCTTATACAGAGAGACCGAAGACACTCTAGGAGTGTGTCTAGTAGGTAATTCAAACTCCCTATACCAGTGTGTAATCACATGTGCCCTTTCAGATGAACACACTGTGAAAATGCAGTCTCACAAACTTTATAAGAGTAGGGTTATTCACTTTTTTATTTCATTTTACTTCAGTCGAATTTCTCAGAAATAAATGGGCTCCTTCCTTGATCTCTATATAAGATAATAGATATTCGAATATTCCATTAATGTTCTCCCTTAAGTCTCAAACATTGAGTTAGTAAAGAAGTGAATGGCATTAATTTTCCTCTCCTCAATAGACTAGCTAAGTATGCCATAGTGTATCTTTCTTGCGATCTTTTAGTCTTACCGGATTCCAGGAAAAGAATTCATCTAGTCTGGTGGAGTATCTAGCTTAGTGATGTTACTACAGGTAACATCACTTGGAGAAGGTGCACCATTCCTTGCATGAGCCAGTGTATAGCCGTGTTGAGCGGATCTTATTTGGGCTTCGAATACTATGTTATTGTAGATATTTGGTTAGAGTTTTCTTGTAGGGTGAAGTATTTTAATGTCAGGGTGTCCTGACAAACCATTGTACAGAGAGACCGGAGATACTAAAGGATGGTATCAAATAGGTAATTCAAACTTTCCAGTGTGTGTTCACATTTGAGTTTTCAAACGAGTGTTGTCTGAAAATGCAGTTCCCACAATTTTACAATTTCCCACTTTTTTCCTTTTACTTTAGTGTAAAGTCTCAGAAATCAAGGGACCCTTTCCTGGTGCTAACATTTGATCTCTATATGAGATACATAGATATTTGAATATTACATTAAAGTTCTCCGTTACCTTTCAAACTTTGAGATAGTAAAGAAGTTAAGAACATGAATTTCCCTCTTCCCAATTGACTAATTATCTTTCTTGTGGTCTCTTGGTCTTACCGGATTCCAGGAAAATAATTAATCTAGTCTGGTGTAGTATCAAGCTAGGTTCTGTTACTTGAGGTAACATTACCTGAAGAATGGAGTGACGTATCCTCATGTAAACCTGAACTTTTTGAAAATGCAGTTCACAAAATTTTACAGGAATAACATTTCTCTTTTTTTATTGTACTTCTGTTAGTTCAAGAAAATCAAGGGGATCCCACCTGGAGCTACCACTTTATTTCATTACGATTTAAATTTATATCCTAGGGCTATTTTTAGGATAAACTTTGTGGGATCGAATATGTACCTTCAACTTATTGTAAATGATGAGCCACAAACTTCACAAGAATAAGGCGTCGGTCCAGTGTTATATCGTATGACTATATTTAAATAAGATTTCATTGCTAATGATAGGCCAAACACTTAACAAGTATGAACATTGTCTTAATATTTCTATTCCAGATATGTGGATAGGATATATTCTTTTTTCTCCATCGTTGCTGCTTCCTTAAAATGGATAAAAGATTTTATTTAACAATTTATAAATTAATTAAAATCTGAAAATATATATATAAATAATGCCTGATTTTTCTAACCAACCCAAATCAGAGACTAGTGATTGGCATGAAGAACAAAGACTGCTTTCAGCTTGCTGCCACTTATCAAACATCAGAGACTATGTAACTCTGCCTTATCCCTACAAGGAATTACCAGCAATGTAACAAATTGGAGGAACGCGTTGACTGCTTTTGATATTAGCCGTTAGATTACTGCGCTATACTTGATACAACAAAGGTAAAGAACAAGTTACTACAACAGTGATTACGAAGAGTAACAATTAAACAGTGGCTACTGTCTACCTATCCTGTCTTCATGTGTTGCCTATCTACCAACCTGGACTTAAATTCTCCTTCATGAGTTGACAGCCTAAATTTAAAGTGTCCACTCACATGTGGTCAAAATAACAGTTTGAGAGTCAAAAGGTACTGAAAAATTATCCTAACCTCAGAAAACCTTGATTCTATTAATGGCATTTGTCCAAGGTGTGCCTACTATTAGATTAGTATTGAATAGAATGAGCTCGTGAGTGCCAACTGGTCAATGCTAAACTCTATGTTCAAAAGCTAAAGAAATGGGGGGGGGGGGAATGGCTCAAACATATTAAAAAGTTTGACATAGAGCTGCAAGTTCCCAAATCTTTGTGACCATAGCAAACAATGATCTTTGATTGGTAACGTGCTGCTTGATGCACATTCAACGTGGGACCATCTATCATGCAAGCTACGTGTAGTGTGTACAGCCAGATGACAGACTACTTTGACAATGTCTACATCAACAAGAGTCCAGTGTCGATTTTGAATAATTGAGCAAGGCACTGGAATGACTACAAAAGTGCGCACGAATCTTGCCAATACGTGAAGGCATTATGTCCTGAATTGGAATCAAGACAACAAACATCTTTAGAGGCAAAAATTGGTGACTTGATCCAACAATTATTTTCTACTTTAAATATGGCTTAAGATGATGGTGACAAGAGATGGCACTGACAAACTGTTGAGACGATAACATGCATAAAGTTCCCATAACCAGTGGCTCTGCCGCGTGCTATCGTTCATACCAAGTCGACTATACGTCCTCGACAATCTGTCCGACAGAGTCTAGTCCATCTGAGCTTGGTGGGGTTTTCTCTGTCGGACTGAGGTATGGTGGGGTTTTCTCTGTTGGACTGAGGTATGGTGGGGTTTTCTCTGTCGGACTGAGGTATGGTGGGGTTTTCTCTGTCGGACTGAGGTATGGTGGGGTTTTCTCTGTCGGACTGAGTTATGGTTCTGTTCAGCTTTAGGAAGTCCACCCTCCCAGGCTTTACCTTCTCTCTTTGAGAAGGGATTTGTTTATTTCTAATCGCCCGAGGCGCCCTTACAAGGGAATACATACGGGTCTGTCAACGCATTTTTTTGTAGGTCAGAGTGCCTTTCCTCTAGGGCGCTCACTTTTCAAATCCCATTTCCCCGACCTTGTGTCACATCTTACCGCTGTGGGAGGTAGATAAATAAACCCATAACCAGAATATTCAATTAATTCATCACCAATAAGACTTAGCGCAAGGCAAGTAGATGCAGAGTGACGACATTTTCTCTATTAACTAACTCTGTTAAAGTGCACACCTTGAGACCTTCGCCGGAAATGCCAATATGCATGACAATAGTAATTAGATGACGAGCTTGGTGGATTGTATGAGGTTCATCCATCATCGAAATCGGTTGATCTGGTATAAGAAGAGCGATAATGTTGTCAGGATGAGGTTGGAGGTCAATGACACATGTGTTTATCTGGGAATAGACATCCCCCACTAAAGGACCAACATTACCTGACTATTATTGACTATGTACCTAAAGGTACTTCGTTTGGTGTCGCTTGAGATAACAAGATGCAGCGAGTTTTGTTACCGACTTGGAAATCCTGTTCTATGAGTGTGACCTAAATGTTCGATTCAATGATATCAACAATGATCCCTGCATTAATGGGTATTTTAACTTTACTTCTATTGTGGCCACATCTCTTTGGGTGACTACATCACAGACAAAGATCATCGGGGTGCAAAACATATTATAGTTAGAAAGCTGTTCCGTAAAAAAAGCAGTTATATAACGTCAATCCAAAAGGCCATATGTCACCACAGACTGACCCTGCCATTATGATCAATCGCTACCAAGTTCAAATAAAAGAGGTTGATGCATTACTAGCAGATGAACCAGATGATTGTGTTTGGAAAAAACCTCCAAATTAACGATACCTGCCCTGTATATATTTAGATGCATGACAACCATAACTAGCCCACAAAATGTTATTGTTAATGGTAAGTATGTGAGAAAAATGGCCGTGTCTTATACGGACTATGGGAATTAAAACGAGTTTATCATAATTATTTTAATTAGTTTTTATTTAAATTTTGATTCTGTTTGAAAGATAATTCTCTAAAAGATGTAATTTTACGTGTGAAAATAAATTTTTAAATGAAAACTGTTCTCACATCGGCAAAACAATACAAAATATAAGTGAAATTGAAACTTTATGAAATTCATTAAAAATTCTCATTACAAGATAAATATCAATTCTCTTGGACTATTTCAAAGATAATTAGTACATTAAAGTCCTAAGACGTGAAATTGAAAAAATGTACATACTTTTTACTAAAAAATTGCACAATTATCCTAAAAATGTTAGAGTACGGATAAAATATATAAGCGACGGCAATCGATGAAATGTAAACAAAATGTAAGATTATGTGGAAGCTTATAATCGCTATACTATATCATTTTATTATTTTTTTACTTTTATAAAGAAGATATGGTTTTGTAATAGTTTATAGAAATTGTACAATTATGATAACATATTTTATTTAATTTTTTACTTATTAATGCCATTTACTATTTCATTAACATAAAACATTGAATTAAAATTCGATTCTCAAAACTTTAAAAAGTAAATTAGAATATATTATTTCAGGACAAGAAGTACAATAAAAACCAACAAACTGATTTTAACAAAAAATTAAGCAAAATAGACGAAATGAAACGAGGCTGTTTACATTTCTTTATCAAATAAACACACGCTGTTTTTTTTTTAAATTTGATAGCGACATGTGGCTGTGCACATTTCATTGGTTTATTGCAATACTTGGCATCCATAATCTTCAAGTTAATTGTTAGAGAAATTATCCCATTTTTTAAATAATGTTTTGGACGGACCAGTTTCTCTATTTTTTTTTTCATTTTTTTTTCATTTTCAAGATTATAAAAAAAATTATTATGCTGATGATTACACGTTCATGCGCAAAGGGGAAATATAATAATATCGCGTTTTAAATTTTCCCGGAAACTCTTCTCATTAAAATTACATCAAATATTTTTTGTAATTATATTATTTTATTGGTGAAAATATTTATTTAACAATAATGATAATATCGTGAATTCGAGAAATTAATTTTTCTTCGAGTTATATTGATTTTATTAACAAAGAATTTAGTTTTTTTTCGTAATATATCCTGAATTGTTAACATCTATAGTGCTTTATTTTCATTAAACTTTTTTTTAAAAGTCATGCGTTTTTTTATTATTAGTACTTAAAAATGTAACTTTAGTAAAGTCGTATTTTGTTTTCACAAAATAATACATTTTCACTAAGATCAAAGAAATAATAATAAGTTCATTATAGTCCGTGATTGTTGATGAATAAATACTGAACATTTCATTGAGTTTGGTTGATTTCCTGAATTTTAGTGATTTTTTAAGTGAAAGGAAGGGGTCAAAATGTTTTTAAATTTTGGGGATCGGCCATTTATTTTGCACGTACCTAGTTGATGGGATGCTATAACACACAATGACGCTCGTTTATAGGTTGGAGTAATTCAAGGAGTAGAAAAGTTAGTGAGTCCTCCACACAGGTATGATGCAAATGCATGATATGATACCTCATTTAACGAGTCACTGCAAAGTAATATGTAACGTAAGAGACTTGCTTCGTGTTAACACTTACGTGATTAGAGGGGAGTGTAGTGGCGCTGATATGTAAAATGAATAGTTCACTATATCTGTTGGAGATAACCTTACTCGTTAGACAAGACGCCTTGTTTGTTGTGTTTGCAAAGCGAAGTCGGCACACACTGAGAATGCTTGGATGTAAACAAATAGTTAATATAGTCAAGTAATCCTTGACAACAGAAACGAACGAGGGAGGGGGGGGTGAGGTGCGGCCAAGCAACGAAGTATATTACTTATATAAAAATAGGTTTTCATCCATGAAAGTACTGATATAAATAACCGTTAAAACTTTTACATTTCACCCATCCTGTTAAATGAAAAATGGTAATTATTTGGGTTATCCTATTAACGGTGCTTCCACACAGAATGTGATAAATTACGTATATAAGCATTAGGAATGGTATTATGTTGTTGTTTTTGGTAAATATTATTAACCGAGGAATCAAGTAGCATTACGCACGAAAACCTGCGAAAAGCGCGGTTGAAATCTCTGAACTATCGAAGAAATTCGTAAATAAGCCCCAAATGATCCAATATGGCGGACCACTGTCACGTTTTAGATCGACCGGAATGTGTTGAATGAAAAACGAACCCTTCACAGAAAGCAATAAGCAATAAAGTTTACAAGAAGTGTTGATGAAAAAATATTTGTTAACACTAAATTATTTTTATACCTAATTAAATTTTTTGAAATAAAATAATATATATTTATAATTACACACGGCTTTGATTCGTTTCGTTTCTCCATGTCAACAATTCTGTTTTTCTATCGCATCCTCCGAGATTTTTTTCCCTCAAGGCGATAAGTCTTTAAACACGTCTTCTTTTCTATTTCTATTTTACATTGATTTCACTCAAAAATCCTTCATACTATCATTATATGGCGAATGGGCATAACAGGTAGGAACGCTGGCTTCCGGTGGAAAAGGGTTGAAGAAAGTGTCTACGGATGCCTGAAAGTGATACAACAATTTTTTTTAATTCATATTAATTTCAGATCTAATAAAAAGCCATTTATACTACGTAAAAATACAAACAAATTACATAGGTAAGTAGAAAAATGTCTATTCTAGACATAAGTCAACTTTACTTGTTGCAAATTTATGTTTTTAAACTCTTTCTCGTTCTTTTTTTGGACCCCGTTCGCGCCTCTGCTGAGCGTCGTAACATATACCCTAATTTCAGACTTGAAGCGCCTAAATACCAGTCGATAATACGTTCTCGACAATCGGTCCGATAGAGACTGGCCAGTTCGGTGGCTTTATCTGTCGAACTGAGGTATTATGTCTTGGCTAGACCTAGGAAGTACACCCTCGCAGGCCTTGCCTCCCCTCGTTGGGAAGGGGTTGGTTTATTTCCAATTGTCCGAGGCGCCCCTACCGGAGAAGGCCGACGGGGCTACGCGGACTATTTTTAGAAACTACTCTAGCTCTTCCGTTGGCTTTTCTCCCTACTTTCCGGCCTTGTGCCACACCTTCCTGCCGTGGGAAGGAAGTAAATAAAAAGGAAACTAATAAAATATCCAGATGTTAATTAAAGTAAAGCTTTTAAAGTTAAATAGAAATGTGTGCGACAAAAGAAATTGAAGAGTCAACAAGGGAGGTAATTCATATGAAGTCAACAAAGGACTAAGGAGATATTGTTTAATTCTGAGTTCAGAACAAAGAAAAGAGATTGTTTAGAAAGCCTAACAAATCGAGCGAATGCATAGAAAGCTTTTTGATCCATTTTTGTTCCTCATTCAAGTATTGTTTTGAAAGGTGAGTGAAACACAGTACAGATTATTTTGATTTTAAGTTAAACTAAATTGTTATTTTTAAATTATTATTTTGTTTATTTCTGTTCTTCTCTATTTTCTTCCTAAATTTTCTTTTGTTTTCGAATCTGATAAATTATATTATTACCTCCCCCCCCCCTCCCCCCGAATGAACTCGCCCATTAAATTCCCTGCGGTAGGCCTGAAAACTATTTAAGTCCTTACCATAAACACTGTCGTCGTATGTTTTCGTTTATACTTAAACCCTAACACAACGGTATACTGATCTTTTCCCGTCTCAATATATCGAGAGAGTGCAAAATTCTTCGATTTAAGTTATTTTTAAAAAATTATTTTAAAGTTTAATTCAATTATTATGAAAAAAAAAACAACAACAAAAACAAAGACGTGTGATATTAGTACGGATGACCAGAAATGAAAAATAAAACCTTTTTGTTAGCATTTCTTAATAAAAGAAATTACTATTTACACTTTCACATTTATAAAACTTTTTTTAAATTTCGACTTTCGCTTCCTTTTTTAATTACTAATAATTTTTCAATGTAAAAATTGAATTATAGCGTAACATTATTTTAAAAAAAAAAGAACTTTCGGTTGATAATTTGTTTGTTAAAATTAATTCAATTTTTTAAATGTAAAAAAAACAGAACTTTCGGTTGATAATTTGTTTCTTAAAATTAATTCAATAAAATGTTTTATTATTATAGCATATGTTTCTATTTATTTCAAATAATTAAATAATAGTAAAATAATAAAATGTGCTTTTTCCAATGTAAATATTATTTGTTTATTGCTATATTAAACTAAGAAAATTTGTAAGAAAAAAAAGAATAACGAACTAATCTTTAAATAGAGATGTCGCCAAGATCAAGTCCAAATGGCAGGAAAAAACCGTCTCTCTCAACTGTATATAAAAAAAACGTCTTTCAAATCCACATGAAAGAAAATCCAGCACTCTTTTCTTTCGCTCGCTTTCCAATACGCGTTCAGAACGATATCCACGAAAAAACTGACTGACTTAACTTTTCGCTCTCTTATTATAACGAAAATCCCACGCATGCAAACAACCTAATTTGCATGAACAAATAAAATAATTAAAATCTTATTTCACTTTCTGATGCCTCTCTCCTCCCACTCCTCTTTCTTTTTATGTCGGCAACGAGGGTGTTCGGGTTCGCCCCACACACACAGCATAGCAGACGCTGCCTCTTTGAATAGCGCCAACAAGTGTCTGCATCTACTTCAATTGGCCGTTCTCTGTTACACCCCCCTCTGATTTTATGATCACACATGTGGCAACCTGGTGCAGGTCTTTTTTGTCTGGTGCTTCTTCGCAATAATACTGTAGTGACTTCTTCCTCAGATAACTCGTTCGATGCATTTGTACAAAGCCTTGGACTCTCTGGCCTTCTCCGCGGTGATGCGACCACAACTTCCTCCTCCGATGACTCGTCTCCAGAAGAATCACCCGATACATCTGTGCTAAGTATGGGGCTATTTGCGCCACTCATAGTGATCACTCGCACACTCTGAGTGGACGAATCACTGTCACTTCCACTTTCCGATGTAGTTGAGCCTATAACGGGTCGTAGGTCCCTTACATGTCGAGGTATCCCATCAATGAGGACATTCTGTGGGCTAATCACACCTGTAACGCGTCCAAATGCATAGGGGATGTACACCGTCCATTCGGACTTATTGCCCAAACACGATCTCCCACCTCGTAACACAAGTGTTGCTGTTCGGGCTCATCGGGGGACACCACATCGATGCCGTTCAGTCTTACCGTGTAACTATGAATCATGTTAGCAGGAGCTGTCAGGGGTGACACATCGTCTTTCGGGGTGGCATTGTACCAATAAACTGCTTCCATCACTGAACACAGTTTTCTTGCGGCAATCCGCTTCACACTTCGATGGCACCGCTCTGTAATACCATTACCTGATGGTATATGTGCACAGCGAAATCGCAGTCGAACTCCCCACTCTTTCATAAAGTCTTTAAAACTCCTACTGCAGAATGCTGGGTCATTATCTAGGAGTATCTCAGTTGGTGGCCCGCGCTAGCAAAATACATTTTCTAATTGGTCCATGATGTTTGCTGCGTCTTGCCATCTGAGACAACGCCAAATAGTAAACCGTGTAGGCCCACAGTCGATGATCGATAGATAGTGCTTTCCCTGATAATGCGTTATATCTATCCCCACTCGATACCAAGTATCACTGACATCCAAGTTCCCCTTCAGCCAGCACACGGACGGCGGATCGATCGACTGACACTCTTTGCACTCTCTCACTACTGTCCTGACGGATGCCTTAGAAATCGTGGGGTTGACCCTGCTAACAAAGTACCACGTCCTTTTTATGCCAGGGTGACCACTTTTGCGATGGATAGCACTTTTGCGATGGTCGGATTCTGGACTGGGTGTTGATACAGCACACACCTGGCTCTGGGGTTCAGCTGCTTTTCTAATTAAGTTAAACCATCGTTGCGGTACGCGTGTCAGACTATCCACTCGGTTATATTCTGACTTTACTAAGGTAATGTCCAATGACAACCTGTACTCTTCTATCAAGCTTAAAAGCGCACCCAGTCGTCGTCTTATCAGCATTTCGCTTGCTGCTTTAGTTTGCACTCTAGACTTTCCTGTAAGGGTATCCATTATCCATTTGTGCACACAGGCAGAGTCAGTAAAAAGATGCAATATGGATGCGTCCCACATCAACGCCATATTAATGCCTTTTAGTACAGCATCAAGTTCTGCCAAATTTATGTGCTGTGTATCCTTTGCTTTGCGTATCCAACTTGCATCCTCTATCACAGTTCCATCCTGCTCCAGCGAAACTCCGATCGCCAAAAAACTTGCATCAACCCAAACATCGATCTCATGACCGTCAACACACCACCTGCCTCGTACGGGGTTACGTTCGTGCACTCTTGCAACAATTTCTGTCATCATCGTGGTCAACGGAATATCGTCCACCTCATTGTCCCAGCCCTTGGTAACTACCACTGCTCTCCTTTTGATAAATGCGGCTGCCACTCTGATCCATCTGCCCACTGGGAAGTGCCCAACTACTTTTCCACACAAAGAAAACACGGCACGTCTGGTGATGCTGCGTGGCATACTCGGGATCTCGTTGCCTCGTTCCCATTTTAGCATATTGCATATTGCATTCCTGCCAAATTTTCAAGCCAGGTACCCGCGCACCTTCTTGAAGCCGTTCAGGTTCCTTACTCAACAATCCAAAGTCGGCCAGATGCTGCCTTACTTTAGCTGCGGACACTATGTTTTCATTTATGAAAACATCATCGATATATGCTGATGTTGCTCGTTGAATAGAGTCGTCTCTCGACAATGCCGCATCCACAATAGCTCGCATAATGGCTGGTGCCACATTGAGCCCAAAACCCATGCGTGTCAAGCAGTACTTCTTCCCCTCCAATATGACAGTCTGGTATGGCCACAAGGATTGATGCACATGCACCTGTAGGTAAGCCCTCCGCAGATCGAGCACTGATACATTAGGGCCTTTCATTCGCCACTCTCTCAGCTTGTGTGCACATATGTCTGCATGTGCAGTGTAGGCATCGACGTGCTCATTCAGTTCGCGAAAATCCAGAACTGGCCGCACCTTAGATTTGTTCTGCTGGAAGATTGCCATTAGCAGAATTAGGCCCTTTGGGGATCCTAGTTTGTCTTCAGAATAGGGAAGTAGCCATCCATTGTTCAGCCATGTTTGAAGCTCACGTCTATAGTCCTGGCGGATTTGAGCGGGTACTGAGTATTCAGGTACCCTGTTTTTGAGTTTATCAGGTGGTTGATCACCTGACCACTTCCACGACACCGTCCACACTTTGGCCTGTTCATCAAACGTGGCGCTAAAATCGGGTTCCTCTATCGTGATCGCAGCGCAAGCATGTGGACCCATTTTACAAAAGAGGGCTTCGCCAGACTGGTCAATGCTGACCCCACCGAACATCTTAATAACATCCATCCCAAGTAACATGTCGAAACCTAACAGCCGACTGTGTACGACCAAGGGCTCATATCGGTTATTGCCAACGAAATGGTTCCAACACCATGACTATGGATAGTTGTACCGTCAACGGTCATAATGTTCGATCTCTGACAATTCCAAGGACTACATATTGAACCAGTTACTATAGACCGGGAACATCCAGAGTCCACCAGTGCTCTGCATTTCTTTCCATCGATCCACACTTCAACGGTAGGGAGCGCTTCTCTTAAATTGACTGAGAAGAGACCGGCACTGATATCTCGCCTCCGTTTTCGTTTCCCGGAGATTCAGATGCAATGTGTCCTATCTTCTGACATCTATAACATTGTATCTTTCCTCATGATTTATATTTGTGGCCAGTATGCCCTTCACCAGACTGATATTGGCAGTTCCTTGCGAAGTGGTTTGGTCCAGAGCATTTATAGCACATAATGCTTCCACTAGCCGGCACAGTGCGTGATGTTTGATTAGCTTTAAACTGAACCGGTTGTATAGCTGCCGCAACTAATTCCTTGTCGTTCGCCATGATGGCCCATGCTCTCGTTACAATCTGCCCTAGACTCATGTCATCCATTTTCGACGACGCCCGGAGATGTTGCCTTACGTGGCTCGGCAGTCCTGCTACAAAGGCGCATATGATCCATTTTTCTGGAAGTGTCTCCCCAACAAGGAGGGCAAGTCTTCGAAGCTCAGCCAAAAACACATCTACAGTCTCTCCAGGTAGTAGCAGTTGCGTCGTGAAGTCCTCATATGCCACAAATGAATTGGTCGCAAATGCAGTTATCAGTGCCTGCTTGACTTGATTTACATCTGCCCTCTGTTCCTTACCTAGCTGTCGATACACAGCAAGAGCGCCCGCTCTTAACCGCAAGGGAATAACTCGCGCTACTTCGTGAAACTCACATAATTCGCAAACAAGTTCTACCTGTTCGATCCATTCCATCATCGGTAGGTCAGTAGTAGTTCCACTAAATTCTGGAATCAGGCGAATGTCAAATTGTCTATTGGTCATGTTAAGGCCGGAATAGCTTGTAGGTAAAAAAAATTAATGAACTAATCTTTAAATAGAGATGTCCAAATGGCAGGAAAAAAACCGTCTCTCTCAACTCTATATAAAAAAAAGTCTTTCAAATTAACATGAAGAAAATCCAGCACTCTTTTCTTTTGCTCACTTTCCAATACGCGTTCAGAACGATATCCACGAAAAAACTGACTGACTCTTAACTTTTCGCTCTCTTATTATAACGAAAATCCCACGCATGCAAACAACCTAATTTGCATGAACAAATAAAATAATTAAAATCTTATTTCACTTTCTGATGCCTCTCTCCTCCCACTCCTCTTTCTTTTTATGTCAGCAACGAGGGTTTTCGGGTTCGCCCCACACACACAGCATAGCAGATGCTGCCTCTTTGAACGGCGCCAACAAGTGTCTGCATCTACTTCAATCGGACGCTCTCCATTACAAAATTATTAAACAAATATATAATTATTATTAAACTATAATTCTAAGGAACAATAATGATAATAAAATTCGCATAAAGCAATGCTAACAAAAAGGGGTGCTTATGCTGATTAGCGGCCATATGAAAAATTATTTTTATATAAAAACAATAATATATACTTATTAATCATTATATTCTTACTCACTGTACGAAAAAGTAGAAAAAAATTATCCACTAGAACTTTAATTACAAGTATTTTTCCATTCTGCGTATCATAACAGCGAGTCGTTCAGTAAGCCTCCATCTTGTTTTGTAAGAAGATTTCAGTTATCTGCCCTTGAAATCTTAAAAAAACAAGATGGAGGCTTATAAAGTCTTTTGTTGAGGTGGTTCTACTGAGAGATGTTTCTCTTTGCTATTGTCATCGTCACCGTCGCTCAACTGATTAAGGCCATCATCAATCGAGCTATTTTGAGCGACCCAATGGTGTAGGTCATTCAAATTAATATATCTATGTTATTTATAGAAAAGCCTTATTTTCATTTCTTTTGAGGAACGTTTAAGTAACAAAATGGAGTTAGTCTTAGCTTCTTTAAGTAAACTGCTATAACTTTTAATTTTCGATTCCCCATGACTATATAACCTTACTCAATGTGGCTCAGGCCTGAAATATAGGCCACTAATAAAAGATCAATATATTATTCTAAACTACTAACCTTCAATAGAACGTGTGAAAATTTGAACCAATCGGATTATTAGTTTACAAATTACAGTTATTAAAGTGAAGCTACTATTGCATATCAAATCTGAATTTCGTGTGTTGATCTAGCATTGCTTTATTCTTTTTTTCTAATGCATAAATCCCGAGCATAGTCTGCAAAGATGGACTTTTGTCTCTACTTGCCACGATCACAGGCTTGGTTCAGGTAAAAGATGTTTTTTCAGAGGTCTTTGTGCAGTGTGTCTGCCAATCTAATCATAATCCTATCTTTCGATCGCTTCCCTGTGACTTCTAATGCAATAGCAAGTTTCACGTTGTTGGCCTTAAGCACATGCCCAAAACATCTTAGCCACCATACCTTCATTTTTCCCTTAATCGTCATGATGTCATAGTATCTTCAGATATCCTCATTGCAGACGTGGTCAAGGAGTGTAATTTAAGACATCCAGCAGAACATTTTGGTTTCTTTCTATGGCTATGTTTTCCTCGTTGTCTGTAAGCACTTGCAGCTGTACAAAGCAACGGGTCTCACAATAGTCGGGTAGATCTTTAACTTTTGACTGTCCTTGATCTTGTAGTAACAGAGGATGCCGGTGCTTAAGTATATTTTACATCGAATAAACATGGAACATAAGTTCAGCCTTTTATTGGTAAAAGTTCATTTGTTCGTAACGCATGTATTTTTGGCATGATGCTCTGTACTGCTGTAACTCAAATTTCGAAATTCACTTATTCAATTTGCAAAAATATAATACTATGTTTGATGCAAGCCATATTGTATTCTAGGAGAATCACAAGACTGACACAATATACAAATACACATGATGTATGGTAACAAGCAAGAACATCAAAAATGCATTTATGGAGGTAAATCAGTAAATCAACTATGTATAGAAAAAATGGCAAATAATGGAACTAAAATATTCCCAAATTACAAAAAAATCAATATTAAAAGAAGGTAATTTTGTTTCCAGTAAAACCAGAAAACTATGTGTGACATTATTACTAATTGGCTATACCAAACTCATATGTTAAGAACCAAAAATATCCATGTTCAACACAATATACACTATATATGCTTCCATGTTATAAGGAAATCTCGTTCATATTGAAAGAAAATTCTACAACATAAACCAGCATTTATGTTAACCAATCCTATAACTTCATCCACAAGTAAATCCATGCGCACAATTATGCAAATGTTCATTTACCAATAGAAATCATTATATGAAATAACATACTAATTAAAAATTGGAAATATAGAAACAACATATTCATAGTTGAACAAATACAACCAGCCCATAAAAAGAAAAAATATAATTAAAAACTATATCTTAAACAAAAAATAATTTAACAATGGTTAACAGGCCATAAATCCAAGTAAATGAATTGAAATTATAGATTTTCAAAAATGAACCTTTATTTATCCACTAAGGTAAACATTAAGTGAACCATGTATTTTAGATCTCTAGTATCAGTTTATTGTTATTTTACTCACTATCATTAAAACCACTATTAAAATCACAGAGAAATTCTAGGTAGAATTCACTATAGAATATCCCCTAACAAACGCCTTTATCGACTTGGCTATGTGACATTTACGAAAATCTCGGATTATTTTCTAATGATTCGGCTGTAACGTTCTAGAGTAAATTCCACCTAAACGATATGAATTTAAACAAATCTAACTGACAATATTACACAAATGATTACATAAATGTGAATGCAAATAATAAAATGCAAATTTTATTTATTTTCTGTTGACAGATGTTCCTGCTTGAAAGACTTTGTTGGATTTAAATGGATTTTCTTAAAAAAATATTATATAAAGAACATCCGTTCTTCAAATTAAAAACAATAGTGAAATATATTGTGAAAATATTTTTCTGTATTCTTTCATGTAACAAAACATTCAAAATGCTCGAGAATATCACATCATTTGATCTTCAAAAAATGTCAATCATTTGTAAAAACAAGCTTTAATCCAAGTATTGGTTTGCAAAATCAAGTTTCACAGCAAAAGTCAATAGAAAAAGACACTTTAAAGAAATCATATACTCGTAAAGTATGTGCACATTCTCATATTCATAAGCCATGTTTGACACAACACATAGAAACATGCACACTGAAGACAAGTTTGAATTACCTACTAGACAAGGGCGTTTGAATTACCTACTAGACACCATCCTCGAGTGTCTTCGGTCTCTCTGTACAAGGGTTTGTCAGGACAACCTGACATGAGGATACTTCACCCTACAAGTTAACCCTGACCAAATATTCAAAATCACATAGTAGTTTCAGCACAAATAAGACACTCTCAACACGGCTACACATTGGCTCAGACAAGGAATGGTGCATCTTCTCTAAGTAATGTTACCTCAAGTAACAACACTTTGTTGGATACTCCACCAGAGCAGATTAATTCTTGTTATGAAATCCGGTAAGACCAAGAGACCAAAAGAAAGATATACTATAACATAATAAACTGGTCAATTTAAAAGAGAAAAATTCATGTCCTTAACTTCTTTACAAACTCAACGTTTTAGGGATAAAAGACAACCTGAAAAAATATTTGAAGATCTATGTATCTCATATAGAGATTAATTGTTAGCCCCCAGCTATGGGTTCATTAATTCCTGAGAACTTCGACTGAAGAAAATGAAACAAAAGAAGAGAATGAACACACTTGTTAAATATGTGTTTACACTTGTTTAAAAATTAAGTTTTGAGAAACTCCTGATAAACTACATTTCGTGTGAAGCATGCAACTCTTTAACTCGAAAAACATTTAAAACACAAACTAGAAAGAGATTTAATGCCTACTGGAGAGTTTTAATGCCAACTAGCCACTGCCTTCGAGTGTCTTCAGTCTTTGTATACAGGGGTTTGTTAAGATACCCTTACATGAAGATACTAAACCCTACAAGAGACCACTGTTAAAAATTACACAATATTCAAGGTCAAAACAAGATCACCTCGACTCATACGGGAATTGATGCACATTCTATAATTGATTTTACCTTAAGTAACACTAAATTATAATCATGGAATCTGACAAAGTCAAGAAAAGATCACCAGAAAGATAAACTATAACATACTAAGGTTGTAAATTGCTGAGAACAACGTGATATCCATCATTGTTCTATTAAGCCAAGTTTGAAAAGTAGGGAGAATCTTGTATGAACACTCAGATGTCTATGTATCTGATAAAGAAATTAAGTGTTAGTGGAAAAAGGGGTCAATTATATTATGAGAACTTACAGAAGTATAATGGTGGACAAAATTGAAAAGCTTACCTTTTGTGAGGTATGTGGTTGTTCATTTTCGAGGAAATCAGATTTAGTTCAACATATGATAACTCACAATGAAGAAAAACCATATTCTTGTAAATTATGTTCGTATTCCTGTTTACAGAAATCAAGTTTACTGATACATATGAGAACTCACACTAAGGGAAAGCTATATTCTTGTCAAATATGTGTGTATTCTTGTTTTAAAAATTCAGACTTAGTGAAACATGTGAGAATTCACACTGGAGAAAAGCCATTTTCATGTAAAGTATGTGAGTATTCCTGTTCACAGAAATCAACTTTACTGAAACATATGAGAACACACACTGCAGAAAAGCCATATACTTGTGAAGTATGTGAATTTTCTTTCAGTGCAACATCGCAGTTAGTAGCACATATGAAAACTCACACTGGAGAGAAGCCATATTCTTGTAAATTATGTGAATATTTTTCTTACAAAAAATCGAATTTAAGTATACATATGAGAAGTCACACGGGAAAAAAATCATATTCTTGTGAAATATGTCCGTATTCTTCTTCTCAGAGTTCAAATTTAGTTCAACATATGAGAACTCACAGTGGGGAAAAGCCATATTCTTGTAAATTATGTGAGTATAATTGTTCTCAAAAATCGAGTTTAGTTTTACATATGAGAACTCACACCGGAGAAAAGCCATATTCTTGTAAATTATGTGAGTATACTTGTTCTCAAAAATCGACTTTAGTGATACATATGAGAACTCACACTGGAGAAAAGCCATATTCTTGTGAAATATGTGTGTATGATTGTTCTCAGAATTCGGATTTAGTTAAACATATGAGAAAACACACTGGAGAAAAGCCATTTTCATGTAAATTATGTGAGTATTCTTGTTCACATAAATCAAGTTTACTGACACATATGAGAACTCACACTGGAGAAAAGCCATATTCTTGTGAAGTATGTAGCTCTTCTTTTAGCACAAAATCGCAATTAGTAAAACATATGAAAACTCACGCTAGAGAAAATCCATTGTTTTGTAAATTATGTGAATATTCTTGTTACAAAAAATCGAATTTAGTAATACATATGAGAAGTCACACTGGAAAAAAAACATATTCTTGTGAAATATGTATGTATTCCTGTTCTCAGAGTTCAGATTTAGTGAAACATATGAGAACTCACACTGGAGAAAAGCCATATTCTTGTAAATTATGTCAGTATTCTTGTTCACAGAAATCGAGTTTATATACACATATGAGAACTCACACTGGAGAAAAGCCATATTCTTGTGAATTTTGTGAGTATTCTTTTTCACAGAAATCGAATCTACTGACACATATAAGAACTCACACTGGAGAGAATATGAATGATAACTAAATATTCTAAGCGAATGTCTAAGGTGGCTCTGTACAGTTTTTTTAGACAATTTGGCATGATGATACTTACCTCTACAAAGAAAACCTTGACCAAATGTTGGAAAAATTTATAAAAATAATACAATACTTCTGTTATACAAATACGTTTTCTTTTTAGCATAAAGATTATACTGAAAAACAGTGAACAAACACTAAACAACTCTAACAGTTACCCATAGTGTTTGTCTAAGATGTTAATTCAAACAACCAACGTATTAATATAGGAAGTTACAGGCTCCCATACATTTTTATTGTCAAACGGACGGTACTAAACGTTAGTCACCGCTAACAAACAAAACACATATTTACAATCACAAATTATGAAATCGCTGTGGATCATGCTATTTTACAATTGACGATAGTTACATAATATATTAAAATATTTAAAAAATTAGGAACATTTTTCGCTGTTTAAACAAGCTCATTTCAGAATAATAGAATCCGTTGAAATTATTTAAATCTCTTACAAATTATGTCTTTTTAGAATGTTTTCTTTTTCTTTCAATTCGACAGAGTAATTACAAAAAGTAGTATTTTTGTTAAAACATTGAATTTGTTTCGATTTTGTATTTACAAATTCACATTAACTTCACAAACTTATGGTATAATTAAACATATAAAATAAATCTGACATGTTTATTTAGACTCTTTCGCTTCATATAATAGCATTTCAATCGATTATATAATATTTCTTTCAGACTTCATAAAATGAAATATACAAAAATAATTCGAATTATATACTCTGTCCTGTCATATTTTATGAAAACTGCATTCAAATAATAAATGAATCCGAAAGTGAATAATTATCGAAGGTTTCATGGAAATCTGACCATTCGTTGAGTTTTGCTAGATTTATTAAATACATGTGTGCTTGCTCGTTCAAAATGTTCACAACATAAAAATATTTTTTTACGGTGTCGATAATGTAAACAAGATTTTAGCTTTTCATTTTCATTATTTTTGTACTCTGAAATAAAAAAAAACATTATCAGTTTATTTTAAGTTTCCTCTTTTGAATGGTACAAAATTTATAATGCTAATAGAAACAAATATCAAAGTACTATTATTATTTGTCTAACTGACTATTAGGAAATCTAGATACACTATTGACTGGTGTCTAGAGACAGGAAGTGACACATATACCTTTCATCAACATAAAGCAATGGTTGTCGAAACTTACATGTGATATTTTAAACATAATCCCATGGTCGAATTTTCATGCATCCACAAACAAACTGCTACAGTTCCGACAAGACTCGTGCAAGTCAGTGCTTTCTTTCAAAAACAGCTTTAGCATATAATCCAGTAATGCGGCATATAATACCATTGTGAAAGAGACATTGATAGTCTAATCATAGTTTAATATATATAATCTTGCTTTGTTACTTGATGTCAAAAATGTCCAGGCGAAAAAAATTGTTAAATTCATTCTCTTTGTTTTATCACTGACATCATTTGTTACATTGATTTCGCCGAGGATATCTAATACAATTTAACAAAAAATTACTTTCAAGGTGGTATTTGCTAAATTAAAACTTTGTTTTGTAAAGAATATGCGTTTGAATGCATTTCGATTATCAAACAAACATGCAAATTTCGTCACGTGGTAACGGATATTTTGTCTCATTAGAATATGGACTTTGACATGGTGACAACCATCATATTCTTGCTTAAGACGAGGTAGTCATGACCGCCTATTATGACATCGTGGGTGAGTTCATCGAGGATGTGTGTGACCTGCTATACCATTGACACAGATATCATCTTGATCATCTGATTCCTGGCTTTTTCAAGGCATCAGGATATGGAGAGTATACATGTATTATGGCCAGAATCCAACAGGATAACGTTGACAAACTTATACTTGTTGAACACGATGTTGGCACTTATTAATAGGGTCTGCTTATTGTTCAAAAGAAGGAAGTTAAATACCTGACGGTTGAAGAAGAGCAGTATGTTCAGAACGAGTTATCGTTTCTTGTCTGATCCCAACTAAGAATACAGTTCAAATTGGTCAGTGATTCAGCATTGGCTGTGTTCATCGTAGCGATATGAGCCTTTTTTTTTGACTGGATGAACATCGTTTCAATTTCGACTTTTAAAGATTTGGCGACTCTCCATTCAGTGTGTAGTTTGGACGTTATTTTTGCTTCTCTATCCGTGTGTCCGGTCGCAGTTCTGGTATTACACAGAGTTGTGTTACTCGTTACGTGGGTGTGGTTCAACTATCCGTGTTTGGGTAGGCGATATGAGTGTTCATCTGAATTACTAACTGCTTTATATCGAATATTGATCATGTCCCTGTGTTTATCCATGTAAATTACGGTGACCTCTGTTATGGCTGTCGTGTTGGTCTTGATGTCTCGGTTGGAGTAGTATTTTGCATTTTTTTGCCAGTCACTGAGTAATGGTTGTCTATTGTTTCGACTAGATTCCACATTTGCCTTTCATGTGTATCCATGAGCTGTACCTTCATCTGCTGTATTGTTGGGTATGCTCTGTCCTTTGTTCAGGAGTTTGTTCATAATATGTTGTGGCCTCGTAAAAGGTCCGGAAATGAAAACACGAACTCGGAGTTTTGAGAAACAAGTGTATTGCAAAAGTATAATACAACATAAATCAAGAGTGGTTGTACGTCTGCCTTGATTGCTAGTATTAGACTGAGATAGTTTAAATTTCCTCTTTAGGTTTTCTGACTTATTCGTCAGATTTTTTATTTTCTGGAAAAAAGTGTCGGTTGGTAACTCCCGTAGGTTGAACTATTGAATCAAGTCTGTGTCAAATAAATTGTTGGTATTTTTTTAATACGAAAATTTTCAACTTTTGGTAGTTGCTTTTAAAATAATGTTGGTAATAATTTGACACTCGAATTTCATTTTTTAACCAGTTACCGTGCTGGCTGTTTTGTTTATACTTAGCATGGTCGGTTTATCCAATCTGTTACATGTATGCAGGTTAACAATTGACACGTAGGAACCCGAATCTAATTGTACTTTTACATTTTTATTAAGGTTTTTTACCTGTACGTATTTTCTCATATTTTTGCAGTCCAGTTTATTAGTTATTGTGGATTGAACCCGATTTTAATTTGTGTTCTATTTAGGTGTGGCCGTAGACGTCACGGCCTGCTTCAAAGTTTTTATACTCATGTTATCGCATGCGGTTTTGGCAGATTTTTGTTTGGGCGTTTGTCAGGGCTGATAGCATCGATAGATCGGACTGAAATTCATCGGGAATCGTCGTCAACTGGTGTTTTGTCATTAATAATTATCCATTAATCTCCTATGTTCGTCTTGTTTATAACAATTTAATTTATGTTGACTTGTTAACAAGTTCCCAACAAATGTTTATATTTAGAAAGAGATCGTATTTGAGTAGATTGTATTGTTTTATAACATATGTTTGCTTATAATACGATTTAGTTTTTAAAGAATAAACCGTTAAACTAAATTTAAAACGTATCTTCTTTCTCTGCTGACTTCTCAATATCAACAATCTGGTTGCATTCTTCTCGCGACTTTTACTGTATGGCATTAAAGACAATGTCCCATTCTAACATTTATATCAACTTCATCTAATAATAGAGATGAGTACATGAGTCTGAATGAGGAAAAGTTTTGAGTGTCCATAATATAGAATTAATGCCCTATGTGTAGAGAACGGAAAAGAGTTCACATTGTTATTGCTTGAAAGTAAGCCTGTGCGTCAAAATAACATAGAACGTATATCTACGTGCGGACAGTTCGCCATCTTGGATATTTAAGTCTTCTTGTCGACACTAATATGTCGGGTTTAACGGCAGATTTGGTTTGCACTCCGAAAGGAGAGTTTGGTTGTTAACTAAGGCAGTTGTGCGTTCTCACGGCTAAAATGAGGGCTAACAGTTGCGATGCACTACCTCAAATTCCATTCGTAGACCAGTGCAATGCTCGCATAAAGGATAGTTTCTGATTGCTTAAATCTAAATCGTAATTACGTGTTTACTCCAATCAGCGTCAAGCAAATATTTAAAACATCGTTAATGCGGCTTCTGATTCTCCTTCCGCTGTCACTGCTGCTGCTGCTGATAATGATCTAGAAAACAATTTGCGGGGTTCTTATGACGTAGCTGTTTGTTAGGAGACGTCTTAGAAATCGGGAACTGAGGTTTACTTTTCTCATATCCGGAGGACAAACAGCATGTCGTTTGCCAGAGCGTCTACGGTGGGGGGGGCGTTTGATTGATTCGTGGACAGTTGTAGATGATGTGCTCAGCTGTCTCCTCTCAAACACCACACTTTTCGCACACTACGTTGTCAACACAGTAAATCTTCTGGAGTCAATACGAGGTATGGGTAGGTGGCACTCCAGAGTTTCCTAAGTGTTTCTTGCTGTTGCTTGATGAGAACTATTTAAGCTGATCGGCTCAATTTCTCTCCATGCGCTCCGTAGATCTTCTCAACTCATTCATGTAGGAAGGGTCGTGGTTTATTGGTACGGTAGATTACTGCTTTCCCCACGTCGTAGGAGTGTTTGACTTCGGGCTGATCTTTATCCGTCCCTTCTTTAGCCGTTTCATCTGCGATTTGATTTCCCAAGGTGTATATCTGTTGCATGCAAACAGTTATCTTAATTTCTGATTCCAAAAACAATTCTTTTAATGTTGTTGTTGCTGAAAACTCTATTTTCTATTGCTGGTATTAATAATTTTACATATTTACTGATGTAAAATAACGAGTAAAACCAACATGTCTGAATTTAAGGAAAAATGAAATCAGAAAGAAATGGCATGGTAAGAATGACATGGTAAAAATGACATCGGAAAGAAATTGCATGGTAAGAATGACATCGGAAAGAAATGGCATGGTAAGAATGACATCGGAAAGAAATGGCATGGTAAGAATGACATGGTAAAAATGACATCGGAAATAAATTGCATGGTAAGAATGACATCGGAAAGAAATGGCATGGTAAGAATGACATCGGAAAGAAATGGCATGGTAAGAATGACATGGTAAAAATGACATCGGAAATAAATGGCATAGTAAGAATGACATCGTAAGAATGACATCGGAAAGAAATGGCATGGTAAGAATGACATCGGAAAGAAATGAAATGGTAAAAATGACATCGGAAAGAAATGGCATGGTAAGAATGACATGGTAAAAATGACATCGGAAAGAAATGGCATGGTAAGAATGACATGGTAAAAATGACATCGGAAAGAAATGGCATGGTAAGAAGGACATTAGTAAAAATGACATCGAAAAGAAATGTCATGGTAAGAATGACATCGGAAAGAAATTGCATGGTAAGAATGACATGGTAAAAATGACATCGGAAAGAAATGGCATGGTTAGAATGACATGGTAAAAATGACATCGGAAAGAAATGGCATGGTAAGAATAACATGGTAAAAATGACATCGGAAAGAAATGGCATGGTAAGAATGACATGGTAAAAATGACATCGGAAAGAAATGGCATGGTAAGAATGACATGGTAAAAATGACATCGGAAAGAAATGGCATGGTAAGAATGACATGGTAAAAATGACATCGGAAAGAAATGGCATGGTAAGAATGACATTGGAAAGAAATGGCATGGTAAGAATGACATGGTAAAAATGACATCGGAAAGAAATGGCATGGTAAGAATGGCATCGTAAGAATGACATCGGAAAGAAATGGCATGGTAAGAATGACATCGGAAAGAAATGACATGGTAAAAATGACATCGGAAAGAAATGGCATGGTAAGAATGACATGGTAAAAATGACATCGGAAAGAAATGGCATGGTAAGAATGACATTGGTAAAAATGACATCGGAAAGAAATGGCATGGTAAGAATGACATTAGTAAAAATGACATCGGAAAGAAATGGCATGGTAAGAATGACATGGTAAAAATGACATCGGAAAGAAATGGCATGGTAAGAATGACATGGTAAAAATGACATCGGAAAGAAATGGCATGGTAAGAATGACATGGTAAAAATGACATCGGAAAGAAATGGCATGGTAAGAATGACATGGTAAAAATGACATCGGAAAGAAATGGCATGTTAAGAATGACATGGTAAAAATGACATCGGAAAGAAATGACATGGTAAAAATGACATTGGATAGAAATGGCATGGTAAGAATGACATGGTAAAAATGACATCGAAAGAAATGACATGGTAAGAATGACATGGTAAAAATGACATCGGAAAGAAATGGCATGGTAAGAATGACATGGTAAAAATGACATCGGAAAGAAATGGCATGGTAAGAATGACATGGTAAAAATGACATCGGAAAGAAATTGCATGGTAAGAATGACATGGTAAAAATGACATCGGAAAGAAATGGCATGGTAAGAATGACATGGTAAAAATGACATCGGAAAGAAATGGCATGGTATGAATGACATAGTAAAAATGACATCGGAAAGAAATGGCATGGTAAGAATGACATGGTAAAAATGACATCGGAAAGAAATGGCATGGTAAGAATGACATGGTAAAAATGACATCGGAAAGAAATGGCATGGTAAGAATGACATGGTAAAAATGACATCGGAAAGAAATGGCATGGTAAGAATGACATGGTAAAAATGACATCGGTAAGAAATGGCATGGTAAGAATGACATGGTAAAAATGACATCGGAAAGAAATGGCATGGTAAGAATGACATCGGAAAGAAATGGCATGGTAAGAATGACATGGTAAAAATGACATCGGAAAGAAATGGCATGGTAAAAATGACATCGGAAAGAAATGGCATGGTAAGAATGACATGGTAAAAATGACATCGGAAAGAAATGGCATGGTAAGATTGACATGGTAAAAATGACATCGGAAAGAAATGGCATGGTAAGAATGAAATGGTAAAAATGACATCGGAAAGAAATGGCATGGTAAGAATGACATCGGAAAGAAATGGCATGGTAAGAATTACATCGGAAAGAAATGGCATGATAAGAATGACATTGGAAAGAAATGGCATGGTAAGAATGACATGGTAAAAATGACATCGGAAAGAAATGGCATGGTAAGAATGACATCGTAAGAATGACATCGGAAAGAAATGGCATGATAAGAATGACATCGGAAAGAAATGACATGGTAAAAATGACATCGGAAAGAAATGGCATGGTAAGAATGACATGGTAAAAATGACATCGGAAAGAAATGGCATGGTAAGAATGACATTGGTAAAAATGACATCGGAAAGAAATGGCATGGTAAGAATGACATTAGTAAAAATGACATCGGAAAGAAATGTCATGGTAAGAATGACATGGTAAAAATGACATCGGAAAGAAATGGCATGGTAAGAATGACATGGTAAAAATGACATCGGAAAGAAATGGCATGGTAAGAATGACATGGTAAAAATGACATCGGAAAGAAATGGCATGGTAAGAATGACATGGTAAAAATGACATCGGAAAGAAATGGCATGTTAAGAATGACATGGTAAAATGACATCGGAAAGAAATGACATGGTAAAAATGACATTGGAAAGAAATGGCATGGTAAGAATGACATTGGAAAGAAATGGCATGGTAAGAATGACATGGTAAAAATGACATCGGAAAGAAATGGCATGGTAAGAATGACATGGTAAAAATGACATCGGAAAGAAATGGCATGGTAAGAATGACATGGTAAAAATGACATCGGAAAGAAATGGCATGGTAAGAATGACATGGTAAAAATGACATCGGAAAGAAATGGCATGGTAAGAATGACATGGTAAAAATGACATCGGAAAGAAATGGCATGGTATGAATGACATGGTAAAAATGACATCGGAAAGAAAAGGCATGTTAAGAATGACATGGTAAAAATGACATCGGAAAGAAATGGCATGGTAAGAATGACATTGGATAGAAATGGCATGGTAAGAATGACATGGTAAAAATGACATCGAAAGAAATGGCATGGTAAGAATGACATGGTAAAAATGACATCGGAAAGAAATGGCATGGTAAGAATGACATGGTAAAAATGACATCGGAAAGAAATGGCATGGTATGAATGATATAGTAAAAATGACATCGGAAAGAAATGGCATGGTAAGAATGACATGGTAAAAATGACATCGGAAAGAAATGGCATGGTAAGAATGACATGGTAAAAATGACATCGGAAAGAAATGGCATGGTAAGAATGACATGGTAAAAATGACATCGGAAAGAAATGGCATGGTAAGAATGACATGGTAAAAATGACATCGGAAAGAAATGGCATGGTAAGAATGACATGGTAAAAATGACATCGGAAAGAAATGGCATGGTAAGAATGACATCGGAAAGAAATGGCATGGTAAGAATGACATGGTAAAAATGACATCGGAAAGAAATGGCATGGTAAAAATGACATCGGAAAGAAATGGCATGGTAAGAATGACATGGTAAAAATGACATCGGAAAGAAATGGCATGGTAAGAATGACATGGTAAAAATGACATCGGAAAGAAATGGCATGGTAAGAATGAAATGGTAAAAATGACATCGGAAAGAAATGGCATGGTAAGAATGACATCGGAAAGAAATGGCATGGTAAGAATTACATCAGAAAGAAATGGCATGGTAAGAATGACATCGGAAAGAAATGGCATGGTAAGAATGACATTGGAAAGAAATGGCATGGTAAGAATGACATGGTAAAAATGACATCGGAAAGAAATGGCATGGTAAGAATGACATCGTAAGAATGACATCGGAAAGAAATGGCATGATAAGAATGACATCGGAAAGAAATGACATGGTAAAAATGACATCGGAAAGAAATGGCATGGTAAGAATGACATGGTAAAAATGACATCGGAAAGAAATGGCATGGTAAGAATGACATTGGTAAAAATGACATCGGAAAGAAATGGCATGGTAAGAATGACATGGTAAAAATGACATCGGAAAGAAATGGCATGGTAAGAATGACATGGTAAAAATGACATCGGAAAGAAATGGCATGGTAAGAATGACATGGTAAAAATGACATCGGAAAGAAATGGCATGTTAAGAATGACATGGTAAAATGACATCGGAAAGAAATGACATGGTAAAAATGACATTGGAAAGAAATGGCATGGTAAGAATGACATGGT